>OX451210.1:8392495-8876995 GCA_949628255.1 Macrophya alboannulata | reverse complement strand
ACATGATTGATCTCTAGAAACTGTCTTTTTACGCGTCAGAGTACAGATTCCAAGATACAGGAGTCGGCTGATATAGATTTCCACTTTTGAAATGAATTTCAGAACTGATTTTATTTCGTCAAGTCTGAAAAATCGATCGCTATTTACGAAAAAATGATTGATCTCTGGAAACTGTCTTTTTACGTGTCAGAGTACAGATTCCAAGACACAGGAGTCGGCTTATATGGATTCCCACCGTTTAAAATGAATTTCAGAACTGATTTTATTTTCTCAAGTCTGAAAAATCGATCGCTATTTACGAAAAAATGATTGATCTCTGGAAACTGTCTTTTTACGCGTCAGAGTACAGATTTCAAGATACAGGAGTCGGCTGATATAGATTTCCACCGTTTAAAATGAATTTCAGAATTGATTTTATTTTCTCAAGTCTGAAAAATTGATCGCTATTTTCGAAAACATGATTGATCTCTAGAAACTGTCTTTTTACGCGTCAGAGTACAGACTCCAAGATACAGGAGTCGGCTGATATAGATTTCCACCGTGTGAAATGAATTTCAGAACTGATTTTATTTTCTCAAGTCTGAAAAATCGATCGCTATTTCCGAAAAGATGATTGATCTCTAGAAACTGTCTTTTTACGCGTCAGATTACAGATTCCAAGACACAGGATTCGGCTTATATAGATTCCCACCGTTTAAAATGAATTTCAGAACTGATTTTATTTTCTCAAGTCTGAAAAATCGATCGCTATTTCCGAAAAGATGATTGATCTCTAGAAACTGTCTTTTTACGCGTCAGATTACAGATTCCAAGAAACAGGAGTCGGCTGATATAGATTTCCACTTTTGAAATGAATTTCAGAACTGATTTTATCTTCTCAAGTCTGAAAAATCGATCGCTATTTCTGAAAAAATGATTGATCTCTAGAAACTGACTTTTTACGCGTCAGAGTACAGATTCCAAGATACAGGAGTCGGCTGATTTCCACCGTTTTAAATGAATTTCAGAACTGATTTTATTTTCTCAAGTCTGAAAAATCGATCGCTATTCACGAAAAAATGATTGATCTCTAGAAACTGTCTTCTTACGTGTCAGAGTACAGATTCCAAGATACAGGAGTCGGCTGATTTCCACCGTTTTAAATGAATTTCAGAACTGATATTATATTCTCAAGTCTGAAAAATCGATCGCTATTTACGAAAAGATGATTGATCTCTAGAAACTGTCTTTTTACGCGTCAGAGTACAGATTCCAAGAAACAGGAGTCGGCTGATATAGATTTCCACCGTTCAACATGAATTTCAGAATTGATTTTATCTTCTCAAGTCTGAAAAATCGATCGCTATTTACGAAAACATGATTGATCTCTAGAAACTGTCTCTTTACGCGTCAGAGTACAGATTCCAAGATACAGAAGTTGGCTTATACAGATTCCCACCGTTGAAAACGAATTTCAGAACTGATTTTATTATCTCAAGTCTGAAAAATCGATCGCTATTTACGAAAACATGATTGATCTCTAGAAACTGTCTCTTTACGCGTCAGAGTACAGATTCCAAGATACAGGAGTCGGTTGATATAGATTTCCACCGTTCAACATGAATTTCAGAATTGATTTCATCTTCTCAAGTCTGAAAAATCGATCGCTATTCACGAAAACATGATTGATCTCTAGAAACTGTCTCTTTACGCGTCAGAGTACAGATTCCGAAATACAGGAGTCGGCTGATATAGATTTCCACTCTTGAAATGAATTTCAGAACTGATTTTATTTTCTCAAGTCTGAAAAATTGATCGCTATTTTCGAAAACATGATTGATCTCTAGAAACTGTCTTTTTACGCGTCAGAGTACAGATTCTAAGATACAGGAGTCGGTTGATATAGATTTTCACCGTTCAACATGAATTTCAGAATTGATTTTATCTTCTCAAGTCTGAAAAATCGATCGCTATTTACGAAAACACGATTGATCTCTAGAAACTGTCTTTTTACGCGTCAGAGTACAGATTCCAAGATACAGGAGTCGGTTGATATAGATTTCCACCGTTCAACATGAATTTCAGAATCGATTTGATCTTCTCAAGTCTGAAAAATCGATCGCTATTTACGAAAACACGATTGATCTCTAGAAACTGTCTTTTTACGCGTCAGAGTACAGATTCCAAGATACAGGAGTCGGCTGATATAGATTTCCACTTTTGAAATGAATTTCAGAACTGATTTTATTCTCTCAAGTCTGAAGAATCGATCGCTGTTTACGAAAAAATGATTGATCTCTAGAAACTGTCTTTTTGCGTGTCAGAGTACAGATTCCAAGAAACAGGAGTCGGCTGATATAGATTTCCACTTTTGAAATGAATTTCAGAACTGATTTTATCTTCTCAAGTCTGAAAAATCGATCGCTATTTCTGAAAAAATGATTGATCTCTAGAAACTGACTTTTTACGCGTCAGAGTACAGATTCCAAGATACAGGAGTCGGCTGATATAGATTTCCACTTTTGAAATGAATTTCAGAACTGATTTTATTTTCTCAAGTCTGAAAAATCGATCGCTATTTACGAAAAAATGATTGATTTCTAGAAACTGTCTTTTTACGCGTCAGAGTACGGATTCCAAGATACAGGAGTCGGCTGATATAGATTTTCACTTTTGAAATGAATTTCAGAACTGATTTTATTTTCTCAAGTCCGAAAAATCGATCGCTATTTACGAAAAAATGATTGATCTCTAGAAACTGTCTTTTTCCGTGTCAGAGTACAGATTCCAAGATACAGGAGTCGGCAGATATAGATTTCCACTTTTGAAATGAATTTCAGAACTGATTTTATTATCTCAAGTCTGAAGAATCGATCGCTGTTTACGAAAAAATGATTGATCTCTAGAAACTGTCTTTTTGCGTGTCAGAGTACAGATTCCAAGAAACAGGAGTCGGCTGATATAGATTTCCACTTTTGAAATGAATTTCAGAACTGATTTTATCTTCTCAAGTCTGAAAAATCGATCGCTATTTCTGAAAAAATGATTGATCTCTAGAAACTGACTTTTTACGCGTCAGAGTACAGATTCCAAGATACAGGAGTCGGCTGATATAGATTTCCACTTTTGAAATGAATTTCAGAACTGATTTTATTTTCTCAAGTCTGAAAAATCGATCGCTATTTACGAAAAAATGATTGATTTCTAGAAACTGTCTTTTTACGCGTCAGAGTACGGATTCCAAGATACAGGAGTCGGCTGATATAGATTTTCACTTTTGAAATGAATTTCAGAACTGATTTTATTTTCTCAAGTCTGAAAAATCGATCGCTATTTCCGAAAAAATGATTGATCTCTAGAAACTGTCTTTTTACGCGTCAGAGTACAGATTTCAAGATACAGAATTCGGCTGATATAGATTTCCAACGTTTAAAATGAATTTCAGAACTGATTTTATTTTCTCAAGTCTAAGAAATCGATCGCCATTACCGAAAAAATAATTGATCTCTAGAAACTGTCTTTTTACGAGTCAGAGTACAGATACCAAAATACGGGAGTCGGCTGATATGGATTCCCACCGTTAAAAATGTATTTCAGAACTGATTTTATTTTCTCAAGTCTGAAAAATCGATCGCTATATACGAAAAAATGATTGATTTCTAGAAACTGTCTTTTTACGTGTCAGAGTACAGATTCCAAGACACAGGAGTCGGCTTATATAGATTCCCACCGTTCAAAATGAATTTCAGAACTGATTTTATTTTATCAAGTCTGAAAAATCGATCGCTATTTACGAAAAAATGATTGATCTCCAGAAACTGTCTTTTTACGCGTCAGAGTACAGATTCCAAGATACAGGAGTCGGCCGATATAGATTTCCACCCTTTAAAATGAAGTTCAGGACAGATTTTATTTTCTCAAGTCTGAAAAATCGATCGCTATTTACGAAAACATGATTGATCTCTAGAAACTGTCTTTTTATGCGTCAGAGTACAGATTCCAAGATACAGGAGTCGGTTGATATAGATTTCCACTTTTGAAATGAATTTCAGAACTGATTTTATTATCTCAAGTCTGAAGAATCGATCGCTATTTACGAAAACATGATTGATCTCTAGAAACTGTCTTTTTACGCGTCAGAGTACAGATTCCAAGATACAGGAGTCGGCTGATATAGATTTCCACTTTTGAAATGAATTTCAGAACTGATTTTATTTTGTCAAGTCTGAAAAATCGATCGCTATTTACGAAAAAATGATTGATCTCTGGAAACTGTCTTTTTACGTGTCAGAGTACAGATTCCAAGACACAGGAGTCGGCTTATATGGATTCCCACCGTTTAAAATGAATTTCAGAACTGATTT
Source organism: Macrophya alboannulata (assembly GCA_949628255.1). Classification (NCBI taxonomy): domain Eukaryota; kingdom Metazoa; phylum Arthropoda; class Insecta; order Hymenoptera; family Tenthredinidae; genus Macrophya; species Macrophya alboannulata. Next base: position 8,872,652 of record OX451210.1, on the reverse strand, counting down.
TATTTTCTCAAGTCTGAAAAATCGATCGCTATTTACGAAAACATGATTGATCTCTAGAAACTGTCTTTTTACGCGTCAGAGTACAGATTCCAAGATACAGGAGTCGGCTGATATGGATTTCCACTTTTGAAATGAATTTCGGAACTGATTTTATTTTCTCAAGTCTGAAAAATCGATCGCTATTTACGAAAAAATGATTGATTTCTAGAAACTGTCTTTTTACGCGTCAGAGTACGGATTCCAAGATACAGGAGTCGGCTGATATAGATTTTCACTTTTGAAATGAATTTCAGAACTGATTTTATTATCTCAAGTCTGAAGAATCGATCGCTATTTCCGAAAAAATGATTGATCTCTAGAAACTGTCTTTTTACGCGTCAGAGTACAGATTTCAAGATACAGAATTCGGCTGATATAGATTTCCAACGTTCAAAATGAATTTCAGAACTGATTTTATTTTCTCAAGTCTAAAAAATCGATCGCCATTACCGAAAAAATAATTGATCTCTAGAAACTGTCTTTTTACGAGTCAGAGTACAGATACCAAAATACGGGAGTCGGCTGATATGGATTCCCACCGTTAAAAATGTATTTCAGAACTGATTTTATTTTCTCAAGTCTGAAAAATCGATCGCTATATACGAAAAAATGATTGATTTCTAGAAACTGTCTTTTTACGTGGCAGAGTACAGATTCCAAGACACAGGAGTCGGCTTATATAGATTCCCACCGTTCAAAATGAATTTCAGAACTGATTTTATTTTCTCAAGTCTGAAAAATCGATCGCTATTTTCGAAAACATGATTGATTTCTAGAAACTGTCTTTTTACGCGTCAGAGTACAGATTCCAAGATACAGGAGTCGGCTGATATAGATTTCCACTTTTGAAATGAATTTCAGAACTGATTTTATTATCTCAAGTCTGAAAAATCGATCGCTATTTACGAAAAAATGAATAATCTCTAGAAACTGTCTTTTTACGCGTCAGAGTACAGATTCCAAGATACAGGAGTCGGCTGATATAGATTTCCACCGTTCAACATGAATTTCAGAATTGATTTTATCTTCTCAAGTCTGAAAAATCGATCGCTATTTCCGAAAAAATGATTGATCTCTAGAAACTGTCGTTTTACGCGTCAGAGTACAGATTTCAAGATACAGGAGTCGGCTGATATAGATTTCCACCGTTTAAAATGAATTTCAGAATTGATTTTATTTTCTCAAGTCTGAAAAATTGATCGCTATTTTCGAAAACATGATTGATCTCTAGAAACTGTCTTTTTACGCGTCAGAGTACAGACTCCAAGATACAGGAGTCGGCTGATATAGATTCCCACTATTGAAGTGAATTTCAGAACTGATTTTATTTTATAAAGTCTGAAAAATCGATCGCTAATTCCGAAAAAATGATTGATCTCTAGAAACTGTCTCTTTACGCGTCAGAGTCCAGATTCCAAGATACAGGAGTCGGCTGATATAGATTTCCACTTTTGAAATGAATTTCAGAACTGATTTTATTTTCTCAAGTCTGAAAAATCGATCGCTATTCACGAAAAAATGATTGATTTCTAGAAACTGTCTTTTTACGCGTCAGAGTACAGATTCCAAGATACAGGAGTCGGCTGATATAGATTTCCACTCTTGAAATGAATTTCAAAACTGATTTTATTTTCTCAAGTCTGAAAAATCGATCGCTATTTACGAAAAAATGATTAATTTCTAGAAACTGTCTTTTTACATGTCAGAGTACAGATTCCAAGATACAGGAGTCGGCTGATATAGATTTCCACTTTTGAAATTAATTTCAGAACTGATTTTATTTTCTCAAGTCTGAAAAATCGATCGCTATTTACGAAAAAATGATTAATCTCTAGAAACTGTCTTTTTACGCGTCAGAGTACAGATTCCAAGATACAGGAGTCGGCTGATTTCCACCGTTTGAAATGAATTTCAGAACGGATTTTGGTTTCTCAAGTCTGAAAAATCGATCGCTATTTACGAAAAAATGATTGATCTCTGGAAACTGTCCTTTTACGTGTCAGAGTACAGATTCCAAGACACAGGATTCGGCTTATATAGATTCCCACCGTTTAAAATGAATTTCAGAACTGATTTTATTTTCTCAAGTCTGAAAAATCGATCGCTATTTACGAAAAAATGATTGATCTCTGGAAACTGTCTTTTTACGCGTCAGAGTACAGATTTCAAGATACAGGAGTCGGCTGATATAGATTTCCACCGTTTAAAATGAATTTCAGAATTGATTTTATTTTCTCAAGTCTGAAAAATTGATCGCTATTTTCGAAAACATGATTGATCTCTAGAAACTGTCTTTTTACGCGTCAGAGTACAGACTCCAAGATACAGGAGTCGGCTGATATAGATTTCCACCGTGTGAAATGAATTTCAGAAATGATTTTATTTTCTCAAGTCTGAAAAATCGATCGCTATTTCCGAAAAGATGATTGATCTCTAGAAACTGTCTTTTTACGCGTCAGATTACAGATTTCAAGAAACAGGAGTCGGCTGATATAGATTTCCACTTTTGAAATGAATTTCAGAACTGATTTTATCTTCTCAAGTCTGAAAAATCGATCGCTATTTCTGAAAAAATGATTGATCTCTAGAAACTGACTTTTCACGCGTCAGAGTACAGATTCCAAGATACAGGAGTCGGCTGATATAGATTTCCACTTTTGAAATGAATTTCAGAACTGATTTTATTTTCTCAAGTCTGAAAAATCGATCGCTATTTACGAAAAAATGATTGATCTCTAGAAACTGTCTTCTTACGCGTCAGAGTACAGATTCCAAGATACAGAAGTCGGCTGATTTCCACCGTTTTAAATGAATTTCAGAACTGATTTTATTTTCTCAAGTCTGAAAAATCGATCGCTATTTACGAAAAAATGATTGATCTCTAGAAACTGTCTTCTTACGCGTCAGAGTACAGATTCCAAGATACAGGAGTCGGCTGATTTCCACCGTTTTAAATGAATTTCAGAACTGATATTATTTTCTCAAGTCTGAAAAATCGATCGCTATTCACGAAAAAATGATTGATTTCTAGAAACTGTCTTTTTACATGTCAGAGTACAGATTCCAAGATACAGGAGTCGGCTGATATAGATTTCCACTTTTGAAATTAATTTCAGAACTGATTTTATTTTCTCAAGTCTGAAAAATCGATCGCTATTTACGAAAAAATGATTAATCTCTAGAAACTGTCTTTTTACGCGTCAGAGTACAGATTCCAAGATACAGGAGTCGGCTGATTTCCACCGTTTGAAATGAATTTCAGAACGGATTTGGGTTTCTCAAGTCTGAAAAATCGATCGCTATTTACGAAAAAATGATTGATCTCTGGAAACTGTCCTTTTACGTGTCAGAGTACAGATTCCAAGACACAGGATTCGGCTTATATAGATTCCCACCGTTTAAAATGAATTTCAGAACTGATTTTATTCTCTCAAGTCTGAAAAATCGATCGCTATTTACGAAAAAATGATTGATCTCTGGAAACTGTCTTTTTACGCGTCAGAGTACAGATTTCAAGATACAGGAGTCGGCTGATATAGATTTCCACCGTTCAACATGAATTTCAGAATTGATTTTATTTTCTCAAGTCTGAAAAATTGATCGCTATTTTCGAAAACATGATTGATCTCTAGAAACTGTCTTTTTACGCGTCAGAGTACATACTCCAAGATACAGGAGTCGGCTGATATAGATTTCCACCGTGTGAAATGAATTTCAGAACTGATTTTATTTTCTCAAGTCTGAAAAATCGATCGCTATTTCCGAAAAGATGATTGATCTCTAGAAACTGTCTTTTTACGCGTCAGATTACAGATTCCAAGAAACAGGAGTCGGCTGATATAGATTTCCACTTTTGAAATGAATTTCAGAACTGATTTTATCTTCTCAAGTCTGAAAAATCGATCGCTATTTCTGAAAAAATGATTGATCTCTAGAAACTGACTTTTTACGCGTCAGAGTACAGATTCCAAGATACAGGAGTCGGCTGATTTCCACCGTTTTAAATGAATTTCAGAACTGATTTTATTTTCTCAAGTCTGAAAAATCGATCGCTATTCACGAAAAAATGATTGATCTCTAGAAACTGTCTTCTTACGTGTCAGAGTACAGATTCCAAGATACAGGAGTCGGCTGATTTCCACCGTTTTAAATGAATTTCAGAACTGATATTATTTTCTCAAGTCTGAAAAATCGATCGCTATTTACGAAAAGATGATTGATCTCTAGAAACTGTCTTTTTACGCGTCAGAGTACAGATTCCAAGAAACAGGAGTCGGCTGATATAGATTTCCACCGTTCAACATGAATTTCAGAATTGATTTTATCTTCTCAAGTCTGAAAAATCGATCGCTATTTACGAAAACATGATTGATCTCTAGAAACTGTCTCTTTACGCGTCAGAGTACAGATTCCAAGATACAGAAGTTGGCTTATACAGATTCCCACCGTTGAAAACGAATTTCAGAACTGATTTTATTATCTCAAGTCTGAAAAATCGATCGCTATTTACGAAAACATGATTGATCTCTAGAAACTGTCTCTTTACGCGTCAGAGTACAGATTCCAAGATACAGGAGTCGGTTGATATAGATTTCCACCGTTCAACATGAATTTCAGAATTGATTTCATCTTCTCAAGTCTGAAAAATCGATCGCTATTCACGAAAACATGATTGATCTCTAGAAACTGTCTCTTTACGCGTCAGAGTACAGATTCCGAAATACAGGAGTCGGCTGATATAGATTTCCACTCTTGAAATGAATTTCAGAACTGATTTTATTTTCTCAAGTCTGAAAAATTGATCGCTATTTTCGAAAACATGATTGATCTCTAGAAACTGTCTTTTTACGCGTCAGAGTACAGATTCTAAGATACAGGAGTCGGTTGATATAGATTTTCACCGTTCAACATGAATTTCAGAATTGATTTTATCTTCTCAAGTCTGAAAAATCGATCGCTATTTACGAAAACACGATTGATCTCTAGAAACTGTCTTTTTACGCGTCAGAGTACAGATTCCAAGATACAGGAGTCGGTTGATATAGATTTCCACCGTTCAACATGAATTTCAGAATCGATTTGATCTTCTCAAGTCTGAAAAATCGATCGCTATTTACGAAAACACGATTGATCTCTAGAAACTGTCTTTTTACGCGTCAGAGTACAGATTCCAAGATACAGGAGTCGGCTGATATAGATTTCCACTTTTGAAATGAATTTCAGAACTGATTTTATTCTCTCAAGTCTGAAGAATCGATCGCTGTTTACGAAAAAATGATTGATCTCTAGAAACTGTCTTTTTGCGTGTCAGAGTACAGATTCCAAGAAACAGGAGTCGGCTGATATAGATTTCCACTTTTGAAATGAATTTCAGAACTGATTTTATCTTCTCAAGTCTGAAAAATCGATCGCTATTTCTGAAAAAATGATTGATCTCTAGAAACTGACTTTTTACGCGTCAGAGTACAGATTCCAAGATACAGGAGTCGGCTGATATAGATTTCCACTTTTGAAATGAATTTCAGAACTGATTTTATTTTCTCAAGTCTGAAAAATCGATCGCTATTTACGAAAAAATGATTGATTTCTAGAAACTGTCTTTTTACGCGTCAGAGTACGGATTCCAAGATACAGGAGTCGGCTGATATAGATTTTCACTTTTGAAATGAATTTCAGAACTGATTTTATTTTCTCAAGTCTGAAAAATCGATCGCTATTTCCGAAAAAATGATTGATCTCTGGAAACTGTCTTTTTACGTGTCAGAGTACAGATTCCAAGACACAGGAGTCGGCTTATATGGATTCCCACCGTTTAAAATGAATTTCAGAACTGATTTTATTTTCTCAAGTCTGAAAAATCGATCGCTATTTACGAAAACATGATTGATCTCTAGAAACTGTCTTTTTACGCGTCAGAGTACAGATTCCAAGATACAGGAGTCGGCTGATATAGATTTCCACTTTTGAAATGAATTTCAGAACTGATTTTATTTTCTCAAGTCTGAAAAATCGATCGCTATTTACGAAAAAATGATTGATTTCTAGAAACTGTCTTTTTACGCGTCAGAGTACGGATTCCAAGATACAGGAGTCGGCTGATATAGATTTTGACTTTTGAAATGAATTTCAGAACTGATTTTATTATCTCAAGTCTGAAGAATCGATCGCTATTTCCGAAAAAATGATTGATCTCTAGAAACTGTCTTTTTACGCGTCAGAGTACAGATTTCAAGATACAGAATTCGGCTGATATAGATTTCCAACGTTCAAAATGAATTTCAGAACTGATTTTATTTTCTCAAGTCTAAAAAATCGATCGCCATTACCGAAAAAATAATTGATCTCTAGAAACTGTCTTTTTACGAGTCAGAGTACAGATACCAAAATACGGGAGTCGGCTGATATGGATTCCCACCGTTAAAAATGTATTTCAGAACTGATTTTATTTTCTCAAGTCTGAAAAATCGATCGCTATATACGAAAAAATGATTGATTTCTAGAAACTGTCTTTTTACGTGGCAGAGTACAGATTCCAAGACACAGGAGTCGGCTTATATAGATTCCCACCGTTCAAAATGAATTTCAGAACTGATTTTATTTTCTCAAGTCTGAAAAATCGATCGCTATTTACGAAAACATGATTGATCTCTAGAAACTGTCTTTTTATGCGTCAGAGTACAGATTCCAAGATACAGAAGTTGGCTAATACAGATTCCCACCGTTGAAAACTAATTTCAGAACTGATTTTATTTTCTCAAGTCTGAAAAATCGATCGCTATTTACGAAAAAATGATTAATCTCTGGAAACTGTCCTTTTACGTGTCAGAGTACAGATTCCAAGATACAGGAGTCGGCTGATTTAGATTTCCACCGTTTAAAATGAATTTCAGAACTGATTTTATTTTCTCAAGTCTGAAAAATCGATCGCTATTTACGAAAAAATGAATAATCTCTAGAAACTGTCTTTTTACGCGTCAGAGTACAGATTCCAAGATACAGGAGTCGGCTGATATAGATTTCCACCGTTCAACATGAATTTCAGAATTGATTTTATCTTCTCAAGTCTGAAAAATCGATCGCTATTTCCGAAAAAATGATTGATCTCTAGAAACTGTCGTTTTACGCGTCAGAGTACAGATTTCAAGATACAGGAGTCGGCTGATATAGATTTCCACCGTTTAAAATGAATTTCAGAATTGATTTTATTTTCTCAAGTCTGAAAAATTGATCGCTATTTTCGAAAACATGATTGATCTCTAGAAACTGTCTTTTTACGCGTCAGAGTACAGACTCCAAGATACAGGAGTCGGCTGATATAGATTTCCACCGTGTGAAATGAATTTCAGAACTGATTTTATTTTCTCAAGTCTGAAAAATCGATCGCTATTTCCGAAAAGATGATTGATCTCTAGAAACTGTCTTTTTACGCGTCAGATTACAGATTCCAAGAAACAGGAGTCGGCTGATATAGATTTCCACTTTTGAAATGAATTTCAGAACTGATTCTATCTTCTCAAGTCTGAAAAATCGATCGCTATTTCTGAAAAAATGATTGATCTCTAGAAACTGACTTTTTACGCGTCAGAGTACAGATTCCAAGATACAGGAGTCGGCTGATATAGATTTCCACTTTTGAAATGAATTTCAGAACTGATTTTATTTTCTCAAGTCTGAAAAATCGATCGCTATTTACGAAAAAATGATTGATCTCTAGAAACTGTCTTCTTACGCGTCAGAGTACAGATTCCAAGATACAGAAGTCGGCTGATTTCCACCGTTTTAAATGAATTTCAGAACTGATTTTATTTTCTCAAGTCTGAAAAATCGATCGCTATTTACGAAAAAATGATTGATCTCTAGAAACTGTCTTCTTACGCGTCAGAGTACAGATTCCAAGATACAGGAGTCGGCTGATTTCCACCGTTTTAAATGAATTTCAGAACTGATTTTATTTTCTCAAGTCTGAAAAATCGATCGCTATTTACGAAAAAATGATTGATCTCCAGAAACTGTCTTTTTACGCGTCAGAGTACAGATTCCAAGATACAGGAGTCGGCCGATATAGATTTCCACCCTTTAAAATGAAGTTCAGGACAGATTTTATTTTCTCAAGTCTGAAAAATCGATCGCTATTTACGAAAACATGATTGATCTCTAGAAACTGTCTTTTTATGCGTCAGAGTACAGATTCCAAGATACAGGAGTCGGTTGATATAGATTTCCACTTTTGAAATGAATTTCAGAACTGATTTTATTATCTCAAGTCTGAAGAATCGATCGCTATTTACGAAAACATGATTGATCTCTAGAAACTGTCTTTTTACGCGTCAGAGTACAGATTCCAAGATACAGGAGTCGGCTGATATAGATTTCCACTTTTGAAATGAATTTCAGAACTGATTTTATTTTGTCAAGTCTGAAAAATCGATCGCTATTTACGAAAAAATGATTGATCTCTGGAAACTGTCTTTTTACGTGTCAGAGTACAGATTCCAAGACACAGGAGTCGGCTTATATGGATTCCCACCGTTTAAAATGAATTTCAGAACTGATTTTATTTTCTCAAGTCTGAAAAATCGATCGCTATTTACGAAAACATGATTGATTTCTAGAAACTGTCTTTTTACGCGTCAGAGTACGGATTCCAAGATACAGGAGTCGGCTGATATAGATTTCCACTTTTGAAATGAATTTCAGAACTGATTTTATTTTCTCAAGTCTGAAAAATCGATCGCTATTTACGAAAAAATGATTGATTTCTAGAAACTGTCTTTTTACGCGTCAGAGTACGGATTCCAAGATACAGGAGTCGGCTGATATAGATTTTCACTTTTGAAATGAATTTCAGAACTGATTTTATTATCTCAAGTCTGAAGAATCGATCGCTATTTCCGAAAAAATGATTGATCTCTAGAAACTGTCTTTTTACGCGTCAGAGTACAGATTTCAAGATACAGAATTCGGCTGATATAGATTTCCAACGTTCAAAATGAATTTCAGAACTGATTTTATTTTCTCAAGTCTAAAAAATCGATCGCCATTACCGAAAAAATAATTGATCTCTAGAAACTGTCTTTTTACGAGTCAGAGTACAGATACCAAAATACGGGAGTCGGCTGATATGGATTCCCACCGTTAAAAATGTATTTCAGAACTGATTTTATTTTCTCAAGTCTGAAAAATCGATCGCTATTTACGAAAAAATGATTAATCTCTGGAAACTGTCCTTTTACGTGTCAGAGTACAGATTCCAAGATACAGGAGTCGGCTGATTTAGATTTCCACCGTTTAAAATGAATTTCAGAACTGATTTTATTTTCTCAAGTCTGAAAAATCGATCGCTATTTTCGAAAACATGATTGATTTCTAGAAACTGTCTTTTTACGCGTCAGAGTACAGATTCCAAGATACAGGAGTCGGCTGATATAGATTTCCACTTTTGAAATGAATTTCAGAACTGATTTTATTATCTCAAGTCTGAAAAATCGATCGCTATTTACGAAAAAATGAATAATCTCTAGAAACTGTCTTTTTACGCGTCAGAGTACAGATTCCAAGATACAGGAGTCGGCTGATATAGATTTCCACCGTTCAACATGAATTTCAGAATTGATTTTATCTTCTCAAGTCTGAAAAATCGATCGCTATTTCCGAAAAAATGATTGATCTCTAGAAACTGTCGTTTTACGCGTCAGAGTACAGATTTCAAGATACAGGAGTCGGCTGATATAGATTTCCACCGTTTAAAATGAATTTCAGAATTGATTTTATTTTCTCAAGTCTGAAAAATTGATCGCTATTTTCGAAAACATGATTGATCTCTAGAAACTGTCTTTTTACGCGTCAGAGTACAGACTCCAAGATACAGGAGTCGGCTGATATAGATTTCCACTTTTGAAATGAATTTCAGAACTGATTTTATCTTCTCAAGTCTGAAAAATCGATCGCTATTTCTGAAAAAATGATTGATCTCTAGAAACTGACTTTTTACGCGTCAGAGTACAGATTCCAAGATACAGGAGTCGGCTGATATAGATTTCCACTTTTGAAATGAATTTCAGAACTGATTTTATTTTCTCAAGTCTGAAAAATCGATCGCTATTTACGAAAAAATGATTGATCTCTAGAAACTGTCTTCTTACGCGTCAGAGTACAGATTCCAAGATACAGAAGTCGGCTGATTTCCACCGTTTTAAATGAATTTCAGAACTGATTTTATTTTCTCAAGTCTGAAAAATCGATCGCTATTTACGAAAAAATGATTGATCTCTGGAAACTGTCTTCTTACGCGTCAGAGTACAGATTCCAAGATACAGGAGTCGGCTGATTTCCACCGTTTTAAATGAATTTCAGAACTGATATTATTTTCTCAAGTCTGAAAAATCGATCGCTATTTACGAAAAGATGATTGATCTCTAGAAACTGTCTTTTCACGCGTCAGAGTACAGATTCCAAGAAACAGGAGTCGGCTGATATAGATTTCCACTTTTGAAATGAATTTCAGAACTGATTTTATTTTCTCAAGTCTGAAAAATTGATCGCTATTTTCGAAAACATGATTGATCACTAGAAACTGTCTTTTTACGCGTCAGAGTACAGATTCTAAGATACAGGAGTCGGTTGATATAGATTTCCACCGTTCAACATGAATTTCAGGATTGATTTCATCTTCTCAAGTCTGAAAAATCGATCGCTATTTACGAAAACATGATTGATCTCTAGAAACTGTCTTTTTACGCGTCAGAGTACAGATTCCAAGATACAGGAGTCGGCTGATATAGATTTCCACCGTTCAACATGAATTTCAGAATTGATTTTATCTTCTCAAGTCTGAAAAATCGATCGCTATTTACGAAAACATGATTGATCTCTAGAAACTGTCTTTTTACGCGTCAGAGTACAGATTCCAAGATACAGGAGTCGGCTGATATAGATTTCCACTTTTGAAATGAATTTCAGAACTGATTTTATTTTGTCAAGTCTGAAAAATCGATCGCTATTTACGAAAAAATGATTGATCTCTGGAAACTGTCTTTTTACGTGTCAGAGTACAGATTCCAAGACACAGGAGTCGGCTTATATGGATTCCCACCGTTTAAAATGAATTTCAGAACTGATTTTATTTTCTCAAGTCTGAAAAATCGATCGCTATTTACGAAAACATGATTGATCTCTAGAAACTGTCTTTTTACGCGTCAGAGTACAGATTCCAAGATACAGGAGTCGGCTGATATAGATTTCCACTTTTGAAATGAATTTCAGAACTGATTTTATTTTCTCAAGTCTGAAAAATCGATCGCTATTTACGAAAAAATGATTGATTTCTAGAAACTGTCTTTTTACGCGTCAGAGTACGGATTCCAAGATACAGGAGTCGGCTGATATAGATTTTCACTTTTGAAATGAATTTCAGAACTGATTTTATTTTCTCAAGTCTGAAAAATCGATCGCTATTTCCGAAAAAATGATTGATCTCTAGAAACTGTCTTTTTACGCGTCAGAGTACAGATTTCAAGATACAGAATTCGGCTGATATAGATTTCCAACGTTTAAAATGAATTTCAGAACTGATTTTATTTTCTCAAGTCTAAGAAATCGATCGCCATTACCGAAAAAATAATTGATCTCTAGAAACTGTCTTTTTACGAGTCAGAGTACAGATACCAAAATACGGGAGTCGGCTGATATGGATTCCCACCGTTAAAAATGTATTTCAGAACTGATTTTATTTTCTCAAGTCTGAAAAATCGATCGCTATATACGAAAAAATGATTGATTTCTAGAAACTGTCTTTTTACGTGTCAGAGTACAGATTCCAAGACACAGGAGTCGGCTTATATAGATTCCCACCGTTCAAAATGAATTTCAGAACTGATTTTATTTTATCAAGTCTGAAAAATCGATCGCTATTTACGAAAAAATGATTGATCTCCAGAAACTGTCTTTTTACGCGTCAGAGTACAGATTCCAAGATACAGGAGTCGGCCGATATAGATTTCCACCCTTTAAAATGAAGTTCAGGACAGATTTTATTTTCTCAAGTCTGAAAAATCGATCGCTATTTACGAAAACATGATTGATCTCTAGAAACTGTCTTTTTATGCGTCAGAGTACAGATTCCAAGATACAGGAGTCGGTTGATATAGATTTCCACTTTTGAAATGAATTTCAGAACTGATTTTATTATCTCAAGTCTGAAGAATCGATCGCTATTTACGAAAACATGATTGATCTCTAGAAACTGTCTTTTTACGCGTCAGAGTACAGATTCCAAGATACAGGAGTCGGCTGATATAGATTTCCACTTTTGAAATGAATTTCAGAACTGATTTTATTTTGTCAAGTCTGAAAAATCGATCGCTATTTACGAAAAAATGATTGATCTCTGGAAACTGTCTTTTTACGTGTCAGAGTACAGATTCCAAGACACAGGAGTCGGCTTATATGGATTCCCACCGTTTAAAATGAATTTCAGAACTGATTTTATTTTCTCAAGTCTGAAAAATCGATCGCTATTTACGAAAACATGATTGATCTCTAGAAACTGTCTTTTTACGCGTCAGAGTACAGATTCCAAGATACAGGAGTCGGCTGATATGGATTTCCACTTTTGAAATGAATTTCGGAACTGATTTTATTTTCTCAAGTCTGAAAAATCGATCGCTATTTACGAAAAAATGATTGATTTCTAGAAACTGTCTTTTTACGCGTCAGAGTACGGATTCCAAGATACAGGAGTCGGCTGATATAGATTTTCACTTTTGAAATGAATTTCAGAACTGATTTTATTATCTCAAGTCTGAAGAATCGATCGCTATTTCCGAAAAAATGATTGATCTCTAGAAACTGTCTTTTTACGCGTCAGAGTACAGATTTCAAGATACAGAATTCGGCTGATATAGATTTCCAACGTTCAAAATGAATTTCAGAACTGATTTTATTTTCTCAAGTCTAAAAAATCGATCGCCATTACCGAAAAAATAATTGATCTCTAGAAACTGTCTTTTTACGAGTCAGAGTACAGATACCAAAATACGGGAGTCGGCTGATATGGATTCCCACCGTTAAAAATGTATTTCAGAACTGATTTTATTTTCTCAAGTCTGAAAAATCGATCGCTATATACGAAAAAATGATTGATTTCTAGAAACTGTCTTTTTACGTGGCAGAGTACAGATTCCAAGACACAGGAGTCGGCTTATATAGATTCCCACCGTTCAAAATGAATTTCAGAACTGATTTTATTTTCTCAAGTCTGAAAAATCGATCGCTATTTTCGAAAACATGATTGATTTCTAGAAACTGTCTTTTTACGCGTCAGAGTACAGATTCCAAGATACAGGAGTCGGCTGATATAGATTTCCACTTTTGAAATGAATTTCAGAACTGATTTTATTATCTCAAGTCTGAAAAATCGATCGCTATTTACGAAAAAATGAATAATCTCTAGAAACTGTCTTTTTACGCGTCAGAGTACAGATTCCAAGATACAGGAGTCGGCTGATATAGATTTCCACCGTTCAACATGAATTTCAGAATTGATTTTATCTTCTCAAGTCTGAAAAATCGATCGCTATTTCCGAAAAAATGATTGATCTCTAGAAACTGTCGTTTTACGCGTCAGAGTACAGATTTCAAGATACAGGAGTCGGCTGATATAGATTTCCACCGTTTAAAATGAATTTCAGAATTGATTTTATTTTCTCAAGTCTGAAAAATTGATCGCTATTTTCGAAAACATGATTGATCTCTAGAAACTGTCTTTTTACGCGTCAGAGTACAGACTCCAAGATACAGGAGTCGGCTGATATAGATTCCCACTATTGAAGTGAATTTCAGAACTGATTTTATTTTATAAAGTCTGAAAAATCGATCGCTAATTCCGAAAAAATGATTGATCTCTAGAAACTGTCTCTTTACGCGTCAGAGTCCAGATTCCAAGATACAGGAGTCGGCTGATATAGATTTCCACTTTTGAAATGAATTTCAGAACTGATTTTATTTTCTCAAGTCTGAAAAATCGATCGCTATTCACGAAAAAATGATTGATTTCTAGAAACTGTCTTTTTACGCGTCAGAGTACAGATTCCAAGATACAGGAGTCGGCTGATATAGATTTCCACTCTTGAAATGAATTTCAAAACTGATTTTATTTTCTCAAGTCTGAAAAATCGATCGCTATTTACGAAAAAATGATTAATTTCTAGAAACTGTCTTTTTACATGTCAGAGTACAGATTCCAAGATACAGGAGTCGGCTGATATAGATTTCCACTTTTGAAATTAATTTCAGAACTGATTTTATTTTCTCAAGTCTGAAAAATCGATCGCTATTTACGAAAAAATGATTAATCTCTAGAAACTGTCTTTTTACGCGTCAGAGTACAGATTCCAAGATACAGGAGTCGGCTGATTTCCACCGTTTGAAATGAATTTCAGAACGGATTTTGGTTTCTCAAGTCTGAAAAATCGATCGCTATTTACGAAAAAATGATTGATCTCTGGAAACTGTCCTTTTACGTGTCAGAGTACAGATTCCAAGACACAGGATTCGGCTTATATAGATTCCCACCGTTTAAAATGAATTTCAGAACTGATTTTATTTTCTCAAGTCTGAAAAATCGATCGCTATTTACGAAAAAATGATTGATCTCTGGAAACTGTCTTTTTACGCGTCAGAGTACAGATTTCAAGATACAGGAGTCGGCTGATATAGATTTCCACCGTTTAAAATGAATTTCAGAATTGATTTTATTTTCTCAAGTCTGAAAAATTGATCGCTATTTTCGAAAACATGATTGATCTCTAGAAACTGTCTTTTTACGCGTCAGAGTACAGACTCCAAGATACAGGAGTCGGCTGATATAGATTTCCACCGTGTGAAATGAATTTCAGAAATGATTTTATTTTCTCAAGTCTGAAAAATCGATCGCTATTTCCGAAAAGATGATTGATCTCTAGAAACTGTCTTTTTACGCGTCAGATTACAGATTTCAAGAAACAGGAGTCGGCTGATATAGATTTCCACTTTTGAAATGAATTTCAGAACTGATTTTATCTTCTCAAGTCTGAAAAATCGATCGCTATTTCTGAAAAAATGATTGATCTCTAGAAACTGACTTTTCACGCGTCAGAGTACAGATTCCAAGATACAGGAGTCGGCTGATATAGATTTCCACTTTTGAAATGAATTTCAGAACTGATTTTATTTTCTCAAGTCTGAAAAATCGATCGCTATTTACGAAAAAATGATTGATCTCTAGAAACTGTCTTCTTACGCGTCAGAGTACAGATTCCAAGATACAGAAGTCGGCTGATTTCCACCGTTTTAAATGAATTTCAGAACTGATTTTATTTTCTCAAGTCTGAAAAATCGATCGCTATTTACGAAAAAATGATTGATCTCTAGAAACTGTCTTCTTACGCGTCAGAGTACAGATTCCAAGATACAGGAGTCGGCTGATTTCCACCGTTTTAAATGAATTTCAGAACTGATATTATTTTCTCAAGTCTGAAAAATCGATCGCTATTCACGAAAAAATGATTGATTTCTAGAAACTGTCTTTTTACATGTCAGAGTACAGATTCCAAGATACAGGAGTCGGCTGATATAGATTTCCACTTTTGAAATTAATTTCAGAACTGATTTTATTTTCTCAAGTCTGAAAAATCGATCGCTATTTACGAAAAAATGATTAATCTCTAGAAACTGTCTTTTTACGCGTCAGAGTACAGATTCCAAGATACAGGAGTCGGCTGATTTCCACCGTTTGAAATGAATTTCAGAACGGATTTGGGTTTCTCAAGTCTGAAAAATCGATCGCTATTTACGAAAAAATGATTGATCTCTGGAAACTGTCCTTTTACGTGTCAGAGTACAGATTCCAAGACACAGGATTCGGCTTATATAGATTCCCACCGTTTAAAATGAATTTCAGAACTGATTTTATTCTCTCAAGTCTGAAAAATCGATCGCTATTTACGAAAAAATGATTGATCTCTGGAAACTGTCTTTTTACGCGTCAGAGTACAGATTTCAAGATACAGGAGTCGGCTGATATAGATTTCCACCGTTCAACATGAATTTCAGAATTGATTTTATTTTCTCAAGTCTGAAAAATTGATCGCTATTTTCGAAAACATGATTGATCTCTAGAAACTGTCTTTTTACGCGTCAGAGTACATACTCCAAGATACAGGAGTCGGCTGATATAGATTTCCACCGTGTGAAATGAATTTCAGAACTGATTTTATTTTCTCAAGTCTGAAAAATCGATCGCTATTTCCGAAAAGATGATTGATCTCTAGAAACTGTCTTTTTACGCGTCAGATTACAGATTCCAAGAAACAGGAGTCGGCTGATATAGATTTCCACTTTTGAAATGAATTTCAGAACTGATTTTATCTTCTCAAGTCTGAAAAATCGATCGCTATTTCTGAAAAAATGATTGATCTCTAGAAACTGACTTTTTACGCGTCAGAGTACAGATTCCAAGATACAGGAGTCGGCTGATTTCCACCGTTTTAAATGAATTTCAGAACTGATTTTATTTTCTCAAGTCTGAAAAATCGATCGCTATTCACGAAAAAATGATTGATCTCTAGAAACTGTCTTCTTACGTGTCAGAGTACAGATTCCAAGATACAGGAGTCGGCTGATTTCCACCGTTTTAAATGAATTTCAGAACTGATATTATTTTCTCAAGTCTGAAAAATCGATCGCTATTTACGAAAAGATGATTGATCTCTAGAAACTGTCTTTTTACGCGTCAGAGTACAGATTCCAAGAAACAGGAGTCGGCTGATATAGATTTCCACCGTTCAACATGAATTTCAGAATTGATTTTATCTTCTCAAGTCTGAAAAATCGATCGCTATTTACGAAAACATGATTGATCTCTAGAAACTGTCTCTTTACGCGTCAGAGTACAGATTCCAAGATACAGAAGTTGGCTTATACAGATTCCCACCGTTGAAAACGAATTTCAGAACTGATTTTATTATCTCAAGTCTGAAAAATCGATCGCTATTTACGAAAACATGATTGATCTCTAGAAACTGTCTCTTTACGCGTCAGAGTACAGATTCCAAGATACAGGAGTCGGTTGATATAGATTTCCACCGTTCAACATGAATTTCAGAATTGATTTCATCTTCTCAAGTCTGAAAAATCGATCGCTATTCACGAAAACATGATTGATCTCTAGAAACTGTCTCTTTACGCGTCAGAGTACAGATTCCGAAATACAGGAGTCGGCTGATATAGATTTCCACTCTTGAAATGAATTTCAGAACTGATTTTATTTTCTCAAGTCTGAAAAATTGATCGCTATTTTCGAAAACATGATTGATCTCTAGAAACTGTCTTTTTACGCGTCAGAGTACAGATTCTAAGATACAGGAGTCGGTTGATATAGATTTTCACCGTTCAACATGAATTTCAGAATTGATTTTATCTTCTCAAGTCTGAAAAATCGATCGCTATTTACGAAAACACGATTGATCTCTAGAAACTGTCTTTTTACGCGTCAGAGTACAGATTCCAAGATACAGGAGTCGGTTGATATAGATTTCCACCGTTCAACATGAATTTCAGAATCGATTTGATCTTCTCAAGTCTGAAAAATCGATCGCTATTTACGAAAACACGATTGATCTCTAGAAACTGTCTTTTTACGCGTCAGAGTACAGATTCCAAGATACAGGAGTCGGCTGATATAGATTTCCACTTTTGAAATGAATTTCAGAACTGATTTTATTCTCTCAAGTCTGAAGAATCGATCGCTGTTTACGAAAAAATGATTGATCTCTAGAAACTGTCTTTTTGCGTGTCAGAGTACAGATTCCAAGAAACAGGAGTCGGCTGATATAGATTTCCACTTTTGAAATGAATTTCAGAACTGATTTTATCTTCTCAAGTCTGAAAAATCGATCGCTATTTCTGAAAAAATGATTGATCTCTAGAAACTGACTTTTTACGCGTCAGAGTACAGATTCCAAGATACAGGAGTCGGCTGATATAGATTTCCACTTTTGAAATGAATTTCAGAACTGATTTTATTTTCTCAAGTCTGAAAAATCGATCGCTATTTACGAAAAAATGATTGATTTCTAGAAACTGTCTTTTTACGCGTCAGAGTACGGATTCCAAGATACAGGAGTCGGCTGATATAGATTTTCACTTTTGAAATGAATTTCAGAACTGATTTTATTTTCTCAAGTCTGAAAAATCGATCGCTATTTCCGAAAAAATGATTGATCTCTGGAAACTGTCTTTTTACGTGTCAGAGTACAGATTCCAAGACACAGGAGTCGGCTTATATGGATTCCCACCGTTTAAAATGAATTTCAGAACTGATTTTATTTTCTCAAGTCTGAAAAATCGATCGCTATTTACGAAAACATGATTGATCTCTAGAAACTGTCTTTTTACGCGTCAGAGTACAGATTCCAAGATACAGGAGTCGGCTGATATAGATTTCCACTTTTGAAATGAATTTCAGAACTGATTTTATTTTCTCAAGTCTGAAAAATCGATCGCTATTTACGAAAAAATGATTGATTTCTAGAAACTGTCTTTTTACGCGTCAGAGTACGGATTCCAAGATACAGGAGTCGGCTGATATAGATTTTGACTTTTGAAATGAATTTCAGAACTGATTTTATTATCTCAAGTCTGAAGAATCGATCGCTATTTCCGAAAAAATGATTGATCTCTAGAAACTGTCTTTTTACGCGTCAGAGTACAGATTTCAAGATACAGAATTCGGCTGATATAGATTTCCAACGTTCAAAATGAATTTCAGAACTGATTTTATTTTCTCAAGTCTAAAAAATCGATCGCCATTACCGAAAAAATAATTGATCTCTAGAAACTGTCTTTTTACGAGTCAGAGTACAGATACCAAAATACGGGAGTCGGCTGATATGGATTCCCACCGTTAAAAATGTATTTCAGAACTGATTTTATTTTCTCAAGTCTGAAAAATCGATCGCTATATACGAAAAAATGATTGATTTCTAGAAACTGTCTTTTTACGTGGCAGAGTACAGATTCCAAGACACAGGAGTCGGCTTATATAGATTCCCACCGTTCAAAATGAATTTCAGAACTGATTTTATTTTCTCAAGTCTGAAAAATCGATCGCTATTTACGAAAACATGATTGATCTCTAGAAACTGTCTTTTTATGCGTCAGAGTACAGATTCCAAGATACAGAAGTTGGCTAATACAGATTCCCACCGTTGAAAACTAATTTCAGAACTGATTTTATTTTCTCAAGTCTGAAAAATCGATCGCTATTTACGAAAAAATGATTAATCTCTGGAAACTGTCCTTTTACGTGTCAGAGTACAGATTCCAAGATACAGGAGTCGGCTGATTTAGATTTCCACCGTTTAAAATGAATTTCAGAACTGATTTTATTTTCTCAAGTCTGAAAAATCGATCGCTATTTACGAAAAAATGAATAATCTCTAGAAACTGTCTTTTTACGCGTCAGAGTACAGATTCCAAGATACAGGAGTCGGCTGATATAGATTTCCACCGTTCAACATGAATTTCAGAATTGATTTTATCTTCTCAAGTCTGAAAAATCGATCGCTATTTCCGAAAAAATGATTGATCTCTAGAAACTGTCGTTTTACGCGTCAGAGTACAGATTTCAAGATACAGGAGTCGGCTGATATAGATTTCCACCGTTTAAAATGAATTTCAGAATTGATTTTATTTTCTCAAGTCTGAAAAATTGATCGCTATTTTCGAAAACATGATTGATCTCTAGAAACTGTCTTTTTACGCGTCAGAGTACAGACTCCAAGATACAGGAGTCGGCTGATATAGATTTCCACCGTGTGAAATGAATTTCAGAACTGATTTTATTTTCTCAAGTCTGAAAAATCGATCGCTATTTCCGAAAAGATGATTGATCTCTAGAAACTGTCTTTTTACGCGTCAGATTACAGATTCCAAGAAACAGGAGTCGGCTGATATAGATTTCCACTTTTGAAATGAATTTCAGAACTGATTTTATCTTCTCAAGTCTGAAAAATCGATCGCTATTTCTGAAAAAATGATTGATCTCTAGAAACTGACTTTTTACGCGTCAGAGTACAGATTCCAAGATACAGGAGTCGGCTGATATAGATTTCCACTTTTGAAATGAATTTCAGAACTGATTTTATTTTCTCAAGTCTGAAAAATCGATCGCTATTTACGAAAAAATGATTGATCTCTAGAAACTGTCTTCTTACGCGTCAGAGTACAGATTCCAAGATACAGAAGTCGGCTGATTTCCACCGTTTTAAATGAATTTCAGAACTGATTTTATTTTCTCAAGTCTGAAAAATCGATCGCTATTTACGAAAAAATGATTGATCTCTAGAAACTGTCTTCTTACGCGTCAGAGTACAGATTCCAAGATACAGGAGTCGGCTGATTTCCACCGTTTTAAATGAATTTCAGAACTGATTTTATTTTCTCAAGTCTGAAAAATCGATCGCTATTTACGAAAAAATGATTGATCTCCAGAAACTGTCTTTTTACGCGTCAGAGTACAGATTCCAAGATACAGGAGTCGGCCGATATAGATTTCCACCCTTTAAAATGAAGTTCAGGACAGATTTTATTTTCTCAAGTCTGAAAAATCGATCGCTATTTACGAAAACATGATTGATCTCTAGAAACTGTCTTTTTATGCGTCAGAGTACAGATTCCAAGATACAGGAGTCGGTTGATATAGATTTCCACTTTTGAAATGAATTTCAGAACTGATTTTATTTTGTCAAGTCTGAAAAATCGATCGCTATTTACGAAAAAATGATTGATCTCTGGAAACTGTCTTTTTACGTGTCAGAGTACAGATTCCAAGACACAGGAGTCGGCTTATATGGATTCCCACCGTTTAAAATGAATTTCAGAACTGATTTTATTTTCTCAAGTCTGAAAAATCGATCGCTATTTACGAAAACATGATTGATTTCTAGAAACTGTCTTTTTACGCGTCAGAGTACGGATTCCAAGATACAGGAGTCGGCTGATATAGATTTCCACTTTTGAAATGAATTTCAGAACTGATTTTATTTTCTCAAGTCTGAAAAATCGATCGCTATTTACGAAAAAATGATTGATTTCTAGAAACTGTCTTTTTACGCGTCAGAGTACGGATTCCAAGATACAGGAGTCGGCTGATATAGATTTTCACTTTTGAAATGAATTTCAGAACTGATTTTATTATCTCAAGTCTGAAGAATCGATCGCTATTTCCGAAAAAATGATTGATCTCTAGAAACTGTCTTTTTACGCGTCAGAGTACAGATTTCAAGATACAGAATTCGGCTGATATAGATTTCCAACGTTCAAAATGAATTTCAGAACTGATTTTATTTTCTCAAGTCTAAAAAATCGATCGCCATTACCGAAAAAATAATTGATCTCTAGAAACTGTCTTTTTACGAGTCAGAGTACAGATACCAAAATACGGGAGTCGGCTGATATGGATTCCCACCGTTAAAAATGTATTTCAGAACTGATTTTATTTTCTCAAGTCTGAAAAATCGATCGCTAGATACGAAAAAATGATTGATTTCTAGAAACTGTCTTTTTACGTGGCAGAGTACAGATTCCAAGACACAGGAGTCGGCTTATATAGATTCCCACCGTTCAAAATGAATTTCAGAACTGATTTTATTTTCTCAAGTCTGAAAAATCGATCGCTATTTACGAAAACATGATTGATCTCTAGAAACTGTCTTTTTATGCGTCAGAGTACAGATTCCAAGATACAGAAGTTGGCTAATACAGATTCCCACCGTTGAAAACTAATTTCAGAACTGATTTTATTTTCTCAAGTCTGAAAAATCGATCGCTATTTACGAAAAAATGATTAATCTCTGGAAACTGTCCTTTTACGTGTCAGAGTACAGATTCCAAGATACAGGAGTCGGCTGATTTAGATTTCCACCGTTTAAAATGAATTTCAGAACTGATTTTATTTTCTCAAGTCTGAAAAATCGATCGCTATTTTCGAAAACATGATTGATTTCTAGAAACTGTCTTTTTACGCGTCAGAGTACAGATTCCAAGATACAGGAGTCGGCTGATATAGATTTCCACTTTTGAAATGAATTTCAGAACTGATTTTATTATCTCAAGTCTGAAAAATCGATCGCTATTTACGAAAAAATGAATAATCTCTAGAAACTGTCTTTTTACGCGTCAGAGTACAGATTCCAAGATACAGGAGTCGGCTGATATAGATTTCCACCGTTCAACATGAATTTCAGAATTGATTTTATCTTCTCAAGTCTGAAAAATCGATCGCTATTTCCGAAAAAATGATTGATCTCTAGAAACTGTCGTTTTACGCGTCAGAGTACAGATTTCAAGATACAGGAGTCGGCTGATATAGATTTCCACCGTTTAAAATGAATTTCAGAATTGATTTTATTTTCTCAAGTCTGAAAAATTGATCGCTATTTTCGAAAACATGATTGATCTCTAGAAACTGTCTTTTTACGCGTCAGAGTACAGACTCCAAGATACAGGAGTCGGCTGATATAGATTTCCACTTTTGAAATGAATTTCAGAACTGATTTTATCTTCTCAAGTCTGAAAAATCGATCGCTATTTCTGAAAAAATGATTGATCTCTAGAAACTGACTTTTTACGCGTCAGAGTACAGATTCCAAGATACAGGAGTCGGCTGATATAGATTTCCACTTTTGAAATGAATTTCAGAACTGATTTTATTTTCTCAAGTCTGAAAAATCGATCGCTATTTACGAAAAAATGATTGATCTCTAGAAACTGTCTTCTTACGCGTCAGAGTACAGATTCCAAGATACAGAAGTCGGCTGATTTCCACCGTTTTAAATGAATTTCAGAACTGATTTTATTTTCTCAAGTCTGAAAAATCGATCGCTATTTACGAAAAAATGATTGATCTCTGGAAACTGTCTTCTTACGCGTCAGAGTACAGATTCCAAGATACAGGAGTCGGCTGATTTCCACCGTTTTAAATGAATTTCAGAACTGATATTATTTTCTCAAGTCTGAAAAATCGATCGCTATTTACGAAAAGATGATTGATCTCTAGAAACTGTCTTTTCACGCGTCAGAGTACAGATTCCAAGAAACAGGAGTCGGCTGATATAGATTTCCACTTTTGAAATGAATTTCAGAACTGATTTTATTTTCTCAAGTCTGAAAAATTGATCGCTATTTTCGAAAACATGATTGATCACTAGAAACTGTCTTTTTACGCGTCAGAGTACAGATTCTAAGATACAGGAGTCGGTTGATATAGATTTCCACCGTTCAACATGAATTTCAGGATTGATTTCATCTTCTCAAGTCTGAAAAATCGATCGCTATTTACGAAAACATGATTGATCTCTAGAAACTGTCTTTTTACGCGTCAGAGTACAGATTCCAAGATACAGGAGTCGGCTGATATAGATTTCCACCGTTCAACATGAATTTCAGAATTGATTTTATCTTCTCAAGTCTGAAAAATCGATCGCTATTTACGAAAACATGATTGATCTCTAGAAACTGTCTTTTTACGCGTCAGAGTACAGATTCCAAGATACAGGAGTCGGCTGATATAGATTTCCACTTTTGAAATGAATTTCAGAACTGATTTTATTTTGTCAAGTCTGAAAAATCGATCGCTATTTACGAAAAAATGATTGATCTCTGGAAACTGTCTTTTTACGTGTCAGAGTACAGATTCCAAGACACAGGAGTCGGCTTATATGGATTCCCACCGTTTAAAATGAATTTCAGAACTGATTTTATTTTCTCAAGTCTGAAAAATCGATCGCTATTTACGAAAACATGATTGATCTCTAGAAACTGTCTTTTTACGCGTCAGAGTACAGATTCCAAGATACAGGAGTCGGCTGATATAGATTTCCACTTTTGAAATGAATTTCAGAACTGATTTTATTTTCTCAAGTCTGAAAAATCGATCGCTATTTACGAAAAAATGATTGATTTCTAGAAACTGTCTTTTTACGCGTCAGAGTACGGATTCCAAGATACAGGAGTCGGCTGATATAGATTTTCACTTTTGAAATGAATTTCAGAACTGATTTTATTTTCTCAAGTCTGAAAAATCGATCGCTATTTCCGAAAAGATGATTGATCTCTAGAAACTGTCTTTTTACGCGTCAGATTACAGATTCCAAGAAACAGGAGTCGGCTGATATAGATTTCCACTTTTGAAATGAATTTCAGAACTGATTTTATCTTCTCAAGTCTGAAAAATCGATCGCTATTTCTGAAAAAATGATTGATCTCTAGAAACTGACTTTTTACGCGTCAGAGTACAGATTCCAAGATACAGGAGTCGGCTGATATAGATTTCCACTTTTGAAATGAATTTCAGAACTGATTTTATTTTCTCAAGTCTGAAAAATCGATCGCTATTTACGAAAAAATGATTGATCTCTAGAAACTGTCTTCTTACGCGTCAGAGTACAGATTCCAAGATACAGAAGTCGGCTGATTTCCACCGTTTTAAATGAATTTCAGAACTGATTTTATTTTCTCAAGTCTGAAAAATCGATCGCTATTTACGAAAAAATGATTGATCTCTAGAAACTGTCTTCTTACGCGTCAGAGTACAGATTCCAAGATACAGGAGTCGGCTGATTTCCACCGTTTTAAATGAATTTCAGAACTGATATTATTTTCTCAAGTCTGAAAAATCGATCGCTATTTACGAAAAGATGATTGATCTCTAGAAACTGTCTTTTTACGCGTCAGAGTACAGATTCCAAGAAACAGGAGTCGGCTGATATAGATTTCCACTTTTGAAATGAATTTCAGAACTGATTTTATTTTCTCAAGTCTGAAAAATTGATCGCTATTTTCGAAAACATGATTGATCTCTAGAAACTGTCTTTTTACGCGTCAGAGTACAGATTCTAAGATACAGGAGTCGGTTGATATAGATTTCCACCGTTCAACATGAATTTTAGGATTGATTTCATCTTCTCAAGTCTGAAAAATCGATCGCTATTTACGAAAACATGATTGATCTCTAGAAACTGTCTTTTTACGCGTCAGAGTACAGATTCCAAGATACAGGAGTCGGCTGATATAGATTTCCACCGTTCAACATGAATTTCAGAATTGATTTTATCTTCTCAAGTCTGAAAAATCGATCGCTATTTACGAAAACATGATTGATCTCTAGAAACTGTCTTTTTACGCGTCAGAGTACAGATTCCAAGATACAGGAGTCGGCTGATATAGATTTCCACTTTTGAAATGAATTTCAGAACTGATTTTATTTTGTCAAGTCTGAAAAATCGATCGCTATTTACGAAAAAATGATTGATCTCTGGAAACTGTCTTTTTACGTGTCAGAGTACAGATTCCAAGACACAGGAGTCGGCTTATATGGATTCCCACCGTTTAAAATGAATTTCAGAACTGATTTTATTTTCTCAAGTCTGAAAAATCGATCGCTATTTACGAAAACATGATTGATCTCTAGAAACTGTCTTTTTACGCGTCAGAGTACAGATTCCAAGATACAGGAGTCGGCTGATATAGATTTTCACTTTTGAAATGAATTTCAGAACTGATTTTATTTTCTCAAGTCTGAAAAATCGATCGCTATTTCCGAAAAAATGATTGATCTCTAGAAACTGTCTTTTTACGCGTCAGAGTACAGATTTCAAGATACAGAATTCGGCTGATATAGATTTCCAACGTTTAAAATGAATTTCAGAACTGATTTTATTTTCTCAAGTCTAAAAAATCGATCGCCATTACCGAAAAAATAATTGATCTCTAGAAACTGTCTTTTTACGAGTCAGAGTACAGATACCAAAATACGGGAGTCGGCTGATATGGATTCCCACCGTTAAAAATGTATTTCAGAACTGATTTTATTTTCTCAAGTCTGAAAAATCGATCGCTATATACGAAAAAATGATTGATTTCTAGAAACTGTCTTCTTACGTGGCAGAGTACAGATTCCAAGACACAGGAGTCGGCTTATATAGATTCCCACCGTTCAAAATGAATTTCAGAACTGATTTTATTTTCTCAAGTCTGAAAAATCGATCGCTATTTACGAAAACATGATTGATCTCTAGAAACTGTCTTTTTGCGTCAGAGTACAGATTCCAAGATACAGAAGTTGGCTAATACAGATTCCCACCGTTGAAAACTAATTTCAGAACTGATTTTATTTTCTCAAGTCTGAAAAATCGATCGCTATTTACGAAAAAATGATTAATCTCTAGAAACTGTCTTCTTACGCGTCAGAGTACAGATTCCAAGATACAGGAGTCGGCTGATATAGATTTCCACTTTTGAAATGAATTTCAGAACTGATTTTATTTTCTCAAGTCTGAAAAATCGATCGCTATTCACGAAAAAATGATTGATTTCTAGAAACTGTCTTTTTACGCGTCAGAGTACAGATTCCAAGATACAGGAGTCGGCTGATATAGATTTCCACTCTTGAAATGAATTTCAAAACTGATTTTATTTTCTCAAGTCTGAAAAATCGGTCGCTATTTACGAAAAAATGATTGATCTCTAGAAACTGTCTTTTTATGCGTCAGAGTACAGATTCCAAGATACAGGAGTCGGTTGATATAGATTTCTACCGTTCAACATGAATTTCAGAATTGATTTTATTTTCTCAAGTCTGAAAAATCGATCGCTATTTACGAAAATATGATTGATCTCTAGAAACTGTCTTTTTACGCTTTAGAGTACAGATTCCAAGATACAGGAGTCGGCTGATATAGATTTCCACTTTTGAAATGAATTTCAGAACTGATTTTATTATCTCAAGTCTGAAAAATCGATTGCTATTTACGAAAAAATGATTGATCTCTAGAAACTGTCTTTCTACGCGTCAGAGTACAGATTCCAAGATACAGGAGTCGGCTGATATAGATTCCCACTATTGAAGTGAATTTCAGAACTGATTTTATTTTATAAAGTCTGAAAAATCGATCGCTAATTCCGAAAAAATGATTGATCTCTAGAAACTGTCTCTTTACGCGTCAGAGTCCAGATTCCAAGATACAGGAGTCGGCTGATATAGATTTCTACTTTTGAAATGAATTTCAGAACTGATTTTATTTTCTCAAGTCTGAAAAATCGATCGCTATTCACGAAAAAATGATTGATTTCTAGAAACTGTCTTTTTACGCGTCAGAGTACAGATTCCAAGATACAGGAGTCGGCTGATATAGATTTCCAACGTTTAAAATGAATTTCAGAACTGATTTTATTTTCTCAAGTCTAAAAAATCGATCGCCATTACCGAAAAAATAATTGATCTCTAGAAACTGTCTTTTTACGAGTCAGAGTACAGATACCAAAATACGGGAGTCGGCTGATATGGATTCCCACCGTTAAAAATGTATTTCAGAACTGATTTTATTTTCTCAAGTCTGAAAAATCGATCGCTATTTACGAAAAAATGATTGATTTCTAGAAACTGTCTTTTTACGCGTCAGAGTACGGATTCCAAGATACAGGAGTCGGCTGATATAGATTTTCACTTTTGAAATGAATTTCAGAACTGATTTTATTTTCTCAAGTCTGAAAAATCGATCGCTATTTCCGAAAAAATGATTGATCTCTGGAAACTGTCTTTTTACGTGTCAGAGTACAGATTCCAAGACACAGGAGTCGGCTTATATGGATTCCCACCGTTTAAAATGAATTTCAGAACTGATTTTATTTTCTCAAGTCTGAAAAATCGATCGCTATTTACGAAAACATGATTGATCTCTAGAAACTGTCTTTTTACGCGTCAGAGTACAGATTCCAAGATACAGGAGTCGGCTGATATAGATTTCCACTTTTGAAATGAATTTCAGAACTGATTTTATTTTCTCAAGTCTGAAAAATCGATCGCTATTTACGAAAAAATGATTGATTTCTAGAAACTGTCTTTTTACGCGTCAGAGTACGGATTCCAAGATACAGGAGTCGGCTGATATAGATTTTGACTTTTGAAATGAATTTCAGAACTGATTTTATTATCTCAAGTCTGAAGAATCGATCGCTATTTCCGAAAAAATGATTGATCTCTAGAAACTGTCTTTTTACGCGTCAGAGTACAGATTTCAAGATACAGAATTCGGCTGATATAGATTTCCAACGTTCAAAATGAATTTCAGAACTGATTTTATTTTCTCAAGTCTAAAAAATCGATCGCCATTACCGAAAAAATAATTGATCTCTAGAAACTGTCTTTTTACGAGTCAGAGTACAGATACCAAAATACGGGAGTCGGCTGATATGGATTCCCACCGTTAAAAATGTATTTCAGAACTGATTTTATTTTCTCAAGTCTGAAAAATCGATCGCTAGATACGAAAAAATGATTGATTTCTAGAAACTGTCTTTTTACGTGGCAGAGTACAGATTCCAAGACACAGGAGTCGGCTTATATAGATTCCCACCGTTCAAAATGAATTTCAGAACTGATTTTATTTTCTCAAGTCTGAAAAATCGATCGCTATTTACGAAAACATGATTGATCTCTAGAAACTGTCTTTTTATGCGTCAGAGTACAGATTCCAAGATACAGAAGTTGGCTAATACAGATTCCCACCGTTGAAAACTAATTTCAGAACTGATTTTATTTTCTCAAGTCTGAAAAATCGATCGCTATTTACGAAAAAATGATTAATCTCTGGAAACTGTCCTTTTACGTGTCAGAGTACAGATTCCAAGATACAGGAGTCGGCTGATTTAGATTTCCACCGTTTAAAATGAATTTCAGAACTGATTTTATTTTCTCAAGTCTGAAAAATCGATCGCTATTTTCGAAAACATGATTGATTTCTAGAAACTGTCTTTTTACGCGTCAGAGTACAGATTCCAAGATACAGGAGTCGGCTGATATAGATTTCCACTTTTGAAATGAATTTCAGAACTGATTTTATTATCTCAAGTCTGAAAAATCGATCGCTATTTACGAAAAAATGAATAATCTCTAGAAACTGTCTTTTTACGCGTCAGAGTACAGATTCCAAGATACAGGAGTCGGCTGATATAGATTTCCACCGTTCAACATGAATTTCAGAATTGATTTTATCTTCTCAAGTCTGAAAAATCGATCGCTATTTCCGAAAAAATGATTGATCTCTAGAAACTGTCGTTTTACGCGTCAGAGTACAGATTTCAAGATACAGGAGTCGGCTGATATAGATTTCCACCGTTTAAAATGAATTTCAGAATTGATTTTATTTTCTCAAGTCTGAAAAATTGATCGCTATTTTCGAAAACATGATTGATCTCTAGAAACTGTCTTTTTACGCGTCAGAGTACAGACTCCAAGATACAGGAGTCGGCTGATATAGATTTCCACTTTTGAAATGAATTTCAGAACTGATTTTATCTTCTCAAGTCTGAAAAATCGATCGCTATTTCTGAAAAAATGATTGATCTCTAGAAACTGACTTTTTACGCGTCAGAGTACAGATTCCAAGATACAGGAGTCGGCTGATATAGATTTCCACTTTTGAAATGAATTTCAGAACTGATTTTATTTTCTCAAGTCTGAAAAATCGATCGCTATTTACGAAAAAATGATTGATCTCTAGAAACTGTCTTCTTACGCGTCAGAGTACAGATTCCAAGATACAGAAGTCGGCTGATTTCCACCGTTTTAAATGAATTTCAGAACTGATTTTATTTTCTCAAGTCTGAAAAATCGATCGCTATTTACGAAAAAATGATTGATCTCTGGAAACTGTCTTCTTACGCGTCAGAGTACAGATTCCAAGATACAGGAGTCGGCTGATTTCCACCGTTTTAAATGAATTTCAGAACTGATATTATTTTCTCAAGTCTGAAAAATCGATCGCTATTTACGAAAAGATGATTGATCTCTAGAAACTGTCTTTTCACGCGTCAGAGTACAGATTCCAAGAAACAGGAGTCGGCTGATATAGATTTCCACTTTTGAAATGAATTTCAGAACTGATTTTATTTTCTCAAGTCTGAAAAATTGATCGCTATTTTCGAAAACATGATTGATCACTAGAAACTGTCTTTTTACGCGTCAGAGTACAGATTCTAAGATACAGGAGTCGGTTGATATAGATTTCCACCGTTCAACATGAATTTCAGGATTGATTTCATCTTCTCAAGTCTGAAAAATCGATCGCTATTTACGAAAACATGATTGATCTCTAGAAACTGTCTTTTTACGCGTCAGAGTACAGATTCCAAGATACAGGAGTCGGCTGATATAGATTTCCACCGTTCAACATGAATTTCAGAATTGATTTTATCTTCTCAAGTCTGAAAAATCGATCGCTATTTACGAAAACATGATTGATCTCTAGAAACTGTCTTTTTACGCGTCAGAGTACAGATTCCAAGATACAGGAGTCGGCTGATATAGATTTCCACTTTTGAAATGAATTTCAGAACTGATTTTATTTTGTCAAGTCTGAAAAATCGATCGCTATTTACGAAAAAATGATTGATCTCTGGAAACTGTCTTTTTACGTGTCAGAGTACAGATTCCAAGACACAGGAGTCGGCTTATATGGATTCCCACCGTTTAAAATGAATTTCAGAACTGATTTTATTTTCTCAAGTCTGAAAAATCGATCGCTATTTACGAAAACATGATTGATCTCTAGAAACTGTCTTTTTACGCGTCAGAGTACAGATTCCAAGATACAGGAGTCGGCTGATATAGATTTCCACTTTTGAAATGAATTTCAGAACTGATTTTATTTTCTCAAGTCTGAAAAATCGATCGCTATTTACGAAAAAATGATTGATTTCTAGAAACTGTCTTTTTACGCGTCAGAGTACGGATTCCAAGATACAGGAGTCGGCTGATATAGATTTTCACTTTTGAAATGAATTTCAGAACTGATTTTATTTTCTCAAGTCTGAAAAATCGATCGCTATTTCCGAAAAGATGATTGATCTCTAGAAACTGTCTTTTTACGCGTCAGATTACAGATTCCAAGAAACAGGAGTCGGCTGATATAGATTTCCACTTTTGAAATGAATTTCAGAACTGATTTTATCTTCTCAAGTCTGAAAAATCGATCGCTATTTCTGAAAAAATGATTGATCTCTAGAAACTGACTTTTTACGCGTCAGAGTACAGATTCCAAGATACAGGAGTCGGCTGATATAGATTTCCACTTTTGAAATGAATTTCAGAACTGATTTTATTTTCTCAAGTCTGAAAAATCGATCGCTATTTACGAAAAAATGATTGATCTCTAGAAACTGTCTTCTTACGCGTCAGAGTACAGATTCCAAGATACAGAAGTCGGCTGATTTCCACCGTTTTAAATGAATTTCAGAACTGATTTTATTTTCTCAAGTCTGAAAAATCGATCGCTATTTACGAAAAAATGATTGATCTCTAGAAACTGTCTTCTTACGCGTCAGAGTACAGATTCCAAGATACAGGAGTCGGCTGATTTCCACCGTTTTAAATGAATTTCAGAACTGATATTATTTTCTCAAGTCTGAAAAATCGATCGCTATTTACGAAAAGATGATTGATCTCTAGAAACTGTCTTTTTACGCGTCAGAGTACAGATTCCAAGAAACAGGAGTCGGCTGATATAGATTTCCACTTTTGAAATGAATTTCAGAACTGATTTTATTTTCTCAAGTCTGAAAAATTGATCGCTATTTTCGAAAACATGATTGATCTCTAGAAACTGTCTTTTTACGCGTCAGAGTACAGATTCTAAGATACAGGAGTCGGTTGATATAGATTTCCACCGTTCAACATGAATTTTAGGATTGATTTCATCTTCTCAAGTCTGAAAAATCGATCGCTATTTACGAAAACATGATTGATCTCTAGAAACTGTCTTTTTACGTGTCAGAGTACAGATTCCAAGACACAGGAGTCGGCTTATATGGATTCCCACCGTTTAAAATGAATTTCAGAACTGATTTTATTTTCTCAAGTCTGAAAAATCGATCGCTATTTACGAAAACATGATTGATCTCTAGAAACTGTCTTTTTACGCGTCAGAGTACAGATTCCAAGATACAGGAGTCGGCTGATATAGATTTCCACTTTTGAAATGAATTTCAGAACTGATTTTATTTTCTCAAGTCTGAAAAATCGATCGCTATTTACGAAAAAATGATTGATTTCTAGAAACTGTCTTTTTACGCGTCAGAGTACGGATTCCAAGATACAGGAGTCGGCTGATATAGATTTTCACTTTTGAAATGAATTTCAGAACTGATTTTATTTTCTCAAGTCTGAAAAATCGATCGCTATTTCCGAAAAAATGATTGATCTCTAGAAACTGTCTTTTTACGCGTCAGAGTACAGATTTCAAGATACAGAATTCGGCTGATATAGATTTCCAACGTTTAAAATGAATTTCAGAACTGATTTTATTTTCTCAAGTCTAAAAAATCGATCGCCATTACCGAAAAAATAATTGATCTCTAGAAACTGTCTTTTTACGAGTCAGAGTACAGATACCAAAATACGGGAGTCGGCTGATATGGATTCCCACCGTTAAAAATGTATTTCAGAACTGATTTTATTTTCTCAAGTCTGAAAAATCGATCGCTATATACGAAAAAATGATTGATTTCTAGAAACTGTCTTCTTACGTGGCAGAGTACAGATTCCAAGACACAGGAGTCGGCTTATATAGATTCCCACCGTTCAAAATGAATTTCAGAACTGATTTTATTTTCTCAAGTCTGAAAAATCGATCGCTATTTACGAAAACATGATTGATCTCTAGAAACTGTCTTTTTGCGTCAGAGTACAGATTCCAAGATACAGAAGTTGGCTAATACAGATTCCCACCGTTGAAAACTAATTTCAGAACTGATTTTATTTTCTCAAGTCTGAAAAATCGATCGCTATTTACGAAAAAATGATTAATCTCTAGAAACTGTCTTCTTACGCGTCAGAGTACAGATTCCAAGATACAGGAGTCGGCTGATATAGATTTCCACTTTTGAAATGAATTTCAGAACTGATTTTATTTTCTCAAGTCTGAAAAATCGATCGCTATTCACGAAAAAATGATTGATTTCTAGAAACTGTCTTTTTACGCGTCAGAGTACAGATTCCAAGATACAGGAGTCGGCTGATATAGATTTCCACTCTTGAAATGAATTTCAAAACTGATTTTATTTTCTCAAGTCTGAAAAATCGGTCGCTATTTACGAAAAAATGATTGATCTCTAGAAACTGTCTTTTTATGCGTCAGAGTACAGATTCCAAGATACAGGAGTCGGTTGATATAGATTTCTACCGTTCAACATGAATTTCAGAATTGATTTTATTTTCTCAAGTCTGAAAAATCGATCGCTATTTACGAAAATATGATTGATCTCTAGAAACTGTCTTTTTACGCTTTAGAGTACAGATTCCAAGATACAGGAGTCGGCTGATATAGATTTCCACTTTTGAAATGAATTTCAGAACTGATTTTATTATCTCAAGTCTGAAAAATCGATTGCTATTTACGAAAAAATGATTGATCTCTAGAAACTGTCTTTCTACGCGTCAGAGTACAGATTCCAAGATACAGGAGTCGGCTGATATAGATTCCCACTATTGAAGTGAATTTCAGAACTGATTTTATTTTATAAAGTCTGAAAAATCGATCGCTAATTCCGAAAAAATGATTGATCTCTAGAAACTGTCTCTTTACGCGTCAGAGTCCAGATTCCAAGATACAGGAGTCGGCTGATATAGATTTCTACTTTTGAAATGAATTTCAGAACTGATTTTATTTTCTCAAGTCTGAAAAATCGATCGCTATATACGAAAAAATGATTGATTTCTAGAAACTGTCTTTTTACGTGGCAGAGTACAGATTCCAAGACACAGGAGTCGGCTTATATAGATTCCCACCGTTCAAAATGAATTTCAGAACTGATTTTATTTTCTCAAGTCTGAAAAATCGATCGCTATTTACGAAAAAATGATTAATCTCTAGAAACTGTCTTCTTACGCGTCAGAGTACAGATTCCAAGATACAGGAGTCGGCTGATATAGATTTCCACTTTTGAAATGAATTTCAGAACTGATTTTATTTTCTCAAGTCTGAAAAATCGATCGCTATTCACGAAAAAATGTTTGACTTCTAGAAACTGTCTTTTTACGCGTCAGAGTACAGATTCCAAGATACAGGAGTCGGCTGATATAGATTTCCACTCTTGAAATGAATTTCAAAACTGATTTTATTTTCTCAAGTCTGAAAAATCGATCGCTATTTACGAAAAAATGATTGATCTCTAGAAACTGTCTTTTTATGCGTCAGAGTACAGATTCCAAGATACAGGAGTCGGTTGATATAGATTTCTACCGTTCAACATGAATTTCAGAATTGATTTTATTTTCTCAAGTCTGAAAAATCGATCGCTATTTACGAAAATATGATTGATCTCTAGAAACTGTCTTTTTACGCGTCAGAGTACAGATTCCAAGATACAGGAGTCGGCTGATATAGATTTCCACTTTTGAAATGAATTTCAGAACTGATTTTATTATCTCAAGTCTGAAAAATCGATTGCTATTTACGAAAAAATGATTGATCTCTAGAAACTGTCTTTCTACGCGTCAGAGTACAGATTCCAAGATACAGGAGTCGGCTGATATAGATTCCCACTATTGAAGTGAATTTCAGAACTGATTTTATTTTATAAAGTCTGAAAAATCGATCGCTAATTCCGAAAAAATGATTGATCTCTAGAAACTGTCTCTTTACGCGTCAGAGTCCAGATTCCAAGATACAGGAGTCGGCTGATATAGATTTCCACTTTTGAAATGAATTTCAGAACTGATTTTATTTTCTCAAGTCTGAAAAATCGATCGCTATTCACGAAAAAATGATTGATTTCTAGAAACTGTCTTTTTACGCGTCAGAGTACAGATTCCAAGATACAGGAGTCGGCTGATATAGATTTCCACTCTTGAAATGAATTTCAAAACTGATTTTATTTTCTCAAGTCTGAAAAATCGATCGCTATTTACGAAAAAATGATTGATTTCTAGAAACTGTCTTTTTACATGTCAGAGTACAGATTCCAAGATACAGGAGTCGGCTGATATAGATTTCCACTTTTGAAATTAATTTCAGAACTGATTTTATTTTCTCAAGTCTGAAAAATCGATCGCTATTTACGAAAAAATGATTAATCTCTAGAAACTGTCTTTTTACGCGTCAGAGTACAGATTCCAAGATACAGGAGTCGGCTGATTTCCACCGTTTGAAATGAATTTCAGAACGGATTTTATTTTCTCAAGTCTGAAAAATCGATCGCTATTTACGAAAAAATGATTGATCTCTGGAAACTGTCCTTTTACGTGTCAGAGTACAGATTCCAAGACACAGGATTCGGCTTATATAGATTCCCACCGTTTAAAATGAATTTCAGAACTGATTTTATTTTCTCAAGTCTGAAAAATCGATCGCTATTTACGAAAAAATGATTGATCTCTGGAAACTGTCTTTTTACGCGTCAGAGTACAGATTTCAAGATACAGGAGTCGGCTGATATAGATTTCCACCGTTTAAAATGAATTTCAGAATTGATTTTATTTTCTCAAGTCTGAAAAATTGATCGCTATTTTCGAAAACATGATTGATCTCTAGAAACTGTCTTTTTACGCGTCAGAGTACAGATTCCAAGAAACAGGAGTCGGCTGATATAGATTTCCACTTTTGAAATGAATTTCAGAACTGATTTTATCTTCTCAAGTCTGAAAAATCGATCGCTATTTCTGAAAAAATGATTGATCTCTAGAAACTGACTTTTTACGCGTCAGAGTACAGATTCCAAGATACAGGAGTCGGCTGATATAGATTTCCACTTTTGAAATGAATTTCAGAACTGATTTTATTTTCTCAAGTCTGAAAAATCGATCGCTATTTACGAAAAAATGATTGATCTCTAGAAACTGTCTTCTTACGCGTCAGAGTACAGATTCCAAGATACAGAAGTCGGCTGATTTCCACCGTTTTAAATGAATTTCAGAACTGATTTTATTTTCTCAAGTCTGAAAAATCGATCGCTATTTACGAAAAAATGATTGATCTCTAGAAACTGTCTTCTTACGCGTCAGAGTACAGATTCCAAGATACAGGAGTCGGCTGATTTCCACCGTTTTAAATGAATTTCAGAACTGATATTATTTTCTCAAGTCTGAAAAATCGATCGCTATTTACGAAAAGATGATTGATCTCTAGAAACTGTCTTTTTACGCGTCAGAGTACAGATTCCAAGAAACAGGAGTCGGCTGATATAGATTTCCACTTTTGAAATGAATTTCAGAACTGATTTTATTTTCTCAAGTCTGAAAAATTGATCGTTATTTTCGAAAACATGATTGATCTCTAGAAACTGTCTTTTTACGCGTCAGAGTACAGATTCTAAGATACAGGAGTCGGTTGATATAGATTTCCACCGTTCAACATGAATTTCAGGATTGATTTCATCTTCTCAAGTCTGAAAAATCGATCGCTATTTACGAAAACATGATTGATCTCTAGAAACTGTCTCTTTACGCGTCAGAGTACAGATTCCAAGATACAGAAGTTGGCTTATACAGATTCCCACCGTTGAAAACGAATTTCAGAACTGATTTTATTATCTCAAGTCTGAAAAATCGATCGCTATTTACGAAAAAATGATTAATCTCTAGAAACTGTCTTTTTACGCGTCAGAGTACAGATTCCAAGATACAGGAGTCGGTTGATATAGATTTCCACCGTTCAACATGAATTTCAGAATTGATTTCATCTTCTCAAGTCTGAAAAATCGATCGCTATTCACGAAAACATGATTGATCTCTAGAAACTGTCTCTTTACGCGTCAGAGTACAGATTCCGAAATACAGGAGTCGGCTGATATAGATTTCCACTCTTGAAATGAATTTCAGAACTGATTTTATTTTCTCAAGTCTGAAAAATTGATCGCTATTTTCGAAAACATGATTGATCTCTAGAAACTGTCTTTTTACGCGTCAGAGTACAGATTCTAAGATACAGGAGTCGGTTGATATAGATTTCCACCGTTCAACATGAATTTCAGAATTGATTTTATCTTCTCAAGTCTGAAAAATCGATCGCTATTTACGAAAACACGATTGATCTCTAGAAACTGTCTTTTTACGCGTCAGAGTACAGATTCCAAGATACAGGAGTCGGTTGATATAGATTTTTACCGTTCAACATGAATTTCAGAATTGATTTGATCTTCTCAAGTCTGAAAAATCGATCGCTATTTACGAAAACATGATTGATCTCTAGAAACTGTCTTTTTACGCGTCAGAGTACAGATTCCAAGATACAGGAGTCGGCTGATATAGATTTCCACTTTTGAAATGAATTTCAGAACTGATTTTATTTTCTCAAGTCTGAAAAATCGATCGCTATTTCCGAAAAAATGATTGATCTCTAGAAACTGTCTTTTTACGCGTCAGAGTACAGATTCCAAGATACAGAAGTTGGCTAATATAGATTCCCACCGTTTAAAATGAATTTCAGAACTGATTTTATTTTCTCAAGTCCGAAAAATCGATCGCTATTTACGAAAAAATGATTGATTTCTAGAAACTGTCTTTTTACGCGTCAGAGTACAGATTCCAAGATACAGGAGTCGGCTGATATAGATTTCCACTATTAAAATGAATTTCAGAACTGATTTTATTTTCTCAAGTCCGAAAAATCGATCGCTATTTACGAAAAAATGAATAATCTCTAGAAACTGTCTTCATACGCGTCAGAGTACAGATTCCAAGATACAGGAGTCGGCTGATATAGATTCCCACCGTTCCAAATGAATTTCAAAACTGCCTTATTTTCTCAAGTCCGAAAAATCGATCGCTATTTACGAAAAAATGATTGATCTCTAGAAACTGTCTTTTTCCGTGTCAGAGTACAGATTCCAAGATACAGGAGTCGGCTGATATAGATTTCCACTTTTGAAATGAATTTCAGAACTGATTTTATTATCTCAAGTCTGAAGAATCGATCGCTGTTTACGAAAAAATGATTGATCTCTAGAAACTGTCTTTTTGCGTGTCAGAGTACAGATTCCAAGAAACAGGAGTCGGCTGATATAGATTTCCACTTTTGAAATGAATTTCAGAACTGATTTTATCTTCTCAAGTCTGGAAAATCGATCGCTATTTCTGAAAAAATGATTGATCTCTAGAAACTGACTTTTTACGCGTCAGAGTACAGATTCCAAGATACAGGAGTCGGCTGATATAGATTTCCACTTTTGAAATGAATTTCAGAACTGATTTTATTTTCTCAAGTCTGAAAAATCGATCGCTATTTACGAAAAAATGATTGATTTCTAGAAACTGTCTTTTTACGCGTCAGAGTACGGATTCCAAGATACAGGAGTCGGCTGATATAGATTTTCACTTTTGAAATGAATTTCAGAACTGATTTTATTTTCTCAAGTCTGAAAAATCGATCGCTATTTACGAAAAAATGATTGATCTCTAGAAACTGTCTTTTTACGCGTCAGAGTACAGATTTCAAGATACAGAATTCGGCTGATATAGATTTCCAACGTTTAAAATGAATTTCAGAACTGATTTTATTTTCTCAAGTCTAAAAAATCGATCGCCATTACCGAAAAAATAATTGATCTCTAGAAACTGTCTTTTTACGAGTCAGAGTACAGATACCAAAATACGGGAGTCGGCTGATATGGATTCCCACCGTTAAAAATGTATTTCAGAACTGATTTTATTTTCTCAAGTCTGAAAAATCGATCGCTATATACGAAAAAATGATTGATTTCTAGAAACTGTCTTTTTACGTGGCAGAGTACAGATTCCAAGACACAGGAGTCGGCTTATATAGATTCCCACCGTTCAAAATGAATTTCAGAACTGATTTTATTTTCTCAAGTCTGAAAAATCGATCGCTATTCACGAAAAAATGATTGATTTCTAGAAACTGTCTTTTTACGCGTCAGAGTACAGATTCCAAGATACAGGAGTCGGCTGATATAGATTTCCACTCTTGAAATGAATTTCAAAACTGATTTCATTTTCTCAAGTCTGAAAAATCGATCGCTATTTACGAAAAAATGATTGATCTCTAGAAACTGTCTTTTTATGCGTCAGAGTACAGATTCCAAGATACAGGAGTCGGTTGATATAGATTTCTACCGTTCAACATGAATTTCAGAATTGATTTTATTTTCTCAAGTCTGAAAAATCGATCGCTATTTACGAAAATATGATTGATCTCTAGAAACTGTCTTTTTACGCGTCAGAGTACAGATTCCAAGATACAGGAGTCGGCTGATATAGATTTCCACTTTTGAAATGAATTTCAGAACTGATTTTATTATCTCAAGTCTGAAAAATCGATTGCTATTTACGAAAAAATGATTGATCTCTAGAAACTGTCTTTCTACGCGTCAGAGTACAGATTCCAAGATACAGGAGTCGGCTGATATAGATTCCCACTATTGAAGTGAATTTCAGAACTGATTTTATTTTATAAAGTCTGAAAAATCGATCGCTAATTCCGAAAAAATGATTGATCTCTAGAAACTGTCTCTTTACGCGTCAGAGTCCAGATTCCAAGATACAGGAGTCGGCTGATATAGATTTCCACTTTTGAAATGAATTTCAGAACTGATTTTATTTTCTCAAGTCTGAAAAATCGATCGCTATTCACGAAAAAATGATTGATTTCTAGAAACTGTCTTTTTACGCGTCAGAGTACAGATTCCAAGATACAGGAGTCGGCTGATATAGATTTCCACTTTTGAAATTAATTTCAGAACTGATTTTATTTTCTCAAGTCTGAAAAATCGATCGCTATTTACGAAAAAATGATTAATCTCTAGAAACTGTCTTTTTACGCGTCAGAGTACAGATTCCAAGATACAGGAGTCGGCTGATTTCCACCGTTTGAAATGAATTTCAGAACGGATTTTGGTTTCTCAAGTCTGAAAAATCGATCGCTATTTACGAAAAAATGATTGATCTCTGGAAACTGTCCTTTTACGTGTCAGAGTACAGATTCCAAGACACAGGATTCGGCTTATATAGATTCCCACCGTTTAAAATGAATTTCAGAACTGATTTTATTTTCTCAAGTCTGAAAAATCGATCGCTATTTACGAAAAAATGATTGATCTCTGGAAACTGTCTTTTTACGCGTCAGAGTACAGATTTCAAGATACAGGAGTCGGCTGATATAGATTTCCACCGTTTAAAATGAATTTCAGAATTGATTTTATTTTCTCAAGTCTGAAAAATTGATCGCTATTTTCGAAAACATGATTGATCTCTAGAAACTGTCTTTTTACGCGTCAGAGTACAGACTCCAAGATACAGGAGTCGGCTGATATAGATTTCCACCGTGTGAAATGAATTTCAGAACTGATTTTATTTTCTCAAGTCTGAAAAATCGATCGCTATTTCCGAAAAGATGATTGATCTCTAGAAACTGTCTTTTTACGCGTCAGATTACAGATTCCAAGAAACAGGAGTCGGCTGATATAGATTTCCACTTTTGAAATGAATGTCAGAACTGATTTTATCTTCTCAAGTCTGAAAAATCGATCGCTATTTCTGAAAAAATGATTGATCTCTAGAAACTGACTTTTTACGCGTCAGAGTACAGATTCCAAGATACAGGAGTCGGCTGATATAGATTTCCACTTTTGAAATGAATTTCAGAACTGATTTTATTTTCTCAAGTCTGAAAAATCGATCGCTATTTACGAAAAAATGATTGATCTCTAGAAACTGTCTTCTTACGCGTCAGAGTACAGATTCCAAGATACAGGAGTCGGCTGATATAGATTTCCACCGTTTAAAATGAATTTCAGAATTGATTTTATTTTCTCAAGTCTGAAAAATTGATCGCTATTTTCGAAAACATGATTGATCTCTAGAAACTGTCTTTTTACGCGTCAGAGTACAGACTCCAAGATACAGGAGTCGGCTGATATAGATTTCCACCGTGTGAAATGAATTTCAGAACTGATTTTATTTTCTCAAGTCTGAAAAATTGATCGCTATTTTCGAAAACATGATTGATCTCTAGAAACTGTCTTTTTACGCGTCAGATTACAGATTCCAAGAAACAGGAGTCGGCTGATATAGATTTCCACTTTTGAAATGAATTTCAGAACTGATTTTATCTTCTCAAGTCTGAAAAATCGATCGCTATTTCTGAAAAAATGATTGATCTCTAGAAACTGACTTTTTACGCGTCAGAGTACAGATTCCAAGATACAGGAGTCGGCTGATTTCCACCGTTTTAAATGAATTTCAGAACTGATTTTATTTTCTCAAGTCTGAAAAATCGATCGCTATTCACGAAAAAATGATTGATCTCTAGAAACTGTCTTCTTACGCGTCAGAGTACAGATTCCAAGATACAGGAGTCGGCTGATTTCCACCGTTTTAAATGAATTTCAGAACTGATATTATTTTCTCAAGTCTGAAAAATCGATCGCTATTTACGAAAATATGATTGATCTCTAGAAACTGTCTTTTTACGCGTCAGAGTACAGATTCCAAGATACAGGAGTCGGCTGATATAGATTTCCACCGTTCAACATGAATTTCAGAATTGATTTTATCTTCTCAAGTCTGAAAAATCGATCGCTATTTACGAAAACATGATTGATCTCTAGAAACTGTCTCTTTACGCGTCAGAGTACAGATTCCAAGATACAGAAGTTGGCTTATACAGATTCCCACCGTTGAAAACGAATTTCAGAACTGATTTTATTATCTCAAGTCTGAAAAATCGATCGCTATTTACGAAAACATGATTGATCTCTAGAAACTGTCTCTTTACGCGTCAGAGTACAGATTCCAAGATACAGGAGTCGGTTGATATAGATTTCCACCGTTCAACATGAATTTCAGAATTGATTTCATCTTCTCAAGTCTGAAAAATCGATCGCTATTCACGAAAACATGATTGATCTCTAGAAACTGTCTCTTTACGCGTCAGAGTACAGATTCCGAAATACAGGAGTCGGCTGATATAGATTTCCACTCTTGAAATGAATTTCAGAACTGATTTTATTTTCTCAAGTCTGAAAAATTGATCGCTATTTTCGAAAACATGATTGATCTCTAGAAACTGTCTTTTTACGCGTCAGAGTACAGATTCTAAGATACAGGAGTCGGTTGATATAGATTTCCACCGTTCAACATGAATTTCAGAATTGATTTTATCTTCTCAAGTCTGAAAAATCGATCGCTATTTACGAAAACACGATTGATCTCTAGAAACTGTCTTTTTACGCGTCAGAGTACAGATTCCAAGATACAGGAGTCGGTTGATATAGATTTCCACCGTTCAACATGAATTTCAGAATTGATTTGATCTTCTCAAGTCTGAAAAATCGATCGCTATTTACGAAAACATGATTGATCTCTAGAAACTGTCTTTTTACGCGTCAGAGTACAGATTCCAAGATACAGGAGTCGGCTGATATAGATTTCCACTTTTGAAATGAATTTCAGAACTGATTTTATTTTCTCAAGTCTGAAAAATCGATCGCTATTTCCGAAAAAATGATTGATCTCTAGAAACTGTCTTTTTACGCGTCAGAGTACAGATTCCAAGATACAGAAGTTGGCTAATATAGATTCCCACCGTTTAAAATGAATTTCAGAACTGATTTTATTTTCTCAAGTCCGAAAAATCGATCGCTATTTACGAAAAAATGATTGATTTCTAGAAACTGTCTTTTTACGCGTCAGAGTACAGATTCCACGATACAGGAGTCGGCTGATATAGATTTCCACTATTAAAATGAATTTCAGAACTGATTTTATTTTCTCAAGTCCGAAAAATCGATCGCTATTTACGAAAAAATGAATAATCTCTAGAAACTGTCTTCATACGCGTCAGAGTACAGATTCCAAGATACAGGAGTCGGCTGATATAGATTCCCACCGTTCCAAATGAATTTCAAAACTGCCTTATTTTCTCAAGTCCGAAAAATCGATCGCTATTTACGAAAAAATGATTGATCTCTAGAAACTGTCTTTTTCCGTGTCAGAGTACAGATTCCAAGATACAGGAGTCGGCTGATATAGATTTCCACTTTTGAAATGAATTTCAGAACTGATTTTATTATCTCAAGTCTGAAGAATCGATCGCTGTTTACGAAAAAATGATTGATCTCTAGAAACTGTCTTTTTGCGTGTCAGAGTACAGATTCCAAGAAACAGGAGTCGGCTGATATAGATTTCCACTTTTGAAATGAATTTCAGAACTGATTTTATCTTCTCAAGTCTGAAAAATCGATCGCTATTTCTGAAAAAATGATTGATCTCTAGAAACTGACTTTTTACGCGTCAGAGTACAGATTCCAAGATACAGGAGTCGGCTGATATAGATTTCCACTTTTGAAATGAATTTCAGAACTGATTTTATTTTCTCAAGTCTGAAAAATCGATCGCTATTTACGA
This sequence comes from Macrophya alboannulata, assembly GCA_949628255.1. Taxonomy (NCBI): domain Eukaryota; kingdom Metazoa; phylum Arthropoda; class Insecta; order Hymenoptera; family Tenthredinidae; genus Macrophya; species Macrophya alboannulata. The sequence goes on along the minus strand of OX451210.1, from coordinate 8,829,160 downwards.
AAAAATGATTGATTTCTAGAAACTGTCTTTTTACGCGTCAGAGTACGGATTCCAAGATACAGGAGTCGGCTGATATAGATTTTCACTTTTGAAATGAATTTCAGAACTGATTTTATTTTCTCAAGTCCGAAAAATCGATCGCTATTTACGAAAAAATGATTGATCTCTAGAAACTGTCTTTTTCCGTGTCAGAGTACAGATTCCAAGATACAGGAGTCGGCTGATATAGATTTCCACTTTTGAAATGAATTTCAGAACTGATTTTATTATCTCAAGTCTCAAGAATCGATCGCTGTTTACGAAAAAATGATTGATCTCTAGAAACTGTCTTTTTGCGTGTCAGAGTACAGATTCCAAGAAACAGGAGTCGGCTGATATAGATTTCCACTTTTGAAATGAATTTCAGAACTGATTTTATCTTCTCAAGTCTGAAAAATCGATCGCTATTTCTGAAAAAATGATTGATCTCTAGAAACTGACTTTTTACGCGTCAGAGTACAGATTCCAAGACACAGGAGTCGGCTTATATGGATTCCCACCGTTTAAAATGAATTTCAGAACTGATTTTATTTTCTCAAGTCTGAAAAATCGATCGCTATTTACGAAAACATGATTGATCTCTAGAAACTGTCTTTTTACGCGTCAGAGTACAGATTCCAAGATACAGGAGTCGGCTGATATAGATTTCCACTTTTGAAATGAATTTCAGAACTGATTTTATTTTCTCAAGTCTGAAAAATCGATCGCTATTTACGAAAAAATGATTGATTTCTAGAAACTGTCTTTTTACGCGTCAGAGTACGGATTCCAAGATACAGGAGTCGGCTGATATAGATTTTCACTTTTGAAATGAATTTCAGAACTGATTTTATTATCTCAAGTCTGAAGAATCGATCGCTATTTCCGAAAAAATGATTGATCTCTAGAAACTGTCGTTTTACGCGTCAGAGTACAGATTTCAAGATACAGGAGTCGGCTGATATAGATTTCCACCGTTTAAAATGAATTTCAGAATTGATTTTATTTTCTCAAGTCTGAAAAATTGATCGCTATTTTCGAAAACATGATTGATCTCTAGAAACTGTCTTTTTACGCGTCAGAGTACAGACTCCAAGATACAGGAGTCGGCTGATATAGATTTCCACCGTGTGAAATGAATTTCAGAACTGATTTTATTTTCTCAAGTCTGAAAAATCGATCGCTATTTCCGAAAAGATGATTGATCTCTAGAAACTGTCTTTTTACGCGTCAGATTACAGATTCCAAGAAACAGGAGTCGGCTGATATAGATTTCCACTTTTGAAATGAATTTCAGAACTGATTTTATCTTCTCAAGTCTGAAAAATCGATCGCTATTTCTGAAAAAATGATTGATCTCTAGAAACTGACTTTTTACGCGTCAGAGTACAGATTCCAAGATACAGGAGTCGGCTGATATAGATTTCCACTTTTGAAATGAATTTCAGAACTGATTTTATTTTCTCAAGTCTGAAAAATCGATCGCTATTTACGAAAAAATGATTGATCTCTAGAAACTGTCTTCTTACGCGTCAGAGTACAGATTCCAAGATACAGAAGTCGGCTGATTTCCACCGTTTTAAATGAATTTCAGAACTGATTTTATTTTCTCAAGTCTGAAAAATCGATCGCTATTTACGAAAAAATGATTGATCTCTAGAAACTGTCTTCTTACGCGTCAGAGTACAGATTCCAAGATACAGGAGTCGGCTGATTTCCACCGTTTTAAATGAATTTCAGAACTGATTTTATTTTATCAAGTCTGAAAAATCGATCGCTATTTACGAAAAAATGATTGATCTCCAGAAACTGTCTTTTTACGCGTCAGAGTACAGATTCCAAGATACAGGAGTCGGCCGATATAGATTTCCACCCTTTAAAATGAAGTTCAGGACAGATTTTATTTTCTCAAGTCTGAAAAATCGATCGCTATTTACGAAAACATGATTGATCTCTAGAAACTGTCTTTTTATGCGTCAGAGTACAGATTCCAAGATACAGGAGTCGGCTGATATAGATTTCCACTTTTGAAATGAATTTCAGAACTGATTTTATTTTGTCAAGTCTGAAAAATCGATCGCTATTTACGAAAAAATGATTGATCTCTGGAAACTGTCTTTTTACGTGTCAGAGTACAGATTCCAAGACACAGGAGTCGGCTTATATGGATTCCCACCGTTTAAAATGAATTTCAGAACTGATTTTATTTTCTCAAGTCTGAAAAATCGATCGCTATTTACGAAAAAATGATTGATTTCTAGAAACTGTCTTTTTACGCGTCAGAGTACGGATTCCAAGATACAGGAGTCGGCTGATATAGATTTTCACTTTTGAAATGAATTTCAGAACTGATTTTATTTTCTCAAGTCTGAAAAATCGATCGCTATTTACGAAAACATGATTGATCTCTAGAAACTGTCTTTTTACGCGTCAGAGTACAGATTCCAAGATACAGGAGTCGGCTGATATAGATTTCCACTTTTGAAATGAATTTCAGAACTGATTTTATTTTCTCAAGTCTGAAAAATCGATCGCTATTTACGAAAAAATGATTGATTTCTAGAAACTGTCTTTTTACGCGTCAGAGTACGGATTCCAAGATACAGGAGTCGGCTGATATAGATTTTCACTTTTGAAATGAATTTCAGAACTGATTTTATTATCTCAAGTCTGAAGAATCGATCGCTATTTCCGAAAAAATGATTGATCTCTAGAAACTGTCGTTTTACGCGTCAGAGTACAGATTTCAAGATACAGGAGTCGGCTGATATAGATTTCCACCGTTTAAAATGAATTTCAGAATTGATTTTATTTTCTCAAGTCTGAAAAATTGATCGCTATTTTCGAAAACATGATTGATCTCTAGAAACTGTCTTTTTACGCGTCAGAGTACAGACTCCAAGATACAGGAGTCGGCTGATATAGATTTCCACCGTGTGAAATGAATTTCAGAACTGATTTTATTTTCTCAAGTCTGAAAAATCGATCGCTATTTCCGAAAAGATGATTGATCTCTAGAAACTGTCTTTTTACGCGTCAGATTACAGATTCCAAGAAACAGGAGTCGGCTGATATAGATTTCCACTTTTGAAATGAATTTCAGAACTGATTTTATCTTCTCAAGTCTGAAAAATCGATCGCTATTTCTGAAAAAATGATTGATCTCTAGAAACTGACTTTTTACGCGTCAGAGTACAGATTCCAAGATACAGGAGTCGGCTGATATAGATTTCCACTTTTGAAATGAATTTCAGAACTGATTTTATTTTCTCAAGTCTGAAAAATCGATCGCTATTTACGAAAAAATGATTGATCTCTAGAAACTGTCTTCTTACGCGTCAGAGTACAGATTCCAAGATACAGAAGTCGGCTGATTTCCACCGTTTTAAATGAATTTCAGAACTGATTTTATTTTCTCAAGTCTGAAAAATCGATCGCTATTTACGAAAAAATGATTGATCTCTAGAAACTGTCTTCTTACGCGTCAGAGTACAGATTCCAAGATACAGGAGTCGGCTGATTTCCACCGTTTTAAATGAATTTCAGAACTGATTTTATTTTATCAAGTCTGAAAAATCGATCGCTATTTACGAAAAAATGATTGATCTCCAGAAACTGTCTTTTTACGCGTCAGAGTACAGATTCCAAGATACAGGAGTCGGCCGATATAGATTTCCACCCTTTAAAATGAAGTTCAGGACAGATTTTATTTTCTCAAGTCTGAAAAATCGATCGCTATTTACGAAAACATGATTGATCTCTAGAAACTGTCTTTTTATGCGTCAGAGTACAGATTCCAAGATACAGGAGTCGGCTGATATAGATTTCCACTTTTGAAATGAATTTCAGAACTGATTTTATTTTGTCAAGTCTGAAAAATCGATCGCTATTTACGAAAAAATGATTGATCTCTGGAAACTGTCTTTTTACGTGTCAGAGTACAGATTCCAAGACACAGGAGTCGGCTTATATGGATTCCCACCGTTTAAAATGAATTTCAGAACTGATTTTATTTTCTCAAGTCTGAAAAATCGATCGCTATTTACGAAAAAATGATTGATTTCTAGAAACTGTCTTTTTACGCGTCAGAGTACGGATTCCAAGATACAGGAGTCGGCTGATATAGATTTTCACTTTTGAAATGAATTTCAGAACTGATTTTATTATCTCAAGTCTGAAGAATCGATCGCTATTTCCGAAAAAATGATTGATCTCTAGAAACTGTCTTTTTACGCGTCAGAGTACAGATTTCAAGATACAGAATTCGGCTGATATAGATTTCCAACGTTCAAAATGAATTTCAGAACTGATTTTATTTTCTCAAGTCTAAAAAATCGATCGCCATTACCGAAAAAATAATTGATCTCTAGAAACTGTCTTTTTACGAGTCAGAGTACAGATACCAAAATACGGGAGTCGGCTGATATGGATTCCCACCGTTAAAAATGTATTTCAGAACTGATTTTATTTTCTCAAGTCTGAAAAATCGATCGCTAGATACGAAAAAATGATTGATTTCTAGAAACTGTCTTTTTACGTGGCAGAGTACAGATTCCAAGACACAGGAGTCGGCTTATATAGATTCCCACCGTTCAAAATGAATTTCAGAACTGATTTTATTTTCTCAAGTCTGAAAAATCGATCGCTATTTACGAAAACATGATTGATCTCTAGAAACTGTCTTTTTATGCGTCAGAGTACAGATTCCAAGATACAGAAGTTGGCTAATACAGATTCCCACCGTTGAAAACTAATTTCAGAACTGATTTTATTTTCTCAAGTCTGAAAAATCGATCGCTATTTACGAAAAAATGATCAATCTCTGGAAACTGTCCTTTTACGTGTCAGAGTACAGATTCCAAGATACAGGAGTCGGCTGATTTAGATTTCCACCGTTTAAAATGAATTTCAGAACTGATTTTATTTTCTCAAGTCTGAAAAATCGATCGCTATTTTCGAAAACATGATTGATTTCTAGAAACTGTCTTTTTACGCGTCAGAGTACAGATTCCAAGATACAGGAGTCGGCTGATATAGATTTCCACTTTTGAAATGAATTTCAGAACTGATTTTATTATCTCAAGTCTGAAAAATCGATCGCTATTTACGAAAAAATGAATAATCTCTAGAAACTGTCTTTTTACGCGTCAGAGTACAGATTCCAAGATACAGGAGTCGGCTGATATAGATTTCCACCGTTCAACATGAATTTCAGAATTGATTTTATCTTCTCAAGTCTGAAAAATCGATCGCTATTTCCGAAAAAATGATTGATCTCTAGAAACTGTCGTTTTACGCGTCAGAGTACAGATTTCAAGATACAGGAGTCGGCTGATATAGATTTCCACCGTTTAAAATGAATTTCAGAATTGATTTTATTTTCTCAAGTCTGAAAAATTGATCGCTATTTTCGAAAACATGATTGATCTCTAGAAACTGTCTTTTTACGCGTCAGAGTACAGACTCCAAGATACAGGAGTCGGCTGATATAGATTTCCACCGTGTGAAATGAATTTCAGAACTGATTTTATTTTCTCAAGTCTGAAAAATCGATCGCTATTTCCGAAAAGATGATTGATCTCTAGAAACTGTCTTTTTACGCGTCAGATTACAGATTCCAAGAAACAGGAGTCGGCTGATATAGATTTCCACTTTTGAAATGAATTTCAGAACTGATTTTATCTTCTCAAGTCTGAAAAATCGATCGCTATTTCTGAAAAAATGATTGATCTCTAGAAACTGACTTTTTACGCGTCAGAGTACAGATTCCAAGATACAGGAGTCGGCTGATATAGATTTCCACTTTTGAAATGAATTTCAGAACTGATTTTATTTTCTCAAGTCTGAAAAATCGATCGCTATTTACGAAAAAATGATTGATCTCTAGAAACTGTCTTCTTACGCGTCAGAGTACAGATTCCAAGATACAGAAGTCGGCTGATTTCCACCGTTTTAATTGAATTTCAGAACTGATTTTATTTTCTCAAGTCTGAAAAATCGATCGCTATTTACGAAAAAATGATTGATCTCTAGAAACTGTCTTCTTACGCGTCAGAGTACAGATTCCAAGATACAGGAGTCGGCTGATTTCCACCGTTTTAAATGAATTTCAGAACTGATATTATTTTCTCAAGTCTGAAAAATCGATCGCTATTTACGAAAAGATGATTGATCTCTAGAAACTGTCTTTTTACGCGTCAGAGTACAGATTCCAAGAAACAGGAGTCGGCTGATATAGATTTCCACTTTTGAAATGAATTTCAGAACTGATTTTATTTTCTCAAGTCTGAAAAATTGATCGCTATTTTCGAAAACATGATTGATCACTAGAAACTGTCTTTTTACGCGTCAGAGTACAGATTCTAAGATACAGGAGTCGGTTGATATAGATTTCCACCGTTCAACATGAATTTCAGGATTGATTTCATCTTCTCAAGTCTGAAAAATCGATCGCTATTTACGAAAACATGATTGATCTCTAGAAACTGTCTTTTTACGCGTCAGAGTACAGATTCCAAGATACAGGAGTCGGCTGATATAGATTTCCACCGTTCAACATGAATTTCAGAATTGATTTTATCTTCTCAAGTCTGAAAAATCGATCGCTATTTACGAAAACATGATTGATCTCTAGAAACTGTCTTTTTACGCGTCAGAGTACAGATTCCAAGATACAGGAGTCGGCTGATATAGATTTCCACTTTTGAAATGAATTTCAGAACTGATTTTATTTTGTCAAGTCTGAAAAATCGATCGCTATTTACGAAAAAATGATTGATCTCTGGAAACTGTCTTTTTACGTGTCAGAGTACAGATTCCAAGACACAGGAGTCGGCTTATATGGATTCCCACCGTTTAAAATGAATTTCAGAACTGATTTTATTTTCTCAAGTCTGAAAAATCGATCGCTATTTACGAAAACATGATTGATCTCTAGAAACTGTCTTTTTACGCGTCAGAGTACAGATTCCAAGATACAGGAGTCGGCTGATATAGATTTCCACTTTTGAAATGAATTTCAGAACTGATTTTATTTTCTCAAGTCTGAAAAATCGATCGCTATTTACGAAAAAATGATTGATTTCTAGAAACTGTCTTTTTACGCGTCAGAGTACGGATTCCAAGATACAGGAGTCGGCTGATATAGATTTTCACTTTTGAAATGAATTTCAGAACTGATTTTATTTTCTCAAGTCTGAAAAATCGATCGCTATTTCCGAAAAGATGATTGATCTCTAGAAACTGTCTTTTTACGCGTCAGATTACAGATTCCAAGAAACAGGAGTCGGCTGATATAGATTTCCACTTTTGAAATGAATTTCAGAACTGATTTTATCTTCTCAAGTCTGAAAAATCGATCGCTATTTCTGAAAAAATGATTGATCTCTAGAAACTGACTTTTTACGCGTCAGAGTACAGATTCCAAGATACAGGAGTCGGCTGATATAGATTTCCACTTTTGAAATGAATTTCAGAACTGATTTTATTTTCTCAAGTCTGAAAAATCGATCGCTATTTACGAAAAAATGATTGATCTCTAGAAACTGTCTTCTTACGCGTCAGAGTACAGATTCCAAGATACAGAAGTCGGCTGATTTCCACCGTTTTAAATGAATTTCAGAACTGATTTTATTTTCTCAAGTCTGAAAAATCGATCGCTATTTACGAAAAAATGATTGATCTCTAGAAACTGTCTTCTTACGCGTCAGAGTACAGATTCCAAGATACAGGAGTCGGCTGATTTCCACCGTTTTAAATGAATTTCAGAACTGATATTATTTTCTCAAGTCTGAAAAATCGATCGCTATTTACGAAAAGATGATTGATCTCTAGAAACTGTCTTTTTACGCGTCAGAGTACAGATTCCAAGAAACAGGAGTCGGCTGATATAGATTTCCACTTTTGAAATGAATTTCAGAACTGATTTTATTTTCTCAAGTCTGAAAAATTGATCGCTATTTTCGAAAACATGATTGATCTCTAGAAACTGTCTTTTTACGCGTCAGAGTACAGATTCTAAGATACAGGAGTCGGTTGATATAGATTTCCACCGTTCAACATGAATTTCAGGATTGATTTCATCTTCTCAAGTCTGAAAAATCGATCGCTATTTACGAAAACATGATTGATCTCTAGAAACTGTCTTTTTACGCGTCAGAGTACAGATTCCAAGATACAGGAGTCGGCTGATATAGATTTCCACCGTTCAACATGAATTTCAGAATTGATTTTATCTTCTCAAGTCTGAAAAATCGATCGCTATTTACGAAAACATGATTGATCTCTAGAAACTGTCTTTTTACGCGTCAGAGTACAGATTCCAAGATACAGGAGTCGGCTGATATAGATTTCCACTTTTGAAATGAATTTCAGAACTGATTTTATTTCGTCAAGTCTGAAAAATCGATCGCTATTTACGAAAAAATGATTGATCTCTGGAAACTGTCTTTTTACGTGTCAGAGTACAGATTCCAAGACACAGGAGTCGGCTTATATGGATTCCCACCGTTTAAAATGAATTTCAGAACTGATTTTATTTTCTCAAGTCTGAAAAATCGATCGCTATTTACGAAAAAATGATTGATCTCTGGAAACTGTCTTTTTACGCGTCAGAGTACAGATTTCAAGATACAGGAGTCGGCTGATATAGATTTCCACCGTTTAAAATGAATTTCAGAATTGATTTTATTTTCTCAAGTCTGAAAAATTGATCGCTATTTTCGAAAACATGATTGATCTCTAGAAACTGTCTTTTTACGCGTCAGAGTACAGACTCCAAGATACAGGAGTCGGCTGATATAGATTTCCACCGTGTGAAATGAATTTCAGAACTGATTTTATTTTCTCAAGTCTGAAAAATCGATCGCTATTTCCGAAAAGATGATTGATCTCTAGAAACTGTCTTTTTACGCGTCAGATTACAGATTCCAAGAAACAGGAGTCGGCTGATATAGATTTCCACTTTTGAAATGAATTTCAGAACTGATTTTATCTTCTCAAGTCTGAAAAATCGATCGCTATTTCTGAAAAAATGATTGATCTCTAGAAACTGACTTTTTACGCGTCAGAGTACAGATTCCAAGATACAGGAGTCGGCTGATTTCCACCGTTTTAAATGAATTTCAGAACTGATTTTATTTTCTCAAGTCTGAAAAATCGATCGCTATTCACGAAAAAATGATTGATCTCTAGAAACTGTCTTCTTACGCGTCAGAGTACAGATTCCAAGATACAGGAGTCGGCTGATTTCCACCGTTTTAAATGAATTTCAGAACTGATATTATTTTCTCAAGTCTGAAAAATCGATCGCTATTTACGAAAAGATGATTGATCTCTAGAAACTGTCTTTTTACGCGTCAGAGTACAGATTCCAAGAAACAGGAGTCGGCTGATATAGATTTCCACTTTTGAAATGAATTTCAGAACTGATTTTATTTTCTCAAGTCTGAAAAATTGATCGCTATTTTCGAAAACATGATTGATCTCTAGAAACTGTCTCTTTACGCGTCAGAGTACAGATTCCAAGATACAGGAGTCGGTTGATATAGATTTCCACCATTCAACATGAATTTCAGAATTGATTTCATCTTCTCAAGTCTGAAAAATCGATCGCTATTCACGAAAACATGATTGATCTCTAGAAACTGTCTCTTTACGCGTCAGAGTACAGATTCCGAAATACAGGAGTCAGCTGATATAGATTTCCACTCTTGAAATGAATTTCAGAACTGATTTTATTTTCTCAAGTCTGAAAAATTGATCGCTATTTTCGAAAACATGATTGATCTCTAGAAACTGTCTTTTTACGCGTCAGAGTACAGATTCTAAGATACAGGAGTCGGTTGATATAGATTTCCACCGTTCAACATGAATTTCAGAATTGATTTGATCTTCTCAAGTCTGAAAAATCGATCGCTATTTACGAAAACATGATTGATCTCTAGAAACTGTCTTTTTACGCGTCAGAGTACAGATTCCAAGATACAGGAGTCGGCTGATATAGATTTCCACTTTTGAAATGAATTTCAGAACTGATTTTATTTTCTCAAGTCTGAAAAATCGATCGCTATTTCCGAAAAAATGATTGATCTCTAGAAACTGTCTTTTTACGCGTCAGAGTACAGATTCCAAGATACAGAAGTAGGCTAATATAGATTCCCACCGTTTAAAATGAATTTCAGAACTGATTTTATTTTCTCAAGTCCGAAAAATCGATCGCTATTTACGAAAAAATGATTGATTTCTAGAAACTGTCTTTTTACGCGTCAGAGTACAGATTCCAAGATACAGGAGTCGGCTGATATAGATTTCCACTATTAAAATGAATTTCAGAACTGATTTTATTTTCTCAAGTCCGAAAAATCGATCGCTATTTACGAAAAAATGAATAATCTCTAGAAACTGTCTTCATACGCGTCAGAGTACAGATTCCAAGATACAGGAGTCGGCTGATATAGATTCCCACCGTTCCAAATGAATTTCAAAACTGCCTTATTTTCTCAAGTCCGAAAAATCGATCGCTATTTACGAAAAAATGATTGATCTCTAGAAACTGTCTTTTTCCGTGTCAGAGTACAGATTCCAAGATACAGGAGTCGGCTGATATAGATTTCCACTTTTGAAATGAATTTCAGAACTGATTTTATTATCTCTAGTCTGAAGAATCGATCGCTGTTTACGAAAAAATGATTGATCTCTAGAAACTGTCTTTTTGCGTGTCAGAGTACAGATTCCAAGAAACAGGAGTCGGCTGATATAGATTTCCACTTTTGAAATGAATTTCAGAACTGATTTTATCTTCTCAAGTCTGAAAAATCGATCGCTATTTCTGAAAAAATGATTGATCTCTAGAAACTGACTTTTTACGCGTCAGAGTACAGATTCCAAGATACAGGAGTCGGCTGATATAGATTTCCACTTTTGAAATGAATTTCAGAACTGATTTTATTTTCTCAAGTCTGAAAAATCGATCGCTATTTACGAAAAAATGATTGATTTCTAGAAACTGTCTTTTTACGCGTCAGAGTACGGATTCCAAGATACAGGAGTCGGCTGATATAGATTTTCACTTTTGAAATGAATTTCAGAACTGATTTTATTTTCTCAAGTCCGAAAAATCGATCGCTATTTACGAAAAAATGATTGATCTCTAGAAACTGTCTTTTTCCGTGTCAGAGTACAGATTCCAAGATACAGGAGTCGGCTGATATAGATTTCCACTTTTGAAATGAATTTCAGAACTGATTTTATCATCTCAAGTCTGAAGAATCGATCGCTGTTTACGAAAAAATGATTGATCTCTAGAAACTGTCTTTTTGCGTGTCAGAGTACAGATTCCAAGAAACAGGAGTCGGCTGATATAGATTTCCACTTTTGAAATGAATTTCAGAACTGATTTTATTATCTCAAGTCTGAAAAATCGATTGCTATTTACGAAAAAATGATTGATCTCTAGAAACTGTCTTTCTACGCGTCAGAGTACAGATTCCAAGATACAGGAGTCGGCTGATATAGATTCCCACTATTGAAGTGAATTTCAGAACTGATTTTATTTTATAAAGTCTGAAAAATCGATCGCTAATTCCGAAAAAATGATTGATCTCTAGAAACTGTCTCTTTACGCGTCAGAGTCCAGATTCCAAGATACAGGAGTCGGCTGATATAGATTTCCACTTTTGAAATGAATTTCAGAACTGATTTTATTTTCTCAAGTCTGAAAAATCGATCGCTATTCACGAAAAAATGATTGATTTCTAGAAACTGTCTTTTTACGCGTCAGAGTACGGATTCCAAGATACAGGAGTCGGCTGATATAGATTTTCACTTTTGAAATGAATTTCAGAACTGATTTTATTTTCTCAAGTCTGAAAAATCGATCGCTATTTCCGAAAAAATGATTGATCTCTAGAAACTGTCTTTTTACGCGTCAGAGTACAGATTTCAAGATACAGAATTCGGCTGATATAGATTTCCAACGTTTAAAATGAATTTCAGAACTGATTTTATTTTCTCAAGTCTAAGAAATCGATCGCCATTACCGAAAAAATAATTGATCTCTAGAAACTGTCTTTTTACGAGTCAGAGTACAGATACCAAAATACGGGAGTCGGCTGATATGGATTCCCACCGTTAAAAATGTATTTCAGAACTGATTTTATTTTCTCAAGTCTGAAAAATCGATCGCTATATACGAAAAAATGATTGATTTCTAGAAACTGTCTTTTTACGTGTCAGAGTACAGATTCCAAGACACAGGAGTCGGCTTATATAGATTCCCACCGTTCAAAATGAATTTCAGAACTGATTTTATTTTATCAAGTCTGAAAAATCGATCGCTATTTACGAAAAAATGATTGATCTCCAGAAACTGTCTTTTTACGCGTCAGAGTACAGATTCCAAGATACAGGAGTCGGCCGATATAGATTTCCACCCTTTAAAATGAAGTTCAGGACAGATTTTATTTTCTCAAGTCTGAAAAATCGATCGCTATTTACGAAAACATGATTGATCTCTAGAAACTGTCTTTTTATGCGTCAGAGTACAGATTCCAAGATACAGGAGTCGGTTGATATAGATTTCCACTTTTGAAATGAATTTCAGAACTGATTTTATTATCTCAAGTCTGAAGAATCGATCGCTATTTACGAAAACATGATTGATCTCTAGAAACTGTCTTTTTACGCGTCAGAGTACAGATTCCAAGATACAGGAGTCGGCTGATATAGATTTCCACTTTTGAAATGAATTTCAGAACTGATTTTATTTTGTCAAGTCTGAAAAATCGATCGCTATTTACGAAAAAATGATTGATCTCTGGAAACTGTCTTTTTACGTGTCAGAGTACAGATTCCAAGACACAGGAGTCGGCTTATATGGATTCCCACCGTTTAAAATGAATTTCAGAACTGATTTTATTTTCTCAAGTCTGAAAAATCGATCGCTATTTACGAAAACATGATTGATCTCTAGAAACTGTCTTTTTACGCGTCAGAGTACAGATTCCAAGATACAGGAGTCGGCTGATATAGACTTCCACTTTTGAAATGAATTTCAGAACTGATTTTATTTTCTCAAGTCTGAAAAATCGATCGCTATTTACGAAAAAATGATTGATTTCTAGAAACTGTCTTTTTACGCGTCAGAGTACGGATTCCAAGATACAGGAGTCGGCTGATATAGATTTTCACTTTTGAAATGAATTTCAGAACTGATTTTATTTTCTCAAGTCTGAAAAATCGATCGCTATTTCCGAAAAAATGATTGATCTCTAGAAACTGTCTTTTTACGCGTCAGAGTACAGATTTCAAGATACAGAATTCGGCTGATATAGATTTCCAACGTTTAAAATGAATTTCAGAACTGATTTTATTTTCTCAAGTCTAAAAAATCGATCGCCATTACCGAAAAAATAATTGATCTCTAGAAACTGTCTTTTTACGAGTCAGAGTACAGATACCAAAATACGGGAGTCGGCTGATATGGATTCCCACCGTTAAAAATGTATTTCAGAACTGATTTTATTTTCTCAAGTCTGAAAAATCGATCGCTATATACGAAAAAATGATTGATTTCTAGAAACTGTCTTTTTACGTGGCAGAGTACAGATTCCAAGACACAGGAGTCGGCTTATATAGATTCCCACCGTTCAAAATGAATTTCAGAACTGATTTTATTTTCTCAAGTCTGAAAAATCGATCGCTATTTACGAAAAAATGATAATTCTCTAGAAACTGTCTTCTTACGCGTCAGAGTACAGATTCCAAGATACAGGAGTCGGCTGATATAGATTTCCACTTTTGAAATGAATTTCAGAACTGATTTTATTTTCTCAAGTCTGAAAAATCGATCGCTATTCACGAAAAAATGATTGATTTCTAGAAACTGTCTTTTTACGCGTCAGAGTACAGATTCCAAGATACAGGAGTCGGCTGATATAGATTTCCACTCTTGAAATGAATTTCAAAACTGATTTTATTTTCTCAAGTCTGAAAAATCGATCGCTATTTACGAAAAAATGATTGATCTCTAGAAACTGTCTTTTTATGCGTCAGAGTACAGATTCCAAGATACAGGAGTCGGTTGATATAGATTTCTACTGTTCAACATGAATTTCAGAATTGATTTTATTTTCTCAAGTCTGAAAAATCGATCGCTATTTACGAAAATATGATTGATCTCTAGAAACTGTCTTTTTACGCTTTAGAGTACAGATTCCAAGATACAGGAGTCGGCTGATATAGATTTCCACTTTTGAAATGAATTTCAGAACTGATTTTATTATCTCAAGTCTGAAAAATCGATTGCTATTTACGAAAAAATGATTGATCTCTAGAAACTGTCTTTCTACGCGTCAGAGTACAGATTCCAAGATACAGGAGTCGGCTGATATAGATTCCCACTATTGAAGTGAATTTCAGAACTGATTTTATTTTATAAAGTCTGAAAAATCGATCGCTAATTCCGAAAAAATGATTGATCTCTAGAAACTGTCTCTTTACGCGTCAGAGTCCAGATTCCAAGATACAGGAGTCGGCTGATATAGATTTCCACTTTTGAAATGAATTTCAGAACTGATTTTATTTTCTCAAGTCTGAAAAATCGATCGCTATTCACGAAAAAATGATTGATTTCTAGAAACTGTCTTTTTACGCGTCAGAGTACAGATTCCAAGATACAGGAGTCGGCTGATATAGATTTCCACTCTTGAAATGAATTTCAAAACTGATTTTATTTTCTCAAGTCTGAAGAATCGATCGCTATTTACGAAAAAATGATTGATTTCTAGAAACTGTCTTTTTACATGTCAGAGTACAGATTCCAAGATACAGGAGTCGGCTGATATGGATTTCCACTTTTGAAATTAATTTCAGAACTGATTTTATTTTCTCAAGTCTGAAAAATCGATCGCTATTTACGAAAAAATGATTAATCTCTAGAAACTGTCTTTTTACGCGTCAGGATACAGATTCCAAGATACAGGAGTCGGCTGATTTCCACCGTTTGAAATGAATTTCAGAACGGATTTTATTTTCTCAAGTCTGAAAAATCGATCGCTATTTACGAAAAAATGATTGATCTCTGGAAACTGTCCTTTTACGTGTCAGAGTACAGATTCCAAGACACAGGATTCGGCTTATATAGATTCCCACCGTTTAAAATGAATTTCAGAACTGATTTTATTTTCTCAAGTCTGAAAAATCGATCGCTATTTACGAAAAAATGATTGATCTCTGGAAACTGTCTTTTTACGCGTCAGAGTACAGATTTCAAGATACAGGAGTCGGCTGATATAGATTTCCACCGTTTAAAATGAATTTCAGAATTGATTTTATTTTCTCAAGTCTGAAAAATTGATCGCTATTTTCGAAAACATGATTGATCTCTAGAAACTGTCTTTTTACGCGTCAGAGTACAGACTCCAAGATACAGGAGTCGGCTGATATAGATTTCCACTTTTGAAATGAATTTCAGAACTGATTTTATTTTTTCAAGTCTGAAAAATAGATCGCTATTTCTGAAAAAATGATTGATCTCTAGAAACTGACTTTTTACGCGTCAGAGTACAGATTCCAAGATACAGGAGTCGGCTGATATAGATTTCCACTTTTGAAATGAATTTCAGAACTGATTTTATTTTCTCAAGTCTGAAAAATCGATCGCTATTTACGAAAAAATGATTGATCTCTAGAAACTGTCTTCTTACGCGTCAGAGTACAGATTCCAAGATACAGAAGTCGGCTGATTTCCACCGTTTTAAATGAATTTCAGAACTGATTTTATTTTCTCAAGTCTGAAAAATCGATCGCTATTTACGAAAAAATGATTGATCTCTAGAAACTGTCTTCTTACGCGTCAGAGTACAGATTCCAAGATACAGGAGTCGGCTGATTTTCACCGTTTTAAATGAATTTCAGAATTGATTTTATCTTCTCAAGTCTGAAAAATCGATCGCTATTCACGAAAACATGATTGATCTCTAGGAACTGTCTCTTTACGCGTCAGAGTACAGATTCCGAAATACAGGAGTCGGCTGATATAGATTTCCACTCTTGAAATGAACTTCAGAACTGATTTTATTTTCTCAAGTCTGAAAAATTGATCGCTATTTTCGAAAACATGATTGATCTCTAGAAACTGTCTTTTTACGCGTCAGAGTACAGATTCTAAGATACAGGAGTCAGTTGATATAGATTTCCACCGTTCAACATGAATTTCAGAATTGATTTTATCTTCTCAAGTCTGAAAAATCGATCGCTATTTACAAAAACACGATTGATCTCTAGAAACTGTCTTTTTACGCGTCAGAGTACAGATTCCAAGATACAGGAGTCGGTTGATATAGATTTCCACCGTTCAACATGAATTTCAGAATTGATTTGATCTTCTCAAGTCTGAAAAATCGATCGCTATTTACGAAAACATGATTGATCTCTAGAAACTGTCTTTTTACGCGTCAGAGTACAGATTCCAAGATACAGGAGTCGGCTGATATAGATTTCCACTTTTGAAATGAATTTCAGAACTGATTTTATTTTCTCAAGTCTGAAAAATCGATCGCTATTTCCGAAAAAATGATTGATCTCTAGAAACTGTCTTTTTACGCGTCAGAGTACAGATTCCAAGATACAGAAGTTGGCTAATATAGATTCCCACCGTTTAAAATGAATTTCAGAACTGATTTTATTTTCTCAAGTCCGAAAAATCGATCGCTATTTACGAAAAAATGATTGATTTCTAGAAACTGTCTTTTTACGCGTCAGAGTACAGATTCCAAGATACAGGAGTCGGCTGATATAGATTTGCACTATTAAAATGAATTTCAGAACTGATTTTATTTTCTCAAGTCCGAAAAATCGATCGCTATTTACGAAAAAATGAATAATCTCTAGAAACTGTCTTCATACGCGTCAGAGTACAGATTCCAAGATACAGGAGTCGGCTGATATAGATTCCCACCGTTCCAAATGAATTTCAAAACTGCCTTATTTTCTCAAGTCCGAAAAATCGATCGCTATTTACGAAAAAATGATTGATCTCTAGAAACTGTCTTTTTCCGTGTCAGAGTACAGATTCCAAGATACAGGAGTCGGCTGATATAGATTTCCACTTTTGAAATGAATTTCAGAACTGATTTTATTATCTCAAGTCTGAAGAATCGATCGCTGTTTACGAAAAAATGATTGATCTCTAGAAACTGTCTTTTTGCGTGTCAGAGTACAGATTTCAAGAAACAGGAGTCGGCTGATATAGATTTCCACTTTTGAAATGAATTTCAGAACTGATTTTATCTTCTCAAGTCTGAAAAATCGATCGCTATTTCTGAAAAAATGATTGATCTCTAGAAACTGACTTTTTACGCGTCAGAGTACAGATTCCAAGATACAGGAGTCGGCTGATATAGATTTCCACTTTTGAAATGAATTTCAGAACTGATTTTATTTTCTCAAGTCTGAAAAATCGATCGCTATTTCCGAAAAGATGATTGATCTCTAGAAACTGTCTTTTTACGCGTCAGATTACAGATTCCAAGAAACAGGAGTCGGCTGATATAGATTTCCACTTTTGAAATGAATTTCAGAACTGATTTTATCTTCTCAAGTCTGAAAAATCGATTGCTATTTCTGAAAAAATGATTGATCTCTAGAAACTGTCTTTTTACGTGTCAGAGTACAGATTCCAAGACACAGGAGTCGGCTTATATAGATTCACACCGTTTGAAATGAATTTCAGAACGGATTTTATTTTCTCAAGTCTGAAAAATCGATCGCTATTTCCGAAAAAATGATTGATCTCTAGAAACTGTCTTTTCACGCGTCAGAGTACAGATTCCAAGACACAGGAGTCGGCTTATATAGATTCCCACCGTTTGAAATGAATTTCAGAATTGATTTTATTTTCTCAAGTCTGAAAAATTGATCGCTATTTTCGAAAACATGATTGATCTCTAGAAACTGTCTTTTTACGCGTCAGAGTACAGATTCCAAGATACAGGAGTCGGCTGATATAGATTTCCACTTTTGAAATGAATTTCAGAACTGATTTTATTTTCTCAAGTCTGAAAAATCGATCGCTATTTCCGAAAAGATGATTGATCTCTAGAAACTGTCTTTTTACGCGTCAGATTACAGATTCCAAGACACAGGAGTCGGCTTATATAGATTCACACCGTTTAAAATGAATTTCAGAACGGATTTTATTTTCTCAAGTCTGAAAAATCGATCGCTATTTACGAAAAAATGATTGATCTCTGGAAACTTTATTTTTACGTGTCAGAGTACAGATTCCAAGACACAGGAGTCGGCTTATATAGATTCCCACCGTTTAAAATGAATTTCAGAACTGATTTCATTTTCTCAAGTCTGAAAAATCGATCGCTATTTACGAAAAAATGATTGATCTCTAGAAACTGTCTTCTTACGCGTCAAAGTACAGATTCCAAGATACAGGAGTCGGCTGATTTACACCGTTCCAAATGAATTTCAGAACTGATATTATTTTCTCAAGTCTGAAAAATCGATCGCTATTTACGAAAAGATGATTGATCTCTAGAAACTGTCTTTTTACGCGTCAGAGTACAGATTCCAAGAAACAGGAGTCGGCTGATATAGATTTCCACTTTTGAAATGAATTTCAGAACTGATTTTATTTTCTCAAGGCTAAAAAATCGATCGCCATTACCGAAAAAATAATTGATCTCTAGAAACTGTCTTTTTACGAGTCAGAGTACAGATTCCAAAATACGGGAGTCGGCTGATATAGATTTCCACTTTTGAAATGAATTTCAGAACTGATTTTATTTTCTCAAGTCTGAAAAATCGATCGCTATTTACGAAAAAATGATTAATCTCTAGAAACTGTCTTTTTACGCGTCAGAGTACAGATTCCAAGAAACAGGAGTCGGCTGATATAGATTTCCACCGTTTAAAATGAATTTCAGAACTGCCTTATTTTCTCAAGTCTGAAAAATCGATCGCTATTTACGAAAAAATGATTGATCTCTAGAAACTGTCTTTTTACGCGTCAGAGTACAGATTCCAAGATACAGGAGTCGGCTGATATAGATTTTCACCGTTTAAAATGAATTTCAGAATTGATTTTATTTTCTCAAGTCTGAAAAATTGATCGCTATTTACGAAAAAATGATCAATCTCTAGAAACTTTCTTTCTACGCGTCAGAGTACAGATTCCAAGAAACAGGAGTCGGCTGATATAGATTTCCACTTTTGAAATGAATTTCAGAACTGATTTTATTTTCTCAAGTCTGAAAAATCGATCGCTATTTACGAAAAAATGATTGATCTCTGGAAACTGTCCTTTTACGTGTCAGAGTACAGATTCCAAGACACAGGAGTCGGCTTATATAGATTCCCACCGTTTAAAATGAATTTCAGAACTGATTTTATTTTCTCAAGTCTGAAAAATCGATCGCTATTTACGAAAAAATGATTGATCTCTAAAAACTGTCTTTTTACGCGTCAGAGTACAGATTTCGAGCTACAGGAGTCGGCTGATATAGATTTCCACCGTTTAAAATGAATTTCAGAATTGATTTTATTTTCTCAAGTCTGGAAAATTGATCGCTATTTACGAAAAAATGATTGATCTCTGGAAACTGTCTTTTTGCGTGTCAGAGTACAGATTCCAAGATACAGGAGTTGGCTGATATAGATTTCCACCGTTTGAAATGAATTTCAGAACTGATTTTATTTTTTCAAGTCTGAAAAATCGATCGCTATTTACGAAAAAATGATTGATCTCTGGAAACTGTCCTTTTACGTGTCAGAGTACAGATTCCAAGACACAGGAGTCGGCTTATATAGATTCCGACCGTTTGAAATGAATTTCAGAACTGATTTTATTTTCTCAAGTCTGAAAAATTGATCGCTATGTACGAAAAAATGATTGATCTCTGGAAACTGTCCTTTTACGTGTCAGAGTACAGATTCCAAGACACAGGAGTCGGCTTATATAGATTCCGACCGTTTGAAATGAATTTCAGAACTGATTTTATTTTCTCAAGTCTGAAAAATTGATCGCTATGTACGAAAAAATGATTGATCTCTGGAAACTGTCCTTTTACGTGTCAGAGTACAGATTCCAAGACACAGGAGTCGGCTTATATAGATTCCCACCGTTTAAAATGAATTTCAGAACTGATTTTATTTTCTCAAGTCTGAAAAATCGATCGCTATTTACGAAAAAATGATTGATCTCTAAAAACTGTCTTTTTACGCGTCAGAGTACAGATTTCGAGCTACAGGAGTCGGCTGATATAGATTTCCACCGTTTAAAATGAATTTCAGAATTGATTTTATTTTCTCATGTCTGGAAAATTGATCGCTATTTTCGAAAACATGATTGATCTCTAGAAACTGTCTTTTTACGCGTCAGAGTACAGACTCCAAGATACAGGAGTCGGCTGATATAGATTTCCACCGTTTAAAATGAATTTCAGAACTGATTTCATTTTCTCAAGTCTGAAAAATCGATCGCTATTTCCGAAAAGATGATTGATCTCTAGAAACTGTCTTTTTACGCGTCAGATTACAGATTCCAAGAAACAGGAGTCGGCTGATATAGATTTCCACTTTTGAAATGAATTTCAGAACTGATTTTATCTTCTCAAGTCTGAAAAATCGATCGCTATTTCTGAAAAAATGATTGATCTCTAGAAACTGACTTTTCACGCGTCAGAGTACAGATTCCAAGATACAGGAGTCGGCTGATATAGATTTCCACTTTTGAAATGAATTTCAGAACTGATTTTATTTTCTCAAGTCTGAAAAATCGATCGCTATTTACGAAAAAATGATTGATCTCTAGAAACTGTCTTCTTACGCGTCAGAGTACAGATTCCAAGATACAGAAGTCGGCTGATTTCCACCGTTTTAAATGAATTTCAGAACTGATTTTATTTTCTCAAGTCTGAAAAATCGATCGCTATTTACGAAAAAATGATTGATCTCTAGAAACTGTCTTCTTACGCGTCAGAGTACAGATTCCAAGATACAGGAGTCGGCTGATTTCCACCGTTTTAAATGAATTTCAGAACTGATATTATTTTCTCAAGTCTGAAAAATCGATCGCTATTTACGAAAAGATGATTGATCTCTAGAAACTGTCTTTTTACGCGTCAGAGTACAGATTCCAAGAAACAGGAGTCGGCTGATATAGATTTCCACTTTTGAAATGAATTTCAGAACTGATTTTATTTTCTCAAGTCTGAAAAATTGATCGCTATTTTCGAAAACATGATTGATCTCTAGAAACTGTCTTTTTACGCGTCAGAGTACAGATTCCAAGAAACAGGAGTCGGCTGATATAGATTTCCACTTTTGAAATGAATTTCAGAACTGATTTTATTTTCTCAAGTCTGAAAAATCGATCGCTATTTACGAAAAAATGATTAATTTCTAGAAACTGTCTTTTTACGCGTCAGAGTACAGATTCCAAGATACAGGAGTCGGCTGATATAGATTTCCACCGTTTGAAATGAATTTCAGAACTGATTTTATTTTCTCAAGTGTGAAAAATCGATCGCTATTTACGAAAAAATGATTGATCTCTGGAAACTGTCTTTTTGCGTGTCAGAGTACAGATTCCAAGATACAGGAGTTGGCTGATATAGATTTCCACCGTTTGAAATGAATTTCAGAACTGATTTTATTTTTTCAAGTCTGAAAAATCGATCGCTATTTACGAAAAAATGATTGATCTCTGGAAACTGTCCTTTTACGTGTCAGAGTACAGATTCCAAGACACAGGAGTCGGCTTATATAGATTCCCACCGTTTAAAATGAATTTCAGAACTGATTTTATTTTCTCAAGTCTGAAAAATCGATCGCTATTTACGAAAAAATGATTGATCTCTAAAAACTGTCTTTTTACGCGTCAGAGTACAGATTTCGAGCTACAGGAGTCGGCTGATATAGATTTCCACCGTTTAAAATGAATTTCAGAATTGATTTTATTTTCTCAAGTCTGGAAAATTGATCGCTATTTTCGAAAACATGATTGATCTCTAGAAACTGTCTTTTTACGCGTCAGAGTACAGACTCCAAGATACAGGAGTCGGCTGATATAGATTTCCACCGTTTAAAATGAATTTCAGAACTGATTTCATTTTCTCAAGTCTGAAAAATCGATCGCTATTTCCGAAAAGATGATTGATCTCTAGAAACTGTCTTTTTACGCGTCAGATTACAGATTCCAAGAAACAGGAGTCGGCTGATATAGATTTCCACTTTTGAAATGAATTTCAGAACTGATTTTATCTTCTCAAGTCTGAAAAATCGATCGCTATTTCTGAAAAAATGATTGATCTCTAGAAACTGACTTTTCACGCGTCAGAGTACAGATTCCAAGATACAGGAGTCGGCTGATATAGATTTCCACTTTTGAAATGAATTTCAGAACTGATTTTATTTTCTCAAGTCTGAAAAATCGATCGCTATTTACGAAAAAATGATTGATCTCTAGAAACTGTCTTCTTACGCGTCAGAGTACAGATTCCAAGATACAGAAGTCGGCTGATTTCCACCGTTTTAAATGAATTTCAGAACTGATTTTATTTTCTCAAGTCTGAAAAATCGATCGCTATTTACGAAAAAATGATTGATCTCTAGAAACTGTCTTCTTACGCGTCAGAGTACAGATTCCAAGATACAGGAGTCGGCTGATTTCCACCGTTTTAAATGAATTTCAGAACTGATATTATTTTCTCAAGTCTGAAAAATCGATCGCTATTTACGAAAAGATGATTGATCTCTAGAAACTGTCTTTTTACGCGTCAGAGTACAGATTCCAAGAAACAGGAGTCGGCTGATATAGATTTCCACTTTTGAAATGAATTTCAGAACTGATTTTATTTTCTCAAGTCTGAAAAATTGATCGCTATTTTCGAAAACATGATTGATCTCTAGAAACTGTCTTTTTACGCGTCAGAGTACAGATTCTAAGATACAGGAGTCGGTTGATATAGATTTCCACCGTTCAACATGAATTTCAGGATTGATTTCATCTTCTCAAGTCTGAAAAATCGATCGCTATTTACGAAAACATGATTGATCTCTAGAAACTGTCTCTTTACGCGTCAGAGTACAGATTCCAAGATACAGAAGTTGGCTTATACAGATTCCCACCGTTGAAAACGAATTTCAGAACTGATTTTATTATCTCAAGTCTGAAAAATCGATCGCTATTTACGAAAAAATGATTAATCTCTAGAAACTGTCTTTTTACGCGTCAGAGTACAGATTCCAAGATACAGGAGTCGGTTGATATAGATTTCCACCGTTCAACATGAATTTCAGAATTGATTTCATCTTCTCAAGTCTGAAAAATCGATCGCTATTCACGAAAACATGATTGATCTCTAGAAACTGTCTCTTTACGCGTCAGAGTACAGATTCCGAAATACAGGAGTCGGCTGATATAGATTTCCACTCTTGAAATGAATTTCAGAACTGATTTTATTTTCTCAAGTCTGAAAAATTGATCGCTATTTTCGAAAACATGATTGATCTCTAGAAACTGTCTTTTTACGCGTCAGAGTACAGATTCTAAGATACAGGAGTCGGTTGATATAGATTTCCACCGTTCAACATGAATTTCAGAATTGATTTTATCTTCTCAAGTCTGAAAAATCGATCGCTATTTACGAAAACACGATTGATCTCTAGAAACTGTCTTTTTACGCGTCAGAGTACAGATTCCAAGATACAGGAGTCGGTTGATATAGATTTCCACCGTTCAACATGAATTTCAGAATTGATTTGATCTTCTCAAGTCTGAAAAATCGATCGCTATTTACGAAAACATGATTGATCTCTAGAAACTGTCTTTTTACGCGTCAGAGTACAGATTCCAAGATACAGGAGTCGGCTGATATAGATTTCCACTTTTGAAATGAATTTCAGAACTGATTTTATTTTCTCAAGTCTGAAAAATCGATCGCTATTTACGAAAAAATGATTGATTTCTAGAAACTGTCTTTTTACATGTCAGAGTACAGATTCCAAGATACAGAAGTCGGCTGATTTCCACCGTTTTAAATGAATTTCAGAACTGATTTTATTTTCTCAAGTCTGAAAAATCGATCGCTATTTACGAAAAAATGATTAATCTCTAGAAACTGTCTTTTTACGCGTCAGAGTACAGATTCCAAGATACAGGAGTCGGCTGATTTCCACCGTTTGAAATGAATTTCAGAACGGATTTTATTTTCTCAAGTCTGAAAAATCGATCGCTATTTACGAAAAAATGATTGATCTCTGGAAACTGTCCTTTTACGTGTCAGAGTACAGATTCCAAGACACAGGATTCGGCTTATATAGATTCCCACCGTTTAAAATGAATTTCAGAACTGATTTTATTTTCTCAAGTCTGAAAAATCGATCGCTATTTACGAAAAAATGATTGATCTCTGGAAACTGTCTTTTTACGCGTCAGAGTACAGATTTCAAGATACAGGAGTCGGCTGATATAGATTTCCACCGTTTAAAATGAATTTCAGAATTGATTTTATTTTCTCAAGTCTGAAAAATTGATCGCTATTTTCGAAAACATGATTGATCTCTAGAAACTGTCTTTTTACGCGTCAGAGTACAGACTCCAAGATACAGGAGTCGGCTGATATAGATTTCCACCGTGTGAAATGAATTTCAGAACTGATTTTATTTTCTCAAGTCTGAAAAATCGATCGCTATTTCCGAAAAGATGATTGATCTCTAGAAACTGTCTTTTTACGCGTCAGATTACAGATTCCAAGAAACAGGAGTCGGCTGATATAGATTTCCACTTTTGAAATGAATTTCAGAACTGATTTTATCTTCTCAAGTCTGAAAAATCGATCGCTATTTCTGAAAAAATGATTGATCTCTAGAAACTGACTTTTTACGCGTCAGAGTACAGATTCAAAGATACAGGAGTCGACTGATATAGATTTCCACTTTTGAAATGAATTTCAGAACTGATTTTATTTTCTCAAGTCTGAAAAATCGATCGCTATTTACGAAAAAATGATTGATCTCTAGAAACTGTCTTCTTACGCGTCAGAGTACAGATTCCAAGATACAGAAGTCGGCTGATTTCCACCGTTTTAAATGAATTTCAGAACTGATTTTATTTTCTCAAGTTTGAAAAATCGATCGCTATTTACGAAAAAATGATTGATCTCTAGAAACTGTCTTCTTACGCGTCAGAGTACAGATTCCAAGATACAGGAGTCGGCTGATTTCCACCGTTTTAAATGAATTTCAGAACTGATATTATTTTCTCAAGTCTGAAAAATCGATCGCTATTTACGAAAAGATGATTGATCTCTAGAAACTGTCTTTTTACGCGTCAGAGTACAGATTCCAAGAAACAGGAGTCGGCTGATATAGATTTCCACTTTTGAAATGAATTTCAGAACTGATTTTATTTTCTCAAGTCTGAAAAATTGATCGCTATTTTCGAAAACATGATTGATCTCTAGAAACTGTCTTTTTACGCGTCAGAGTACAGATTCTAAGATACAGGAGTCGGTTGATATAGATTTCCACCGTTCAACATGAATTTCAGGATTGATTTCATCTTCTCAAGTCTGAAAAATCGATCGCTATTTACGAAAACATGATTGATCTCTAGAAACTGTCTTTTTACGCGTCAGAGTACAGATTCCAAGATACAGGAGTCGGCTGATATAGATTTCCACTTTTGAAATGAATTTCAGAACTGATTTTATTTTCTCAAGTCTGAAAAATCGATCGCTATTTACGAAAAAATGATTGATTTCTAGAAACTGTCTTTTTACATGTCAGAGTACAGATTCCAAGATACAGGAGTCGGCTGATATAGATTTCCACTTTTGAAATTAATTTCAGAACTGATTTTATTTTCTCAAGTCTGAAAAATCGATTGCTATTTACGAAAAAATGATTAATCTCTAGAAACTGTCTTTTTACGCGTCAGAGTACAGATTCCAAGATACAGGAGTCGGCTGATTTCCACCGTTTGAAATGAATTTCAGAACGGATTTTATTTTCTCAAGTCTGAAAAATCGATCGCTATTTACGAAAAAATGATTGATCTCTGGAAACTGTCCTTTTACGTGTCAGAGTACAGATTCCAAGACACAGGATTCGGCTTATATAGATTCCCACCGTTTAAAATGAATTTCAGAACTGATTTTATTTTCTCAAGTCTGAAAAATCGATCGCTATTTACGAAAAAATGATTGATCTCTGGAAACTGTCTTTTTACGCGTCAGAGTACAGATTTCAAGATACAGGAGTCGGCTGATATAGATTTCCACCGTGTGAAATGAATTTCAGAACTGATTTTATTTTCTCAAGTCTGAAAAATCGATCGCTATTTCCGAAAAGATGATTGATCTCTAGAAACTGTCTTTTTACGCGTCAGATTACAGATTCCAAGAAACAGGAGTCGGCTGATATAGATTTCCACTTTTGAAATGAATTTCAGAACTGATTTTATCTTCTCAAGTCCGAAAAATCGATCGCTATTTACGAAAATATGATTGATCTCTAGAAACTGTCTTTTTCCGTGTCAGAGTACAGATTCCAAGATACAGGAGTCGGCTGATATAGATTTCCACTTTTGAAATGAATTTCAGAACTGATTTTATTATCTCAAGTCTGAAGAATCGATCGCTGTTTACGAAAAAATGATTTATCTCTAGAAACTGTCTTTTTGCGTGTCAGAGTACAGATTCCAAGAAACAGGAGTCGGCTGATATAGATTTCCACTTCTGAAATGAATTTCAGAACTGATTTTATCTTCTCAAGTCTGAAAAATCGATCGCTATTTCTGAAAAAATGATTGATCTCTAGAAACTGACTTTTTACGCGTCAGAGTACAGATTCCAAGATACAGGAGTCGGCTAATATAGATTTCCACTTTTGAAATGAATTTCAGAACTGATTTTATTTTCTCAAGTCTGAAAAATCGATCGCTATTTACGAAAAAATGATTGATCTCTAGAAACTGTCTTCTTACGCGTCAGAGTACAGATTCCAAGATACAGGAGTCGGCTGATTTTCACCGTTTCAAATGAATTTCAGAACTGATATTATTTTCTCAAGTCTGGAAAATCGATCGCTATTTACGAAAAAATGATTGATCTCTAGAAACTGTCTTCTTACGCGTCAGAGTACAGATTCCAAGATACAGGACTCGGCTGATTTCCACCGTTTCAAATGAATTTCAGAACTGATATTATTTTCTCAAGTCTGAAAAATCGATCGCTATTTACGAAAAGATGATTGATCTCTAGAAACTGTCTTTTTACGCGTCAGAGTACAGATTTCATGACGCAGGAGTCGGCTGATTTCCACCGTTTGAAATGAATTTCAGAACTGATTTTATTTTCTCAAGTCCGAAAAATCGATCGCTATTTACGAAAAAATGATTGATCTCTGGAAACTGTCTTTTTACGTGTCAGAGTACAGATTCCAAGACACAGGAGTCGGCTTATATAGATTCCCACCGTTTAAAATGAATTTCAGAACGGATTTTATTTTCTCAAGTCTGAAAAATCGATCGCTATTTACGAAAAAATGATTGATCTCTAGAAACTGTCTTTTTACGCGTCAGAGTACAGATTCCAAGATACAGGAGTCGGCTGATATAGATTCCCACCGTTTAAAATGAATTTCAGAACTGATTTTATTTTCTCAAGTCTGAAAAATCGATCGCTATTTCCGAAAAAATGATTGATCTCTAGAAACTGTCTTTTCACGCGTCAGAGTACAGATTCCAAGACACAGGAGTCGGCTTATATAGATTCCCACCGTTTAAAATGAATTTCAGAATTGATTTTATTTTCTCAAGTCTGAAAAATTGATCGCTATTTTCGAAAACATGATTGATCTCTAGAAACTGTCTTTTTACGCGTCAGAGTACAGATTCCAAGATACAGGAGTCGGCTGATATAGATTTCCACTTTTGAAATGAATTTCAGAACTGATTTTATTATCTCAAGTCTGAAGAATCGATCGCTATTTACGAAAAAATGATTAATC
Source organism: Macrophya alboannulata (assembly GCA_949628255.1). NCBI lineage: Eukaryota > Metazoa > Arthropoda > Insecta > Hymenoptera > Tenthredinidae > Macrophya > Macrophya alboannulata. The sequence continues at coordinate 8,801,116 of OX451210.1, read as the reverse complement.
TCTAGAAACTGTCTTTATACGCGTCAGAGTACAGATTCCAAGATACAGGAGTCGGCTGATATAGATTCCCACCGTTTGAAATGAATTTCAGAACTGATTTTATTTTCTCAAGTCTGAAAAATCGATCGCTATTTCCGAAAAGATGATTGATCTCTAGAAACTGTCTTTTTACGCGTCAGATTACAGATTCCAAGAAACAGGAGTCGGCTGATATAGATTTCCACTTTTGAAATGAATTTCAGAACTGATTTTATCTTCTCAAGTCTGAAAAATCGATTGCTATTTCTGAAAAAATGATTGATCTCTAGAAACTGTCTTTTTACGTGTCAGAGTACAGATTCCAAGACACAGGAGTCGGCTTATATAGATTCACACCGTTTAAAATGAATTTCAGAACGGATTTTATTTTCTCAAGTCTGAAAAATCGATCGCTATTTCCGAAAAAATGATTGATCTCTAGAAACTGTCTTTTCACGCGTCAGAGTACAGATTCCAAGACACAGAAGTTGGCTTATACAGATTCCCACCGTTTGAAATGAATTTCAGAACTGATTTTATTATCTCAAGTCTGAAAAATTGATCGCTATTTTCGAAAACATGATTAATCTCTAGAAACTGTCTTTTTACGCGTCAGAGTACAGATTCCAAGATACAGGAGTCGGCTGATATAGATTTCCACTTTTGAAATGAATTTCAGAACTGATTTTATTATCTCAAGTCTGAAGAATCGATCGCTATTTACGAAAAAATGAATAATCTCTAGAAACTGTCTTTATACGCGTCAGAGTACAGATTCCAAGATACAGGAGTCGGCTGATATAGATTCCCACCGTTTGAAATGAATTTCAGAACTGATTTTATTTTCTCAAGTCTGAAAAATCGATCGCTATTTCCGAAAAGATGATTGATCTCTAGAAACTGTCTTTTTACGCGTCAGATTACAGATTCCAAGACACAGGAGTCGGCTTATATAGATTCACACCGTTTAAAATGAATTTCAGAACTGATTTTATTTTCTCAAGTCTGAAAAATCGATCGCTATTTACGAAAAAATGATTGATCTCTGGAAACTTTATTTTTACGTGTCAGAGTACAGATTCCAAGACACAGGAGTCGGCTTATATAGATTCCCACCGTTTAAAATGAATTTCAGAACTGATTTCATTTTCTCAAGTCTGAAAAATCGATCGCTATTTACGAAAAAATGATTGATCTCTAGAAACTGTCTTCTTACGCGTCAGAGTACAGATTCCAAGATACAGGAGTCGGCTGATTTCCACCGTTCCAAATGAATTTCAGAACTGATATTATTTTCTCAAGTCTGAAAAATCGATCGCTATTTACGAAAAGATGATTGATCTCTAGAAACTGTCTTTTTACGCGTCAGAGTACAGATTCCAAGAAACAGGAGTCGGCTGATATAGATTTCCACTTTTGAAATGAATTTCAGAACTGATTTTATTTTCTCAAGGCTAAAAAATCGATCGCCATTACCGAAAAAATAATTGATCTCTAGAAACTGTCTTTTTACGAGTCAGAGTACAGATTCCAAAATACGGGAGTCGGCTGATATAGATTTCCACTTTTGAAATGAATTTCAGAACTGATTTTATTTTCTCAAGTCTGAAAAATCGATCGCTATTTACGAAAAAATGATTGATTTCTAGAAACTGTCTTTTTACATGTCAGAGTACAGATTCCAAGATACAGGAGTCGGCTGATATAGATTTCCACTTTTGAAATTAATTTCAGAACTGATTTTATTTTCTCAAGTCTGAAAAATCGATTGCTATTTACGAAAAAATGATTAATCTCTAGAAACTGTCTTTTTACGCGTCAGAGTACAGATTCCAAGATACAGGAGTCGGCTGATTTCCACCGTTTGAAATGAATTTCAGAACGGATTTTATTTTCTCAAGTCTGAAAAATCGATCGCTATTTACGAAAAAATGATTGATCTCTGGAAACTGTCCTTTTACGTGTCAGAGTACAGATTCCAAGACACAGGATTCGGCTTATATAGATTCCCACCGTTTAAAATGAATTTCAGAACTGATTTTATTTTCTCAAGTCTGAAAAATCGATCGCTATTTACGAAAAAATGATTGATCTCTGGAAACTGTCTTTTTACGCGTCAGAGTACAGATTTCAAGATACAGGAGTCGGCTGATATAGATTTCCACCGTTTAAAATGAATTTCAGAATTGATTTTATTTTCTCAAGTCTGAAAAATTGATCGCTATTTTCGAAAACATGATTGATCTCTAGAAACTGTCTTTTTACGCGTCAGAGTACAGACTCCAAGATACAGGAGTCGGCTGATATAGATTTCCACCGTGTGAAATGAATTTCAGAACTGATTTTATTTTCTCAAGTCTGAAAAATCGATCGCTATTTCCGAAAAGATGATTGATCTCTAGAAACTGTCTTTTTACGCGTCAGATTACAGATTCCAAGAAACAGGAGTCGGCTGATATAGATTTCCACTTTTGAAATGAATTTCAGAACTGATTTTATCTTCTCAAGTCTGAAAAATCGATCGCTATTTCTGAAAAAATGATTGATCTCTAGAAACTGACTTTTTACGCGTCAGAGTACAGATTCAAAGATACAGGAGTCGACTGATATAGATTTCCACTTTTGAAATGAATTTCAGAACTGATTTTATTTTCTCAAGTCTGAAAAATCGATCGCTATTTACGAAAAAATGATTGATCTCTAGAAACTGTCTTCTTACGCGTCAGAGTACAGATTCCAAGATACAGAAGTCGGCTGATTTCCACCGTTTTAAATGAATTTCAGAACTGATTTTATTTTCTCAAGTTTGAAAAATCGATCGCTATTTACGAAAAAATGATTGATCTCTAGAAACTGTCTTCTTACGCGTCAGAGTACAGATTCCAAGATACAGGAGTCGGCTGATTTCCACCGTTTTAAATGAATTTCAGAACTGATATTATTTTCTCAAGTCTGAAAAATCGATCGCTATTTACGAAAAGATGATTGATCTCTAGAAACTGTCTTTTTACGCGTCAGAGTACAGATTCCAAGAAACAGGAGTCGGCTGATATAGATTTCCACTTTTGAAATGAATTTCAGAACTGATTTTATTTTCTCAAGTCTGAAAAATTGATCGCTATTTTCGAAAACATGATTGATCTCTAGAAACTGTCTTTTTACGCGTCAGAGTACAGATTCTAAGATACAGGAGTCGGTTGATATAGATTTCCACCGTTCAACATGAATTTCAGGATTGATTTCATCTTCTCAAGTCTGAAAAATCGATCGCTATTTACGAAAACATGATTGATCTCTAGAAACTGTCTTTTTACGCGTCAGAGTACAGATTCCAAGATACAGGAGTCGGCTGATATAGATTTCCACTTTTGAAATGAATTTCAGAACTGATTTTATTTTCTCAAGTCTGAAAAATCGATCGCTATTTACGAAAAAATGATTGATTTCTAGAAACTGTCTTTTTACATGTCAGAGTACAGATTCCAAGATACAGGAGTCGGCTGATATAGATTTCCACTTTTGAAATTAATTTCAGAACTGATTTTATTTTCTCAAGTCTGAAAAATCGATTGCTATTTACGAAAAAATGATTAATCTCTAGAAACTGTCTTTTTACGCGTCAGAGTACAGATTCCAAGATACAGGAGTCGGCTGATTTCCACCGTTTGAAATGAATTTCAGAACGGATTTTATTTTCTCAAGTCTGAAAAATCGATCGCTATTTACGAAAAAATGATTGATCTCTGGAAACTGTCCTTTTACGTGTCAGAGTACAGATTCCAAGACACAGGATTCGGCTTATATAGATTCCCACCGTTTAAAATGAATTTCAGAACTGATTTTATTTTCTCAAGTCTGAAAAATCGATCGCTATTTACGAAAAAATGATTGATCTCTGGAAACTGTCTTTTTACGCGTCAGAGTACAGATTTCAAGATACAGGAGTCGGCTGATATAGATTTCCACCGTGTGAAATGAATTTCAGAACTGATTTTATTTTCTCAAGTCTGAAAAATCGATCGCTATTTCCGAAAAGATGATTGATCTCTAGAAACTGTCTTTTTACGCGTCAGATTACAGATTCCAAGAAACAGGAGTCGGCTGATATAGATTTCCACTTTTGAAATGAATTTCAGAACTGATTTTATCTTCTCAAGTCCGAAAAATCGATCGCTATTTACGAAAATATGATTGATCTCTAGAAACTGTCTTTTTCCGTGTCAGAGTACAGATTCCAAGATACAGGAGTCGGCTGATATAGATTTCCACTTTTGAAATGAATTTCAGAACTGATTTTATTATCTCAAGTCTGAAGAATCGATCGCTGTTTACGAAAAAATGATTTATCTCTAGAAACTGTCTTTTTGCGTGTCAGAGTACAGATTCCAAGAAACAGGAGTCGGCTGATATAGATTTCCACTTCTGAAATGAATTTCAGAACTGATTTTATCTTCTCAAGTCTGAAAAATCGATCGCTATTTCTGAAAAAATGATTGATCTCTAGAAACTGACTTTTTACGCGTCAGAGTACAGATTCCAAGATACAGGAGTCGGCTGATATAGATTTCCACTTTTGAAATGAATTTCAGAACTGATTTTATTTTCTCAAGTCTGAAAAATCGATCGCTATTTACGAAAAAATGATTGATCTCTAGAAACTGTCTTCTTACGCGTCAGAGTACAGATTCCAAGATACAGGAGTCGGCTGATTTTCACCGTTTCAAATGAATTTCAGAACTGATATTATTTTCTCAAGTCTGAAAAATCGATCGCTATTTACGAAAAAATGATTGATCTCTAGAAACTGTCTTCTTACGCGTCAGAGTACAGATTCCAAGATACAGGACTCGGCTGATTTCCACCGTTTCAAATGAATTTCAGAACTGATATTATTTTCTCAAGTCTGAAAAATCGATCGCTATTTACGAAAAGATGATTGATCTCTAGAAACTGTCTTTTTACGCGTCAGAGTACAGATTTCATGACGCAGGAGTCGGCTGATTTCCACCGTTTGAAATGAATTTCAGAACTGATTTTATTTTCTCAAGTCCGAAAAATCGATCGCTATTTACGAAAAAATGATTGATCTCTGGAAACTGTCTTTTTACGTGTCAGAGTACAGATTCCAAGACACAGGAGTCGGCTTATATAGATTCCCACCGTTTAAAATGAATTTCAGAACGGATTTTATTTTCTCAAGTCTGAAAAATCGATCGCTATTTACGAAAAAATGATTGATCTCTAGAAACTGTCTTTTTACGCGTCAGAGTACAGATTCCAAGATACAGGATTCGGCTGATATAGATTCCCACCGTTTAAAATGAATTTCAGAACTGATTTTATTTTCTCAAGTCTGAAAAATCGATCGCTATTTCCGAAAAAATGATTGATCTCTAGAAACTGTCTTTTCACGCGTCAGAGTACAGATTCCAAGACACAGGAGTCGGCTTATATAGATTCCCACCGTTTAAAATGAATTTCAGAATTGATTTTATTTTCTCAAGTCTGAAAAATTGATCGCTATTTTCGAAAACATGATTGATCTCTAGAAACTGTCTTTTTACGCGTCAGAGTACAGATTCCAAGATACAGGAGTCGGCTGATATAGATTTCCACTTTTGAAATGAATTTCAGAACTGATTTTATTATCTCAAGTCTGAAGAATCGATCGCTATTTACGAAAAAATGATTAATCTCTAGAAACTGTCTTTATACGCGTCAGAGTACAGATTCCAAGATACAGGAGTCGGCTGATATAGATTCCCACCGTTTGAAATGAATTTCAGAACTGATTTTATTTTCTCAAGTCTGAAAAATCGATCGCTATTTCCGAAAAGATGATTGATCTCTAGAAACTGTCTTTTTACGCGTCAGATTACAGATTCCAAGAAACAGGAGTCGGCTGATATAGATTTCCACTTTTGAAATGAATTTCAGAACTGATTTTATCTTCTCAAGTCTGAAAAATCGATTGCTATTTCTGAAAAAATGATTGATCTCTAGAAACTGTCTTTTTACGTGTCAGAGTACAGATTCCAAGACACAGGAGTCGGCTTATATAGATTCACACCGTTTAAAATGAATTTCAGAACGGATTTTATTTTCTCAAGTCTGAAAAATCGATCGCTATTTCCGAAAAAATGATTGATCTCTAGAAACTGTCTTTTCACGCGTCAGAGTACAGATTCCAAGACACAGAAGTTGGCTTATACAGATTCCCACCGTTTGAAATGAATTTCAGAACTGATTTTATTATCTCAAGTCTGAAAAATTGATCGCTATTTTCGAAAACATGATTAATCTCTAGAAACTGTCTTTTTACGCGTCAGAGTACAGATTCCAAGATACAGGAGTCGGCTGATATAGATTTCCACTTTTGAAATGAATTTCAGAACTGATTTTATTATCTCAAGTCTGAAGAATCGATCGCTATTTACGAAAAAATGAATAATCTCTAGAAACTGTCTTTATACGCGTCAGAGTACAGATTCCAAGATACAGGAGTCGGCTGATATAGATTCCCACCGTTTGAAATGAATTTCAGAACTGATTTTATTTTCTCAAGTCTGAAAAATCGATCGCTATTTCCGAAAAGATGATTGATCTCTAGAAACTGTCTTTTTACGCGTCAGATTACAGATTCCAAGACACAGGAGTCGGCTTATATAGATTCACACCGTTTAAAATGAATTTCAGAACTGATTTTATTTTCTCAAGTCTGAAAAATCGATCGCTATTTACGAAAAAATGATTGATCTCTGGAAACTTTATTTTTACGTGTCAGAGTACAGATTCCAAGACACAGGAGTCGGCTTATATAGATTCCCACCGTTTAAAATGAATTTCAGAACTGATTTCATTTTCTCAAGTCTGAAAAATCGATCGCTATTTACGAAAAAATGATTGATCTCTAGAAACTGTCTTCTTACGCGTCAGAGTACAGATTCCAAGATACAGGAGTCGGCTGATTTCCACCGTTCCAATCGAATTTCAGAACTGATATTATTTTCTCAAGTCTGAAAAATCGATCGCTATTTACGAAAAGATGATTGATCTCTAGAAACTGTCTTTTTACGCGTCAGAGTACAGATTCCAAGAAACAGGAGTCGGCTGATATAGATTTCCACTTTTGAAATGAATTTCAGAACTGATTTTATTTTCTCAAGGCTAAAAAATCGATCGCCATTACCGAAAAAATAATTGATCTCTAGAAACTGTCTTTTTACGAGTCAGAGTACAGATTCCAAAATACGGGAGTCGGCTGATATAGATTTCCACTTTTGAAATGAATTTCAGAACTGATTTTATTTTCTCAAGTCTGAAAAATTGATCGCTATTTTCGAAAACATGATTGATCTCTAGAAACTGTCTTTTTACGCGTCAGAGTACAGATTCCAAGAAACAGGAGTCGGCTGATATAGATTTCCACCGTTTAAAATGAATTTCAGAACTGCCTTATTTTCTCAAGTCTGAAAAATCGATCGCTATTTACGAAAAAATGATTGATCTCTAGAAACTGTCTTTTTACGCGTCAGAGTACAGATTTCGAGCTACAGGAGTCGGCTGATATAGATTTCCACCGTTTAAAATGAATTTCAGAATTGATTTTATTTTCTCAAGTCTGAAAAATCGATCGCTATTTACGAAAACATGATTGATCTCTAGAAACTATCTTTTTACGCGTCAGAGTACAGATTCCAAGATACAGGAGTCGGCTGATATAGATTTCCACTTTTGAAATGAATTTCAGAACTGATTTTATTTTCTCAAGTCTGAAAAATCGATCGCTATTTACGAAAAAATGATTGATCTCTAGAAACTGTCTTTTTGCGTGTCAGAGTACAGATTCCAAGATACAGGAGTTGGCTGATATAGATTTCCACCGTTTGAAATGAATTTCAGAACTGATTTTATTTTTTCAAGTCTGAAAAATCGATCGCTATTTACGAAAAAATGATTGATCTCTGGAAACTGTCCTTTTACGTGTCAGAGTACAGATTCCAAGACACAGGAGTCGGCTTATATAGATTCCGACCGTTTGTAATGAATTTCAGAACTGATTTTATTTTCTCAAGTCTGAAAAATTGATCGCTATGTACGAAAAAATGATTGATCTCTGGAAACTGTCCTTTTACGTGTCAGAGTACAGATTCCAAGACACAGGAGTCGGCTTATATAGATTCCCACCGTTTAAAATGAATTTCAGAACTGATTTTATTTTCTCAAGTCTGAAAAATCGATCGCTATTTACGAAAAAATGATTGATCTCTAGAAACTGTCTTTTTACGCGTCAGAGTACAGATTTCGAGCTACAGGAGTCGGCTGATATAGATTTCCACCGTTTAAAATGAATTTCAGAATTGATTTTATTTTCTCAAGTCTGAAAAATTGATCGCTATTTTCGAAAACATGATTGATCTCTAAAAACTGTCTTTTCACGCGTCAGAGTACAGACTCCAAGATACAGGAGTCGGCTGATATAGATTTCCACCGTTTAAAATGAATTTCAGAACTGATTTTATTTTCTCAAGTCTGAAAAATCGATCGCTATTTCCGAAAAGATGATTGATCTCTAGAAACTGTCTTTTTACGCGTCAGATTACAGATTCCAAGAAACAGGAGTCGGCTGATATAGATTTCCACTTTTGAAATGAATTTCAGAACTGATTTTATCTTCTCAAGTCTGAAAAATCGATCGCTATTTCTGAAAAAATGATTGATCTCTAGAAACTGACTTTTTACGCGTCAGAGTACAGATTCCAAGATACAGGAGTCGGCTGATATGGATTTCCACTTTTGAAATGAATTTCAGAACTGATTTTATTTTCTCAAGTCTGAAAAATTGATCGCTATTTTCGAAAACATGATTGATCTCTAGAAACTGTCTTTTTAAGCGTCAGAGTACAGATTCCAAGATACAGGAGTCGGTTGATATAGATTTCCACCGTTCAACATGAATTTTAGGATTGATTTCATCTTCTCAAGTCTGAAAAATCGATCGCTATTTACGAAAACATGATTGATCTCTAGAAACTGTCTTTTTACGCGTCAGAGTACAGATTCCAAGATACAGGAGTCGGCTGATATAGATTTCCACTATTGAAATGAATTTCAGAACTGATTTTATTATCTAAGTCTGAAGAATCGATCGCTATTTACGAAAAAATGATTAATCTCTAGAAACTGTCTTCATACGCGTCAGAGTACAGATTCCAAGATACAGGAGTCGGCTGATATAGATTCCCACCGTTCCAAATGAATTTCAAAACTGCCTTATTTTCTCAAGTCCGAAAAATCGATCGCTATTTACGAAAAAATGATTGATCTCTAGAAACTGTCTTTTTCCGTGTCAGAGTACAGATTCTAAGATACAGGAGTCGGCTGATATAGATTTCCACTTTTGAAATGAATTTCAGAACTGATTTTATTTTCTCAAGTCTGAAAAATCGATCGCTATTTCCGAAAAAATGATTGATCTCTAGAAACTGTCTTTTCACGCGTCAGAGTACAGATTCCAAGATACAGGAGTCGGCTGATTTCCACCGTTTGAAATGAATTTCAGAACTGATTTTATTTTTTCAAGTCTGAAAAATCGATCGCTATTTACGAAAAAATGATTGATCTCTGGAAACTGTCCTTTTACGTGTCAGAGTACAGATTCCAAGACACAGGAGTCGGCTTATATAGATTCCGACCGTTTGTAATGAATTTCAGAACTGATTTTATTTTCTCAAGTCTGAAAAATTGATCGCTATGTACGAAAAAATGATTGATCTCTGGAAACTGTCCTTTTACGTGTCAGAGTACAGATTCCAAGACACAGGAGTCGGCTTATATAGATTCCCACCGTTTAAAATGAATTTCAGAACTGATTTTATTTTCTCAAGTCTGAAAAATCGATCGCTATTTACGAAAAAATGATTGATCTCTAGAAACTGTCTTTTTACGCGTCAGAGTACAGATTTCGAGCTACAGGAGTCGGCTGATATAGATTTCCACCGTTTAAAATGAATTTCAGAATTGATTTTATTTTCTCAAGTCTGAAAAATTGATCGCTATTTTCGAAAACATGATTGATCTCTAAAAACTGTCTTTTCACGCGTCAGAGTACAGACTCCAAGATACAGGAGTCGGCTGATATAGATTTCCACCGTTTAAAATGAATTTCAGAACTGATTTTATTTTCTCAAGTCTGAAAAATCGATCGCTATTTCCGAAAAGATGATTGATCTCTAGAAACTGTCTTTTTACGCGTCAGATTACAGATTCCAAGAAACAGGAGTCGGCTGATATAGATTTCCACTTTTGAAATGAATTTCAGAACTGATTTTATCTTCTCAAGTCTGAAAAATCGATCGCTATTTCTGAAAAAATGATTGATCTCTAGAAACTGACTTTTTACGCGTCAGAGTACAGATTCCAAGATACAGGAGTCGGCTGATATGGATTTCCACTTTTGAAATGAATTTCAGAACTGATTTTATTTTCTCAAGTCTGAAAAATTGATCGCTATTTTCGAAAACATGATTGATCTCTAGAAACTGTCTTTTTAAGCGTCAGAGTACAGATTCCAAGATACAGGAGTCGGTTGATATAGATTTCCACCGTTCAACATGAATTTTAGGATTGATTTCATCTTCTCAAGTCTGAAAAATCGATCGCTATTTACGAAAACATGATTGATCTCTAGAAACTGTCTTTTTACGCGTCAGAGTACAGATTCCAAGATACAGGAGTCGGCTGATATAGATTTCCACTATTGAAATGAATTTCAGAACTGATTTTATTATCTAAGTCTGAAGAATCGATCGCTATTTACGAAAAAATGATTAATCTCTAGAAACTGTCTTCATACGCGTCAGAGTACAGATTCCAAGATACAGGAGTCGGCTGATATAGATTCCCACCGTTCCAAATGAATTTCAAAACTGCCTTATTTTCTCAAGTCCGAAAAATCGATCGCTATTTACGAAAAAATGATTGATCTCTAGAAACTGTCTTTTTCCGTGTCAGAGTACAGATTCTAAGATACAGGAGTCGGCTGATATAGATTTCCACTTTTGAAATGAATTTCAGAACTGATTTTATTTTCTCAAGTCTGAAAAATCGATCGCTATTTCCGAAAAAATGATTGATCTCTAGAAACTGTCTTTTCACGCGTCAGAGTACAGATTCCAAGATACAGGAGTCGGCTGATATAGATTTCCACTTTTGAAATGAATTTCAGAACTGATTTTATTTTCTCAAGTCTGAAAATTCGATCGCTATTTACGAAAAAATGATTGATCTCTAGAAACTGTCTTCTTACGCGTCAGAGTACAGATTCCAAGATACAGGAGTCGGCTGATTTCCACCGTTTCAAATGAATTTCAGAACTGATATTATTTTCTCAAGTCTGAAAAATCGATCGCTATTTACGAAAAGATGATTGATCTCTAGAAACTGTCTTTTTACGCGTCAGAGTACAGATTCCAAGAAACAGGAGTCGGCTGATATAGATTTCCACTTTTGAAATGAATTTCAGAACTGATTTTATTTTCTCAAGTCTGAAAAATCGATCGCTATTTACGAAAAAATGATTAATCTCTAGAAACTGTCTTTTTACGCGTCAGAGTACAGATTCCAAGAAACAGGAGTCGGCTGATATAGATTTCCACTTTTGAAATGAATTTCAGAACTGATTTTATTTTCTCAAGTCTGAAGAATCGATCGCTATTTACGAAAAAATGAATAATCTCTAGAAACTGTCTTTTTACGCGTCAGAGTACAGATTCCAAGATACAGGAGTCGGCTGATATAGATTTCCACCGTTCAACATGAATTTCAGAATTAATTTTATCTTCTCAAGTCTGAAAAATCGATCGCTATTTCCGAAAATATGATTGATCTCTAGAAACTGTCGTTTTACGCGTCAGAGTACAGATTCCAAGATACAGAAGTTGGCTAATATAGATTCCCACCGTTTAAAATGAATTTCAGAACTGATTTTATCTTCTCAAGTCCGAAAAATCGATCGCTATTTACGAAAAAATGATTGATTTCTAGAAACTGTCTTTTTACGCGTCAGAGTACAGTATTCAAGATACAGGAGTCGGCTGATATAGATTTCCACTATTGAAATGAATTTCAGAACTGATTTTATTATCTCAAGTCTGAAGAATCGATCGCTATTTACGAAAAAATGATTAATCTCTAGAAACTGTCTTTATACGCGTCAGAGTACAGATTCCAAGATACAGGAGTCGGCTGATATAGATTCCCACCGTTCCAAATGAATTTCAAAACTGCCTTATTTTCTCAAGTCCGAAAAATCGATCGCTATTTACGAAAAAATGATTGATCTCTAGAAACTGTCTTTTCACGCGTCAGAGTACAGATTCCAAGACACGGGAGTCGGCTTATATAGATTCCCACCGGTTAAAATGAATTTCAGAATTGATTTTATTTTCTCAAGTCTGAAAAATCGATCGCTATTTCCGAAAAAATGATTGATCTCTAGAAACTGTCTTTTCACGCGTCAGAGTACAGATTCCAAGACACAGGAGTCGGCTTATATAGATTCCCACCGTTTAAAATGAATTTCAGAATTGATTTTATTTTCTCAAGTCTGAAAAATTGATCGCTATTTTCGAAAACATGATTGATCTCTAGAAACTGTCTTTTTACGCGTCAGAGTACAGATTCCAAGATACAGGAGTCGGCTGATATAGATTTCCACCGTTTGAAATGAATTTCAGAACTGATTTTATTTTTTCAAGTCTGAAAAATCGATCGCTATATACGAAAAAATGATTGATTTCTAGAAACTGTCTTTTCACGGGTCAGAGTACAGATTCCAAGACACAGGAGTCGGCTTATATAGATTCCCACCGTTTAAAATGAATTTCAGAACTGATTTTATTTTCTCAAGTCTGAAAAATCGATCGCTATTTACGAAAAAATGATTGATCTCTAGAAACTGTCTTTTTACGCGTCAGAGTACAGATTTCGAGCTACAGGAGTCGGCTGATATAGATTTCCACCGTTTAAAATGAATTTCAGAATTGATTTTATTTTCTCAAGTCTGAAAAATCGATCGCTATTTACGAAAAAATGATTAATCTCTAGAAACTGTCTTTTTACGCGTCAGAGTACAGATTCCAAGAAACAGGAGTCGGCTGATATAGATTTCCACCGTTTGAAATGAATTTCAGAACTGCTTTATTTTCTCAAGTCTGAAAAATCGATCGCTATTTACGAAAAAATGATTGATCTCTAGAAACTGTCTTTTTACGCGTCAGAGTACAGATTCCAAGATACAGGAGTCGGCTGATATAGATTTCCACCGTTTGAAATGAATTTCAGAACTGATTTTATTTTTTCAAGTCTGAAAAATCGATCGCTATTTACGAAAAAATGATTGATCTCTGGAAACTGTCCTTTTACGTGTCAGAGTACAGATTCCAAGACACAGGAGTCGGCTTATATAGATTCCCACCGTTTAAAATGAATTTCAGAACTGATTTTATTTTCTCAAGTCCGAAAAATCGATCGCTATTTACGAAAAAATGATTGATTTCTAGAAACTGTCTTTTTACGCGTCAGAGTACAGATTCCAAGATACAGGAGTCGGCTGATATAGATTTCCACTTTTGAAATGAATTTCAGAACTGATTTTATTATCTCAAGTCTGAAGAATCGATCGCTATTTACGAAAAAATGATTAATCTCTAGAAACTGTCTTTTTACGCGTCAGAGTACAGATTCCAAGATACAGGAGTCGGCTGATATAGATTTCCACCGTTCAACATGAATTTCAGAATTGATTTTATCTTCTCAAGTCTGAAAAATCGATCGCTATTTCCGAAAAAATGATTGATCTCTAGAAACTGTCGTTTTACGCGTCAGAGTACAGATTTCAAGATACAGAAGTTGGCTAATATAGATTCCCACCGTTTAAAATGAATTTCAGAACTGATTTTATTTTCTCAAGTCCGAAAAATCGATCGCTATTTACGAAAAAATGATTGATTTCTAGAAACTGTCTTTTTACGCGTCAGAGTACAGATTCCAAGATACAGGAGTCGGCTGATATAGATTTCCACTATTGAAATGAATTTCAGAACTGATTTTATTATCTCAAGTCTGAAGAATCGATCGCTATTTACGAAAAAATGATTAATCTCTAGAAACTGTCTTTATACGCGTCAGAGTACAGATTCCAAGATACAGGAGTCGGCTGATATAGATTCCCACCGTTCCAAATGAATTTCAAAACTGCCTTATTTTCTCAAGTCCGAAAAATCGATCGCTATTTACGAAAAAATGATTGATCTCTAGAAACTGTCTTTTCACGCGTCAGAGTACAGATTCCAAGACACAGGAGTCGGCTTATATAGATTCGCACCGTTTAAAATGAATTTCAGAATTGATTTTATTTTCTCAAGTCTGAAAAATCGATCGCTATTTCCGAAAAAATGATTGATCTCTAGAAACTGTCTTTTCACGCGTCAGAGTACAGATTCCAAGACACAGGAGTCGGCTTATATAGATTCCCACCGTTTAAAATGAATTTCAGAATTGATTTTATTTTCTTAAGTCTGAAAAATTGATCGCTATTTTCGAAAACATGATTGATCTCTAGACACTGTCTTTTTACGCGTCAGAGTACAGATTCCAAGATACAGGAGTCGGCTGATATAGATTTCCACTTTTGAAATGAATTTCAGAACTGATTTTATTATCTCAAGTCTGAAAAATCGATCGCTATTTACGAAAAAATGATTGATCTCTAGAAACTGTCTTTTTACGTGTCAGAGTACAGATTCCAAGACACAGGAGTCGGCTTATATAGATTCCCACCGTTTAAAATGAATTTCAGAACTGATTTTATTTTCTCAAGTCTGAAAAATCGATCGCTATTTACGAAAGAATGATTGATCTCTAGAAACTGTCTTTTTACGCGTCAGAGTACAGATTCCAAGAAACAGGAGTCGGCTGATATAGATTTCCACTTTTGAAATGAATTTCAGAACTGATTTTATTTTCTCAAGTCTGAAAAATCGATCGCTATTTACGAAAAAATGATTGATCTCTAGAAACTGTCTTTTTGCGTGTCAGAGTACAGATTCCAAGATACAGGAGTTGGCTGATATAGATTTCCACCGTTTGAAATGAATTTCAGAACTGATTTTATTTTTTCAAGTCTGAAAAATCGATCGCTATATACGAAAAAATGATTGATTTCTAGAAACTGTCTTTTCACGGGTCAGAGTACAGATTCCAAGACACAGGAGTCGGCTGATTTCCACCGTTTGAAATGAATTTCAGAACGGAATTTATTTTCTCAAGTCTGAAAAATCGATCGCTATTTACGAAAAAATGATTGATCTCTGGAAACTGTCCTTTTACGTGTCAGAGTACAGATTCCAAGACACAGGAGTCGGCTTATATAGATTCCCACCGTTAAAAATGAATTTCAGAACTGGTTTTATTTTCTCAAGTTTGAAAAATCGATCGCTATTTACGAAAAAATGATTGATCTCTAGAAACTGTCTTTTCACGCGTCAGAGTACAGATTTCGAGCTACAGGAGTCGGCTGATATAGATTTCCACCGTTTAAAATGAATTTCAGAATTGATTTTATTTTCTCAAGTCTGAAAAATTGATCGCTATTTTCGAAAACATGATTGATCTCTAGAAACTGTCTTTTTACGCGTCAGAGTACAGATTCCAAGAAACAGGAGTCGGCTGATATAGATTTCCACTTTTGAAATGAATTTCAGAACTGATTTTATTTTCTCAAGTCTGAAAAATCGATCGCTATTTACGAAAAAATGATTAATCTCTAGAAACTGTCTTTTTACGCGTCAGAGTACAGATTCCAAGAAACAGGAGTCGGCTGATATAGATTTCCACCGTTTGAAATGAATTTCAGAACTGCTTTATTTTCTCAAGTCTGAAAAATCGATCGCTATTTACGAAAAAATGATTGATCTCTAGAAACTGTCTTTTTACGCGTCAGAGTACAGATTCCAAGATACAGGAGTCGGCTGATATATTTCCACCGTTTAAAATGAATTTCAGAATTGATTTTATTTTCTCAAGTCTGAAAAATTGATCGCTATTTACGAAAAAATGATCAATCTCTAGAAACTGTCTTTTTACGCGTCAGAGTACAGATTCCAAGAAACAGGAGTCGGCTGATATAGATTTCCACTTTTGAAATGAATTTCAGAACTGATTTTATTTTCTCAAGTCTGAAAAATCGATCGCTATTTACGAAAAAATGATTAATCTCTAGAAACTGTCTTTTTACGCGTCAGAGTACAGATTCCAAGAAACAGGAGTCGGCTGATATAGATTTCCACTTTTGAAATGAATTTCAGAACTGATTTTATTTTCTCAAGTCTGAAAAATCGATCGCTATTTACGAAAAAATGATTGATCTCTAGAAACTGTCTTTTTGCGTGTCAGAGTACAGATTCCAAGATACAGGAGTTGGCTGATATAGATTTCCACCGTTTGAAATGAATTTCAGAACTGATTTCATTTTTTCAAGTCTGAAAAATCGATCGCTATTTACGAAAAAATGATTGATCTCTGGAAACTGTCCTTTTACGTGTCAGAGTACAGATTCCAAGACACAGGAGTCGGCTTATATAGATTCCCACCGTTTAAAATGAATTTCAGAATTGATTTTATTCTCTCAAGTCTGAAAAATTGATCGCTATTTTCGATAACATGATTGATCTCTAGAAACTGTCTTTTTACGCGTCAGAGTACAGATTCCAAGATACAGGAGTCGGCTGATATAGATTTCCACTTTTGAAATGAATTTCAGAACTGATTTTATTATCTCAAGTCTGAAGAATCGATCGCTATTTACGAAAAAATGATTAATCTCTAGAAACTGTCTTTTTACGCGTCAGAGTACAGATTCCAAGATACAGGAGTCGGCTGATATAGATTTCCACCGTTCAACATGAATTTCAGAATTGATTTTATCTTCTCAAGTCTGAAAAATCGATCGCTATTTCCGAAAAAATGATTGATCTCTAGAAACTGTCGTTTTACGCGTCAGAGTACAGATTTCAAGATACAGAAGTTGGCTAATATAGATTCCCACCGTTTAAAATGAATTTCAGAACTGATTTTATTTTCTCAAGTCCGAAAAATCGATCGCTATTTACGAAAAAATGATTGATTTCTAGAAACTGTCTTTTTACGCGTCAGAGTACAGATTCCAAGATACAGGAGTCGGCTGATATAGATTTCCACTATTGAAATGAATTTCAGAACTGATTTTATTATCTCAAGTCTGAAGAATCGATCGCTATTTACGAAAAAATGATTAATCTCTAGAAACTGTCTTTATACGCGTCAGAGTACAGATTCCAAGATACAGGAGTCGGCTGATATAGATTCCCACCGTTCCGAATGAATTTCAAAACTGCCTTATTTTTTCAAGTCCGAAAAATCGATCGCTATTTACGAAAAAATGATTGATCTCTAGAAACTGTCTTTTCACGCGTCAGAGTACAGATTCCAAGACACAGGAGTCGGCTTATATAGATTCGCACCGTTTAAAATGAATTTCAGAATTGATTTTATTTTCTCAAGTCTGAAAAATCGATCGCTATTTCCGAAAAAATGATTGATCTCTAGAAACTGTCTTTTCACGCGTCAGAGTACAGATTCCAAGACACAGGAGTCGGCTTATATAGATTCCCACCGTTTAAAATGAATTTCAGAATTGATTTTATTTTCTTAAGTCTGAAAAATTGATCGCTATTTTCGAAAACATGATTGATCTCTAGACACTGTCTTTTTACGCGTCAGAGTACAGATTCCAAGATACAGGAGTCGGCTGATATAGATTTCCACTTTTGAAATGAATTTCAGAACTGATTTTATTATCTCAAGTCTGAAAAATCGATCGCTATTTACGAAAAAATGATTGATCTCTAGAAACTGTCTTTTTACGTGTCAGAGTACAGATTCCAAGATACAGGAGTCGGCTGATATAGACTTCCACTTTTGAAATGAATTTCAGAACTGATTTTATCTTCTCAAGTCTGAAAAATCGATCGCTATTTCTGAAAAAATGATTGATCTCTAGAAACTGACTTTTTACGCGTCAGAGTACAGATTCCAAGATACAGGAGTCGGCTGATATAGATTTCCACTTTTGAAATGAATTTCAGAACTGATTTTATTTTCTCAAGTCTGAAAAATCGATCGCTATTTACGAAAAAATGATTGATCTCTAGAAACTGTCTTCTTACGCGTCAGAGTACAGATTCCAAGATACAGAAGTCGGCTGATTTCCACCGTTTTAAATGAATTTCAGAACTGATTTTATTTTCTCAAGTCTGAAAAATCGATCGCTATTTACGAAAAAATGATTGATCTCTAGAAACTGTCTTCTTACGCGTCAGAGTACAGATTCCAAGATACAGGAGTCGGCTGATTTCCACCGTTTTAAATGAATTTCAGAACTGATATTATTTTCTCAAGTCTGAAAAATCGATCGCTATTTACGAAAAGATGATTGATCTCTAGAAACTGTCTTTTTACGCGTCAGAGTACAGATTCCAAGAAACAGGAGTCGGCTGATATAGATTTCCACTTTTGAAATGAATTTCAGAACTGATTTTATTTTCTCAAGTCTGAAAAATTGATCGCTATTTTCGAAAACATGATTGATCTCTAGAAACTGTCTTTTTACGCGTCAGAGTACAGATTCTAAGATACAGGAGTCGGTTGATATAGATTTCCACCGTTCAACATGAATTTCAGGATTGATTTCATCTTCTCAAGTCTGAAAAATCGATCGCTATTTACGAAAACATGATTGATCTCTAGAAACTGTCTTTTTACGCGTCAGAGTACAGATTCCAAGATACAGGAGTCGGCTGATATAGATTTCCACCGTTCAACATGAATTTCAGAATTGATTTTATCTTCTCAAGTCTGAAAAATCGATCGCTATTTACGAAAACATGATTGATCTCTAGAAACTGTCTGTTTACGCGTCAGAGTACAGATTCCGAGATACAGGAGTCGGCTGATATAGATTTCCACTTTTGAAATGAATTTCAGAACTGATTTTATTTTGTCAAGTCTGAAAAATCGATCGCTATTTACGAAAAAATGATTGATCTCTGGAAACTGTCTTTTTACGTGTCAGAGTACAGATTCCAAGACACAGGAGTCGGCTTATATGGATTCCCGCCGTTTAAAATGAATTTCAGAACTGATTTTATTTTCTCAAGTCTGAAAAATCGATCGCTATTTACGAAAACATGATTGATCTCTAGAAACTGTCTTTTTACGCGTCAGAGTACAGATTCCAAGATACAGGAGTCGGCTGATATAGATTTCCACTTTTGAAATGAATTTCAGAACTGATTTTATTTTCTCAAGTCTGAAAAATCGATCGCTATTTACGAAAAAATGATTGATTTCTAGAAACTGTCTTTTTACGCGTCAGAGTACGGATTCCAAGATACAGGAGTCGGCTGATATAGATTTTCACTTTTGAAATGAATTTCAGAACTGATTTTATTTTCTCAAGTCTGAAAAATCGATCGCTATTTCCGAAAAAATGATTGATCTCTAGAAACTGTCTTTTTACGCGTCAGAGTACAGATTTCAAGATACAGAATTCGGCTGATATAGATTTCCAACGTTTAAAATGAATTTCAGAACTGATTTTATTTTCTCAAGTCTAAAAAATCGATCGCCATTACCGAAAAAATAATTGATCTCTAGAAACTGTCTTTTTACGAGTCAGAGTACAGATACCAAAATACGGGAGTCGGCTGATATGGATTCCCACCGTTAAAAATGTATTTCAGAACTGATTTTATTTTCTCAAGTCTGAAAAATCGATCGCTATATACGAAAAAATGATTGATTTCTAGAAACTGTCTTTTTACGTGGCAGAGTACAGATTCCAAGACACAGGAGTCGGCTTATATAGATTCCCACCGTTCAAAATGAATTTCAGAACTGATTTTATTTTCTCAAGTCTGAAAAATCGATCGCTATTTACGAAAACATGATTGATCTCTAGAAACTGTCTTTTTGCGTCAGAGTACAGATTCCAAGATACAGAAGTTGGCTAATACAGATTCCCACCGTTGAAAACTAATTTCAGAACTGATTTTATTTTCTCAAGTCTGAAAAATCGATCGCTATTTACGAAAAAATGATTAATCTCTAGAAACTGTCTTCTTACGCGTCAGAGTACAGATTCCAAGATACAGGAGTCGGCTGATATAGATTTCCACTTTTGAAATGAATTTCAGAACTGATTTTATTTTCTCAAGTCTGAAAAATCGATCGCTATTCACGAAAAAATGATTGATTTCTAGAAACTGTCTTTTTACGCGTCAGAGTACAGATTCCAAGATACAGGAGTCGGCTGATATAGATTTCCACTCTTGAAATGAATTTCAAAACTGATTTTATTTTCTCAAGTCTGAAAAATCGATCGCTATTTACGAAAAAATGATTGATCTCTAGAAACTGTCTTTTTATGCGTCAGAGTACAGATTCCAAGATACAGGAGTCGGCTGATATAGATTTCCACTTTTGAAATGAATTTCAGAACTGATTTTATTTTCTCAAGTCTGAAAAATCGATCTCTATTCACGAAAAAATGATTGATTTCTAGAAACTGTCTTTTTACGCGTCAGAGTACAGATTCCAAGATACAGGAGTCGGCTGATATAGATTTCCACTCTTGAAATGAATTTCAAAACTGATTTTATTTTCTCAAGTCTGAAAAATCGATCGCTATTTACGAAAAAATGATTGATTTCTAGAAACTGTCTTTTTACATGTCAGAGTACAGATTCCAAGATACAGGAGTCGGCTGATATGGATTTCCACTTTTGAAATTAATTTCAGAACTGATTTTATTTTCTCAAGTCTGAAAAATCGATCGCTATTTACGAAAAAATGATTAATCTCTAGAAACTGTCTTTTTACGCGTCAGGATACAGATTCCAAGATACAGGAGTCGGCTGATTTCCACCGTTTGAAATGAATTTCAGAACGGATTTTATTTTCTCAAGTCTGAAAAATCGATCGCTATTTACGAAAAAATGATTGATCTCTGGAAACTGTCCTTTTACGTGTCAGAGTACAGATTCCAAGACACAGGATTCGGCTTATATAGATTCCCACCGTTTAAAATGAATTTCAGAACTGATTTTATTTTCTCAAGTCTGAAAAATCGATCGCTATTTACGAAAAAATGATTGATCTCTGGAAACTGTCTTTTTACGCGTCAGAGTACAGATTTCAAGATACAGGAGTCGGCTGATATAGATTTCCACTTTTGAAATGAATTTCAGAACTGATTTTATTTTCTCAAGTCTGAAAAATCGATCGCTATTTACGAAAAAATGATTGATCTCTAGAAACTGTCTTCTTACGCGTCAGAGTACAGATTCCAAGATACAGAAGTCGGCTGATTTCCACCGTTTTAAATGAATTTCAGAACTGATTTTATTTTCTCAAGTCTGAAAAATCGATCGCTATTTACGAAAAAATGATTGATCTCTAGAAACTGTCTTCTTACGCGTCAGAGTACAGATTCCAAGATACAGGAGTCGGCTGATTTTCACCGTTTTAAATGAATTTCAGAATTGATTTTATCTTCTCAAGTCTGAAAAATCGATCGCTATTTACGAAAACATGATTGATCTCTAGAAACTGTCTCTTTACGCGTCAGAGTACAGATTCCGAAATACAGGAGTCGGCTGATATAGATTTCCACTCTTGAAATGAACTTCAGAACTGATTTTATTTTCTCAAGTCTGAAAAATTGATCGCTATTTTCGAAAACATGATTGATCTCTAGAAACTGTCTTTTTACGCGTCAGAGTACAGATTCTAAGATACAGGAGTCAGTTGATATAGATTTCCACCGTTCAACATGAATTTCAGAATTGATTTTATCTTCTCAAGTCTGAAAAATCGATCGCTATTTACAAAAACACGATTGATCTCTAGAAACTGTCTTTTTACGCGTCAGAGTACAGATTCCAAGATACAGGAGTCGGTTGATATAGATTTCCACCGTTCAACATGAATTTCAGAATTGATTTGATCTTCTCAAGTCTGAAAAATCGATCGCTATTTACGAAAACATGATTGATCTCTAGAAACTGTCTTTTTACGCGTCAGAGTACAGATTCCAAGATACAGGAGTCGGCTGATATAGATTTCCACTTTTGAAATGAATTTCAGAACTGATTTTATTTTCTCAAGTCTGAAAAATCGATCGCTATTTCCGAAAAAATGATTGATCTCTAGAAACTGTCTTTTTACGCGTCAGAGTACAGATTCCAAGATACAGAAGTTGGCTAATATAGATTCCCACCGTTTAAAATGAATTTCAGAACTGATTTTATTTTCTCAAGTCCGAAAAATCGATCGCTATTTACGAAAAAATGATTGATTTCTAGAAACTGTCTTTTTACGCGTCAGAGTACAGATTCCAAGATACAGGAGTCGGCTGATATAGATTTGCACTATTAAAATGAATTTCAGAACTGATTTTATTTTCTCAAGTCCGAAAAATCGATCGCTATTTACGAAAAAATGAATAATCTCTAGAAACTGTCTTCATACGCGTCAGAGTACAGATTCCAAGATACAGGAGTCGGCTGATATAGATTCCCACCGTTCCAAATGAATTTCAAAACTGCCTTATTTTCTCAAGTCCGAAAAATCGATCGCTATTTACGAAAAAATGATTGATCTCTAGAAACTGTCTTTTTCCGTGTCAGAGTACAGATTCCAAGATACAGGAGTCGGCTGATATAGATTTCCACTTTTGAAATGAATTTCAGAACTGATTTTATTATCTCAAGTCTGAAGAATCGATCGCTGTTTACGAAAAAATGATTGATCTCTAGAAACTGTCTTTTTGCGTGTCAGAGTACAGATTCCAAGAAACAGGAGTCGGCTGATATAGATTTCCACTTTTGAAATGAATTTCAGAACTGATTTTATCTTCTCAAGTCTGAAAAATCGATCGCTATTTCTGAAAAAATGATTGATCTCTAGAAACTGACTTTTTACGCGTCAGAGTACAGATTCCAAGATACAGGAGTCGGCTGATATAGATTTCCACTTTTGAAATGAATTTCAGAACTGATTTTATTTTCTCAAGTCTGAAAAATCGATCGCTATTTCCGAAAAGATGATTGATCTCTAGAAACTGTCTTTTTACGCGTCAGATTACAGATTCCAAGAAACAGGAGTCGGCTGATATAGATTTCCACTTTTGAAATGAATTTCAGAACTGATTTTATCTTCTCAAGTCTGAAAAATCGATTGCTATTTCTGAAAAAATGATTGATCTCTAGAAACTGTCTTTTTACGTGTCAGAGTACAGATTCCAAGACACAGGAGTCGGCTTATATAGATTCACACCGTTTAAAATGAATTTCAGAACGGATTTTATTTTCTCAAGTCTGAAAAATCGATCGCTATTTCCGAAAAAATGATTGATCTCTAGAAACTGTCTTTTCACGCGTCAGAGTACAGATTCCAAGACACAGGAGTCGGCTTATATAGATTCCCACCGTTTGAAATGAATTTCAGAATTGATTTTATTTTCTCAAGTCTGAAAAATTGATCGCTATTTTCGAAAACATGATTGATCTCTAGAAACTGTCTTTTTACGCGTCAGAGTACAGATTCCAAGATACAGGAGTCGGCTGATATAGATTTCCACTTTTGAAATGAATTTCAGAACTGATTTTATTATCTCAAGTCTGAAGAATCGATCGCTATTTACGAAAAAATGAATAATCTCTAGAAACTGTCTTTATACGCGTCAGAGTACAGATTCCAAGATACAGGAGTCGGCTGATATAGATTCCCACCGTTTGAAATGAATTTCAGAACTGATTTTATTTTCTCAAGTCTGAAAAATCGATCGCTATTTCCGAAAAGATGATTGATCTCTAGAAACTGTCTTTTTACGCGTCAGATTACAGATTCCAAGACACAGGAGTCGGCTTATATAGATTCACACCGTTTAAAATGAATTTCAGAACGGATTTTATTTTCTCAAGTCTGAAAAATCGATCGCTATTTACGAAAAAATGATTGATCTCTGGAAACTTTATTTTTACGTGTCAGAGTACAGATTCCAAGACACAGGAGTCGGCTTATATAGATTCCCACCGTTTAAAATGAATTTCAGAACTGATTTCATTTTCTCAAGTCTGAAAAATCGATCGCTATTTACGAAAAAATGATTGATCTCTAGAAACTGTCTTCTTACGCGTCAGAGTACAGATTCCAAGATACAGGAGTCGGCTGATTTACACCGTTCCAAATGAATTTCAGAACTGATATTATTTTCTCAAGTCTGAAAAATCGATCGCTATTTACGAAAAGATGATTGATCTCTAGAAACTGTCTTTTTACGCGTCAGAGTACAGATTCCAAGAAACAGGAGTCGGCTGATATAGATTTCCACTTTTGAAATGAATTTCAGAACTGATTTTATTTTCTCAAGGCTAAAAAATCGATCGCCATTACCGAAAAAATAATTGATCTCTAGAAACTGTCTTTTTACGAGTCAGAGTACAGATTCCAAAATACGGGAGTCGGCTGATATAGATTTCCACTTTTGAAATGAATTTCAGAACTGATTTTATTTTCTCAAGTCTGAAAAATCGATCGCTATTTACGAAAAAATGATTAATCTCTAGAAACTGTCTTTTTACGCGTCAGAGTACAGATTCCAAGAAACAGGAGTCGGCTGATATAGATTTCCACCGTTTAAAATGAATTTCAGAACTGCCTTATTTTCTCAAGTCTGAAAAATCGATCGCTATTTACGAAAAAATGATTGATCTCTAGAAACTGTCTTTTTACGCGTCAGAGTACAGATTCCAAGATACAGGAGTCGGCTGATATAGATTTTCACCGTTTAAAATGAATTTCAGAATTGATTTTATTTTCTCAAGTCTGAAAAATTGATCGCTATTTACGAAAAAATGATCAATCTCTAGAAACTGTCTTTCTACGCGTCAGAGTACAGATTCCAAGAAACAGGAGTCGGCTGATATAGATTTCCACTTTTGAAATGAATTTCAGAACTGATTTTATTTTCTCAAGTCTGAAAAATCGATCGCTATTTACGAAAAAATGATTGATCTCTGGAAACTGTCCTTTTACGTGTCAGAGTACAGATTCCAAGACACAGGAGTCGGCTTATATAGATTCCCACCGTTTAAAATGAATTTCAGAACTGATTTTATTTTCTCAAGTCTGAAAAATCGATCGCTATTTACGAAAAAATGATTGATCTCTAAAAACTGTCTTTTTACGCGTCAGAGTACAGATTTCGAGCTACAGGAGTCGGCTGATATAGATTTCCACCGTTTAAAATGAATTTCAGAATTGATTTTATTTTCTCAAGTCTGGAAAATTGATCGCTATTTACGAAAAAATGATTGATCTCTGGAAACTGTCTTTTTGCGTGTCAGAGTACAGATTCCAAGATACAGGAGTTGGCTGATATAGATTTCCACCGTTTGAAATGAATTTCAGAACTGATTTTATTTTTTCAAGTCTGAAAAATCGATCGCTATTTACGAAAAAATGATTGATCTCTGGAAACTGTCCTTTTACGTGTCAGAGTACAGATTCCAAGACACAGGAGTCGGCTTATATAGATTCCGACCGTTTGAAATGAATTTCAGAACTGATTTTATTTTCTCAAGTCTGAAAAATTGATCGCTATGTACGAAAAAATGATTGATCTCTGGAAACTGTCCTTTTACGTGTCAGAGTACAGATTCCAAGACACAGGAGTCGGCTTATATAGATTCCGACCGTTTGAAATGAATTTCAGAACTGATTTTATTTTCTCAAGTCTGAAAAATTGATCGCTATGTACGAAAAAATGATTGATCTCTGGAAACTGTCCTTTTACGTGTCAGAGTACAGATTCCAAGACACAGGAGTCGGCTTATATAGATTTCCACCGTTTAAAATGAATTTCAGAATTGATTTTATTTTCTCATGTCTGGAAAATTGATCGCTATTTTCGAAAACATGATTGATCTCTAGAAACTGTCTTTTTACGCGTCAGAGTACAGACTCCAAGATACAGGAGTCGGCTGATATAGATTTCCACCGTTTAAAATGAATTTCAGAACTGATTTCATTTTCTCAAGTCTGAAAAATCGATCGCTATTTCCGAAAAGATGATTGATCTCTAGAAACTGTCTTTTTACGCGTCAGATTACAGATTCCAAGAAACAGGAGTCGGCTGATATAGATTTCCACTTTTGAAATGAATTTCAGAACTGATTTTATCTTCTCAAGTCTGAAAAATCGATCGCTATTTCTGAAAAAATGATTGATCTCTAGAAACTGACTTTTCACGCGTCAGAGTACAGATTCCAAGATACAGGAGTCGGCTGATATAGATTTCCACTTTTGAAATGAATTTCAGAACTGATTTTATTTTCTCAAGTCTGAAAAATCGATCGCTATTTACGAAAAAATGATTGATCTCTAGAAACTGTCTTCTTACGCGTCAGAGTACAGATTCCAAGATACAGAAGTCGGCTGATTTCCACCGTTTTAAATGAATTTCAGAACTGATTTTATTTTCTCAAGTCTGAAAAATCGATCGCTATTTACGAAAAAATGATTGATCTCTAGAAACTGTCTTCTTACGCGTCAGAGTACAGATTCCAAGATACAGGAGTCGGCTGATTTCCACCGTTTTAAATGAATTTCAGAACTGATATTATTTTCTCAAGTCTGAAAAATCGATCGCTATTTACGAAAAGATGATTGATCTCTAGAAACTGTCTTTTTACGCGTCAGAGTACAGATTCCAAGAAACAGGAGTCGGCTGATATAGATTTCCACTTTTGAAATGAATTTCAGAACTGATTTTATTTTCTCAAGTCTGAAAAATTGATCGCTATTTTCGAAAACATGATTGATCTCTAGAAACTGTCTTTTTACGCGTCAGAGTACAGATTCCAAGAAACAGGAGTCGGCTGATATAGATTTCCACTTTTGAAATGAATTTCAGAACTGATTTTATTTTCTCAAGTCTGAAAAATCGATCGCTATTTACGAAAAAATGATTAATTTCTAGAAACTGTCTTTTTACGCGTCAGAGTACAGATTCCAAGATACAGGAGTCGGCTGATATAGATTTCCACCGTTTGAAATGAATTTCAGAACTGATTTTATTTTCTCAAGTCTGAAAAATCGATCGCTATTTACGAAAAAATGATTGATCTCTGGAAACTGTCTTTTTGCGTGTCAGAGTACAGATTCCAAGATACAGGAGTCGGCTTATATAGATTCCGACCGTTTGAAATGAATTTCAGAACTGATTTTATTTTCTCAAGTCTGAAAAATTGATCGCTATGTACGATAAAATGATTGATCTCTGGAAACTGTCCTTTTACGTGTCAGAGTACAGATTCCAAGACACAGGAGTCGGCTTATATAGATTCCCACCGTTTAAAATGAATTTCAGAACTGATTTTATTTTCTCAAGTCTGAAAAATCGATCGCTATTTACGAAAAAATGATTGATCTCTAAAAACTGTCTTTTTACGCGTCAGAGTACAGATTTCGAGCTACAGGAGTCGGCTGATATAGATTTCCACCGTTTAAAATGAATTTCAGAATTGATTTTATTTTCTCAAGTCTGGAAAATTGATCGCTATTTTCGAAAACATGATTGATCTCTAGAAACTGTCTTTTTACGCGTCAGAGTACAGACTCCAAGATACAGGAGTCGGCTGATATAGATTTCCACCGTTTAAAATGAATTTCAGAACTGATTTCATTTTCTCAAGTCTGAAAAATCGATCGCTATTTCCGAAAAGATGATTGATCTCTAGAAACTGTCTTTTTACGCGTCAGATTACAGATTCCAAGAAACAGGAGTCGGCTGATATAGATTTCCACTTTTGAAATGAATTTCAGAACTGATTTTATCTTCTCAAGTCTGAAAAATCGATCGCTATTTCTGAAAAAATGATTGATCTCTAGAAACTGACTTTTCACGCGTCAGAGTACAGATTCCAAGATACAGGAGTCGGCTGATATAGATTTCCACTTTTGAAATGAATTTCAGAACTGATTTTATTTTCTCAAGTCTGAAAAATCGATCGCTATTTACGAAAAAATGATTGATCTCTAGAAACTGTCTTCTTACGCGTCAGAGTACAGATTCCAAGATACAGAAGTCGGCTGATTTCCACCGTTTTAAATGAATTTCAGAACTGATTTTATTTTCTCAAGTCTGAAAAATCGATCGCTATTTACGAAAAAATGATTGATCTCTAGAAACTGTCTTCTTACGCGTCAGAGTACAGATTCCAAGATACAGGAGTCGGCTGATTTCCACCGTTTTAAATGAATTTCAGAACTGATATTATTTTCTCAAGTCTGAAAAATCGATCGCTATTTACGAAAAGATGATTGATCTCTAGAAACTGTCTTTTTACGCGTCAGAGTACAGATTCCAAGAAACAGGAGTCGGCTGATATAGATTTCCACTTTTGAAATGAATTTCAGAACTGATTTTATTTTCTCAAGTCTGAAAAATTGATCGCTATTTTCGAAAACATGATTGATCTCTAGAAACTGTCTTTTTACGCGTCAGAGTACAGATTCTAAGATACAGGAGTCGGTTGATATAGATTTCCACCGTTCAACATGAATTTCAGGATTGATTTCATCTTCTCAAGTCTGAAAAATCGATCGCTATTTACGAAAACATGATTGATCTCTAGAAACTGTCTCTTTACGCGTCAGAGTACAGATTCCGAAATACAGGAGTCGGCTGATATAGATTTCCACTCTTGAAATGAATTTCAGAACTGATTTTATTTTCTCAAGTCTGAAAAATTGATCGCTATTTTCGAAAACATGATTGATCTCTAGAAACTGTCTTTTTACGCGTCAGAGTACAGATTCTAAGATACAGGAGTCGGTTGATATAGATTTCCACCGTTCAACATGAATTTCAGAATTGATTTTATCTTCTCAAGTCTGAAAAATCGATCGCTATTTACGAAAACACGATTGATCTCTAGAAACTGTCTTTTTACGCGTCAGAGTACAGATTCCAAGATACAGGAGTCGGTTGATATAGATTTCCACCGTTCAACATGAATTTCAGAATTGATTTGATCTTCTCAAGTCTGAAAAATCGATCGCTATTTACGAAAACATGATTGATCTCTAGAAACTGTCTTTTTACGCGTCAGAGTACAGATTCCAAGATACAGGAGTCGGCTGATATAGATTTCCACTTTTGAAATAAATTTCAGAACTGATTTTATTTTCTCAAGTCTGAAAAATCGATCGCTATTTACGAAAAAATGATTGATTTCTAGAAACTGTCTTTTTACATGTCAGAGTACAGATTCCAAGATACAGGAGTCGGCTGATATAGATTTCCACTTTTGAAATTAATTTCAGAACTGATTTTATTTTCTCAAGTCTGAAAAATCGATCGCTATTTACGAAAAAATGATTAATCTCTAGAAACTGTCTTTTTACGCGTCAGAGTACAGATTCCAAGATACAGGAGTCGGCTGATTTCCACCGTTTGAAATGAATTTCAGAACGGATTTTATTTTCTCAAGTCTAAAAAATCGATCGCTATTTACGAAAAAATGATTGATCTCTGGAAACTGTCCTTTTACGTGTCAGAGTACAGATTCCAAGACACAGGATTCGGCTTATATAGATTCCCACCGTTTAAAATGAATTTCAGAACTGATTTTATTTTCTCAAGTCTGAAAAATCGATCGCTATTTACGAAAAAATGATTGATCTCTGGAAACTGTCTTTTTACGCGTCAGAGTACAGATTTCAAGATACAGGAGTCGGCTGATATAGATTTCCACCGTTTAAAATGAATTTCAGAATTGATTTTATTTTCTCAAGTCTGAAAAATTGATCGCTATTTTCGAAAACATGATTGATCTCTAGAAACTGTCTTTTTACGCGTCAGAGTACAGACTCCAAGATACAGGAGTCGGCTGATATAGATTTCCACCGTGTGAAATGAATTTCAGAACTGATTTTATTTTCTCAAGTCTGAAAAATCGATCGCTATTTCCGAAAAGATGATTGATCTCTAGAAACTGTCTTTTTACGCGTCAGATTACAGATTCCAAGAAACAGGAGTCGGCTGATATAGATTTCCACTTTTGAAATGAATTTCAGAACTGATTTTATCTTCTCAAGTCTGAAAAATCGATCGCTATTTCTGAAAAAATGATTGATCTCTAGAAACTGACTTTTTACGCGTCAGAGTACAGATTCCAAGATACAGGAGTCGGCTGATATAGATTTCCACTTTTGAAATGAATTTCAGAACTGATTTTATTTTCTCAAGTCTGAAAAATCGATCGCTATTTACGAAAAAATGATTGATCTCTAGAAACTGTCTTCTTACGCGTCAGAGTACAGATTCCAAGATACAGAAGTCGGCTGATTTCCACCGTTTTAAATGAATTTCAGAACTGATTTTATTTTCTCAAGTCTGAAAAATCGATCGCTATTTACGAAAAAATGATTGATCTCTAGAAACTGTCTTCTTACGCGTCAGAGTACAGATTCCAAGATACAGGAGTCGGCTGATTTCCACCGTTTTAAATGAATTTCAGAACTGATATTATTTTCTCAAGTCTGAAAAATCGATCGCTATTTACGAAAAGATGATTGATCTCTAGAAACTGTCTTTTTACGCGTCAGAGTACAGATTCCAAGAAACAGGAGTCGGCTGATATAGATTTCCACTTTTGAAATGAATTTCAGAACTGATTTTATTTTCTCAAGTCTGAAAAATTGATCGCTATTTTCGAAAACATGATTGATCTCTAGAAACTGTCTTTTTACGCGTCAGAGTACAGATTCTAAGATACAGGAGTCGGTTGATATAGATTTCCACCGTTCAACATGAATTTCAGGATTGATTTCATCTTCTCAAGTCTGAAAAATCGATCGCTATTTACGAAAACATGATTGATCTCTAGAAACTGTCTTTTTACGCGTCAGAGTACAGATTCCAAGATACAGGAGTCGGCTGATATAGATTTCCACTTTTGAAATGAATTTCAGAACTGATTTTATTTTCTCAAGTCTGAAAAATCGATCGCTATTTACGAAAAAATGATTGATTTCTAGAAACTGTCTTTTTACATGTCAGAGTACAGATTCCAAGATACAGAAGTCGGCTGATTTCCACCGTTTTAAATGAATTTCAGAACTGATTTTATTTTCTCAAGTCTGAAAAATCGATCGCTATTTACGAAAAAATGATTAATCTCTAGAAACTGTCTTTTTACGCGTCAGAGTACAGATTCCAAGATACAGGAGTCGGCTGATTTCCACCGTTTGAAATGAATTTCAGAACGGATTTTATTTTCTCAAGTCTGAAAAATCGATCGCTATTTACGAAAAAATGATTGATCTCTGGAAACTGTCCTTTTACGTGTCAGAGTACAGATTCCAAGACACAGGATTCGGCTTATATAGATTCCCACCGTTTAAAATGAATTTCAGAACTGATTTTATTTTCTCAAGTCTGAAAAATCGATCGCTATTTTCGAAAACATGATTGATTTCTAGAAACTGTCTTTTTACGCGTCAGAGTACAGATTCCAAGATACAGGAGTCGGCTGATTTAGATTTCCACCGTTTAAAATGAATTTCAGAACTGATTTTATTTTCTCAAGTCTGAAAAATCGATCGCTATTTTCGAAAACATGATTGATTTCTAGAAACTGTCTTTTTACGCGTCAGAGTACAGATTCCAAGATACAGGAGTCGGCTGATATAGATTTCCACTTTTGAAATGAATTTCAGAACTGATTTTATTATCTCAAGTCTGAAAAATCGATCGCTATTTACGAAAAAATGAATAATCTCTAGAAACTGTCTTTTTACGCGTCAGAGTACAGATTCCAAGATACAGGAGTCGGCTGATATAGATTTCCACTGTTCAACATGAATTTCAGAATTGATTTTATCTTCTCAAGTCTGAAAAATCGATCGCTATTTCCGAAAAAATGATTGATCTCTAGAAACTGTCGTTTTACGCGTCAGAGTACAGATTTCAAGATACAGGAGTCGGCTGATATAGATTTCCATCGTTTAAAATGAATTTCAGAATTGATTTTATTTTCTCAAGTCTGAAAAATTGATCGCTATTTTCGAAAACATGATTGATCTCTAGAAACTGTCTTTTTACGCGTCAGAGTACAGACTTCAAGATACAGGAGTCGGCTGATATAGATTTCCACCGTGTGAAATGAATTTCAGAACTGATTTTATTTTCTCAAGTCTGAAAAATCGATCGCTATTTCCGAAAAGATGATTGATCTCTAGAAACTGTCTTTTTACGCGTCAGATTACAGATTCCAAGAAACAGGAGTCGGCTGATATAGATTTCCACTTTTGAAATGAATTTCAGAACTGATTTTATCTTCTCAAGTCTGAAAAATCGATCGCTATTTCTGAAAAAATGATTGATCTCTAGAAACTGACTTTTTACGCGTCAGAGTACAGATTCCAAGATACAGGAGTCGGCTGATATAGATTTCCACTTTTGAAATGAATTTCAGAACTGATTTTATTTTCTCAAGTCTGAAAAATCGATCGCTATTTACGAAAAAATGATTGATCTCTAGAAACTGTCTTCTTACGCGTCAGAGTACAGATTCCAAGATACAGAAGTCGGCTGATTTCCACCGTTTTAAATGAATTTCAGAACTGATTTTATTTTCTCAAGTCTGAAAAATCGATCGCTATTTACGAAAAAATGATTGATCTCTAGAAACTGTCTTCTTACGCGTCAGAGTACAGATTCCAAGATACAGGAGTCGGCTGATTTCCACCGTTTTAAATGAATTTCAGAACTGATATTATTTTCTCAAGTCTGAAAAATCGATCGCTATTTACGAAAAGATGATTGATCTCTAGAAACTGTCTTTTTACGCGTCAGAGTACAGATTCCAAGAAACAGGAGTCGGCTGATATAGATTTCCACTTTTGAAATGAATTTCAGAACTGATTTTATTTTCTCAAGTCTGAAAAATTGATCGCTATTTTCGAAAACATGATTGATCTCTAGAAACTGTCTTTTTACGCGTCAGAGTACAGATTCTAAGATACAGGAGTCGGTTGATATAGATTTCCACCGTTCAACATGAATTTCAGGATTGATTTCATCTTCTCAAGTCTGAAAAATCGATCGCTATTTACGAAAACATGATTGATCTCTAGAAACTGTCTTTTTACGCGTCAGAGTACAGATTCCAAGATACAGGAGTCGGCTGATATAGATTTCCACCGTTCAACATGAATTTCAGAATTGATTTTATCTTCTCAAGTCTGAAAAATCGATCGCTATTTACGAAAACATGATTGATCTCTAGAAACTGT
This sequence comes from Macrophya alboannulata, assembly GCA_949628255.1. Classification (NCBI taxonomy): domain Eukaryota; kingdom Metazoa; phylum Arthropoda; class Insecta; order Hymenoptera; family Tenthredinidae; genus Macrophya; species Macrophya alboannulata. The sequence continues at coordinate 8,767,633 of OX451210.1, read as the reverse complement.
CTGTTTACGCGTCAGAGTACAGATTCCGAGATACAGGAGTCGGCTGATATAGATTTCCACTTTTGAAATGAATTTCAGAACTGATTTTATTTTGTCAAGTCTGAAAAATCGATCGCTATTTACGAAAAAATGATTGATCTCTGGAAACTGTCTTTTTACGTGTCAGAGTACAGATTCCAAGACACAGGAGTCGGCTTATATGGATTCCCGCCGTTTAAAATGAATTTCAGAACTGATTTTATTTTCTCAAGTCTGAAAAATCGATCGCTATTTACGAAAACATGATTGATCTCTAGAAACTGTCTTTTTACGCGTCAGAGTACAGATTCCAAGATACAGGAGTCGGCTGATATAGATTTCCACTTTTGAAATGAATTTCAGAACTGATTTTATTTTCTCAAGTCTGAAAAATCGATCGCTATTTACGAAAAAATGATTGATTTCTAGAAACTGTCTTTTTACGCGTCAGAGTACGGATTCCAAGATACAGGAGTCGGCTGATATAGATTTTCACTTTTGAAATGAATTTCAGAACTGATTTTATTTTCTCAAGTCTGAAAAATCGATCGCTATTTCCGAAAAAATGATTGATCTCTAGAAACTGTCTTTTTACGCGTCAGAGTACAGATTTCAAGATACAGAATTCGGCTGATATAGATTTCCAACGTTTAAAATGAATTTCAGAACTGATTTTATTTTCTCAAGTCTAAAAAATCGATCGCCATTACCGAAAAAATAATTGATCTCTAGAAACTGTCTTTTTACGAGTCAGAGTACAGATACCAAAATACGGGAGTCGGCTGATATGGATTCCCACCGTTAAAAATGTATTTCAGAACTGATTTTATTTTCTCAAGTCTGAAAAATCGATCGCTATATACGAAAAAATGATTGATTTCTAGAAACTGTCTTTTTACGTGGCAGAGTACAGATTCCAAGACACAGGAGTCGGCTTATATAGATTCCCACCGTTCAAAATGAATTTCAGAACTGATTTTATTTTCTCAAGTCTGAAAAATCGATCGCTATTTACGAAAACATGATTGATCTCTAGAAACTGTCTTTTTGCGTCAGAGTACAGATTCCAAGATACAGAAGTTGGCTAATACAGATTCCCACCGTTGAAAACTAATTTCAGAACTGATTTTATTTTCTCAAGTCTGAAAAATCGATCGCTATTTACGAAAAAATGATTAATCTCTAGAAACTGTCTTCTTACGCGTCAGAGTACAGATTCCAAGATACAGGAGTCGGCTGATATAGATTTCCACTTTTGAAATGAATTTCAGAACTGATTTTATTTTCTCAAGTCTGAAAAATCGATCGCTATTCACGAAAAAATGATTGATTTCTAGAAACTGTCTTTTTACGCGTCAGAGTACAGATTCCAAGATACAGGAGTCGGCTGATATAGATTTCCACTCTTGAAATGAATTTCAAAACTGATTTTATTTTCTCAAGTCTGAAAAATCGATCGCTATTTACGAAAAAATGATTGATCTCTAGAAACTGTCTTTTTATGCGTCAGAGTACAGATTCCAAGATACAGGAGTCGGTTGATATAGATTTCTACTGTTCAACATGAATTTCAGAATTGATTTTATTTTCTCAAGTCTGAAAAATCGATCGCTATTTACGAAAATATGATTGATCTCTAGAAACTGTCTTTTTACGCTTTAGAGTACAGATTCCAAGATACAGGAGTCGGCTGATATAGATTTCCACTTTTGAAATGAATTTCAGAACTGATTTTATTATCTCAAGTCTGAAAAATCGATTGCTATTTACGAAAAAATGATTGATCTCTAGAAACTGTCTTTCTACGCGTCAGAGTACAGATTCCAAGATACAGGAGTCGGCTGATATAGATTCCCACTATTGAAGTGAATTTCAGAACTGATTTTATTTTATAAAGTCTGAAAAATCGATCGCTAATTCCGAAAAAATGATTGATCTCTAGAAACTGTCTCTTTACGCGTCAGAGTCCAGATTCCAAGATACAGGAGTCGGCTGATATAGATTTCCACTTTTGAAATGAATTTCAGAACTGATTTTATTTTCTCAAGTCTGAAAAATCGATCTCTATTCACGAAAAAATGATTGATTTCTAGAAACTGTCTTTTTACGCGTCAGAGTACAGATTCCAAGATACAGGAGTCGGCTGATATAGATTTCCACTCTTGAAATGAATTTCAAAACTGATTTTATTTTCTCAAGTCTGAAAAATCGATCGCTATTTACGAAAAAATGATTGATTTCTAGAAACTGTCTTTTTACATGTCAGAGTACAGATTCCAAGATACAGGAGTCGGCTGATATGGATTTCCACTTTTGAAATTAATTTCAGAACTGATTTTATTTTCTCAAGTCTGAAAAATCGATCGCTATTTACGAAAAAATGATTGATCTCTGGAAACTGTCCTTTTACGTGTCAGAGTACAGATTCCAAGACACAGGATTCGGCTTATATAGATTCCCACCGTTTAAAATGAATTTCAGAACTGATTTTATTTTCTCAAGTCTGAAAAATCGATCGCTATTTACGAAAAAATGATTGATCTCTGGAAACTGTCTTTTTACGCGTCAGAGTACAGATTTCAAGATACAGGAGTCGGCTGATATAGATTTCCACTTTTGAAATGAATTTCAGAACTGATTTTATTTTCTCAAGTCTGAAAAATCGATCGCTATTTACGAAAAAATGATTGATCTCTAGAAACTGTCTTCTTACGCGTCAGAGTACAGATTCCAAGATACAGAAGTCGGCTGATTTCCACCGTTTTAAATGAATTTCAGAACTGATTTTATTTTCTCAAGTCTGAAAAATCGATCGCTATTTACGAAAAAATGATTGATCTCTAGAAACTGTCTTCTTACGCGTCAGAGTACAGATTCCAAGATACAGGAGTCGGCTGATTTTCACCGTTTTAAATGAATTTCAGAATTGATTTTATCTTCTCAAGTCTGAAAAATCGATCGCTATTTACGAAAACATGATTGATCTCTAGAAACTGTCTCTTTACGCGTCAGAGTACAGATTCCAAGATACAGAAGTTGGCTTATACAGATTCCCACCGTTGAAAACGAATTTCAGAACTGATTTTATTATCTCAAGTCTGAAAAATCGATCGCTATTTACGAAAAAATGATTAATCTCTAGAAACTGTCTTTTTACGCGTCAGAGTACAGATTCCAAGATACAGGAGTCGGTTGATATAGATTTCCACCGTTCAACATGAATTTCAGAATTGATTTCATCTTCTCAAGTCTGAAAAATCGATCGCTATTCACGAAAACATGATTGATCTCTAGGAACTGTCTCTTTACGCGTCAGAGTACAGATTCCGAAATACAGGAGTCGGCTGATATAGATTTCCACTCTTGAAATGAACTTCAGAACTGATTTTATTTTCTCAAGTCTGAAAAATTGATCGCTATTTTCGAAAACATGATTGATCTCTAGAAACTGTCTTTTTACGCGTCAGAGTACAGATTCTAAGATACAGGAGTCAGTTGATATAGATTTCCACCGTTCAACATGAATTTCAGAATTGATTTTATCTTCTCAAGTCTGAAAAATCGATCGCTATTTACAAAAACACGATTGATCTCTAGAAACTGTCTTTTTACGCGTCAGAGTACAGATTCCAAGATACAGGAGTCGGCTGATATAGATTTGCACTATTAAAATGAATTTCAGAACTGATTTTATTTTCTCAAGTCCGAAAAATCGATCGCTATTTACGAAAAAATGATTGATCTCTAGAAACTGTCTTTTTCCGTGTCAGAGTACAGATTCCAAGATACAGGAGTCGGCTGATATAGATTTCCACTTTTGAAATGAATTTCAGAACTGATTTTATTATCTCAAGTCTGAAGAATCGATCGCTGTTTACGAAAAAATGATTGATCTCTAGAAACTGTCTTTTTGCGTGTCAGAGTACAGATTCCAAGAAACAGGAGTCGGCTGATATAGATTTCCACTTTTGAAATGAATTTCAGAACTGATTTTATCTTCTCAAGTCTGAAAAATCGATCGCTATTTCTGAAAAAATGATTGATCTCTAGAAACTGACTTTTTACGCGTCAGAGTACAGATTCCAAGATACAGGAGTCGGCTGATATAGATTTCCACTTTTGAAATGAATTTCAGAACTGATTTTATTTTCTCAAGTCTGAAAAATCGATCGCTATTTCCGAAAAGATGATTGATCTCTAGAAACTGTCTTTTTACGCGTCAGATTACAGATTCCAAGAAACAGGAGTCGGCTGATATAGATTTCCACTTTTGAAATGAATTTCAGAACTGATTTTATCTTCTCAAGTCTGAAAAATCGATTGCTATTTCTGAAAAAATGATTGATCTCTAGAAACTGTCTTTTTACGTGTCAGAGTACAGATTCCAAGACACAGGAGTCGGCTTATATAGATTCACACCGTTTAAAATGAATTTCAGAACGGATTTTATTTTCTCAAGTCTGAAAAATCGATCGCTATTTCCGAAAAAATGATTGATCTCTAGAAACTGTCTTTTCACGCGTCAGAGTACAGATTCCAAGACACAGGAGTCGGCTTATATAGATTCCCACCGTTTGAAATGAATTTCAGAATTGATTTTATTTTCTCAAGTCTGAAAAATTGATCGCTATTTTCGAAAACATGATTGATCTCTAGAAACTGTCTTTTTACGCGTCAGAGTACAGATTCCAAGATACAGGAGTCGGCTGATATAGATTTCCACTTTTGAAATGAATTTCAGAACTGATTTTATTATCTCAAGTCTGAAGAATCGATCGCTATTTACGAAAAAATGAATAATCTCTAGAAACTGTCTTTATACGCGTCAGAGTACAGATTCCAAGATACAGGAGTCGGCTGATATAGATTCCCACCGTTTGAAATGAATTTCAGAACTGATTTTATTTTCTCAAGTCTGAAAAATCGATCGCTATTTCCGAAAAGATGATTGATCTCTAGAAACTGTCTTTTTACGCGTCAGATTACAGATTCCAAGACACAGGAGTCGGCTTATATAGATTCACACCGTTTAAAATGAATTTCAGAACGGATTTTATTTTCTCAAGTCTGAAAAATCGATCGCTATTTACGAAAAAATGATTGATCTCTGGAAACTTTATTTTTACGTGTCAGAGTACAGATTCCAAGACACAGGAGTCGGCTTATATAGATTCCCACCGTTTAAAATGAATTTCAGAACTGATTTCATTTTCTCAAGTCTGAAAAATCGATCGCTATTTACGAAAAAATGATTGATCTCTAGAAACTGTCTTCTTACGCGTCAGAGTACAGATTCCAAGATACAGGAGTCGGCTGATTTACACCGTTCCAAATGAATTTCAGAACTGATATTATTTTCTCAAGTCTGAAAAATCGATCGCTATTTACGAAAAGATGATTGATCTCTAGAAACTGTCTTTTTACGCGTCAGAGTACAGATTCCAAGAAACAGGAGTCGGCTGATATAGATTTCCACTTTTGAAATGAATTTCAGAACTGATTTTATTTTCTCAAGGCTAAAAAATCGATCGCCATTACCGAAAAAATAATTGATCTCTAGAAACTGTCTTTTTACGAGTCAGAGTACAGATTCCAAAATACGGGAGTCGGCTGATATAGATTTCCACTTTTGAAATGAATTTCAGAACTGATTTTATTTTCTCAAGTCTGAAAAATCGATCGCTATTTACGAAAAAATGATTAATCTCTAGAAACTGTCTTTTTACGCGTCAGAGTACAGATTCCAAGAAACAGGAGTCGGCTGATATAGATTTCCACCGTTTAAAATGAATTTCAGAACTGCCTTATTTTCTCAAGTCTGAAAAATCGATCGCTATTTACGAAAAAATGATTGATCTCTAGAAACTGTCTTTTTACGCGTCAGAGTACAGATTCCAAGATACAGGAGTCGGCTGATATAGATTTTCACCGTTTAAAATGAATTTCAGAATTGATTTTATTTTCTCAAGTCTGAAAAATTGATCGCTATTTACGAAAAAATGATCAATCTCTAGAAACTGTCTTTCTACGCGTCAGAGTACAGATTCCAAGAAACAGGAGTCGGCTGATACAGATTTCCACTTTTGAAATGAATTTCAGAACTGATTTTATTTTCTCAAGTCTGAAAAATCGATCGCTATTTACGAAAAAATGATTGATCTCTGGAAACTGTCCTTTTACGTGTCAGAGTACAGATTCCAAGACACAGGAGTCGGCTTATATAGATTCCCACCGTTTAAAATGAATTTCAGAACTGATTTTATTTTCTCAAGTCTGAAAAATCGATCGCTATTTACGAAAAAATGATTGATCTCTAAAAACTGTCTTTTTACGCGTCAGAGTACAGATTTCGAGCTACAGGAGTCGGCTGATATAGATTTCCACCGTTTAAAATGAATTTCAGTATTGATTTTATTTTCTCAAGTCTGGAAAATTGATCGCTATTTACGAAAAAATGATTGATCTCTGGAAACTGTCTTTTTGCGTGTCAGAGTACAGATTCCAAGATACAGGAGTTGGCTGATATAGATTTCCACCGTTTGAAATGAATTTCAGAACTGATTTTATTTTTTCAAGTCTGAAAAATCGATCGCTATTTACGAAAAAATGATTGATCTCTGGAAACTGTCCTTTTACGTGTCAGAGTACAGATTCCAAGACACAGGAGTCGGCTTATATAGATTCCGACCGTTTGAAATGAATTTCAGAACTGATTTTATTTTCTCAAGTCTGAAAAATTGATCGCTATGTACGAAAAAATGATTGATCTCTGGAAACTGTCCTTTTACGTGTCAGAGTACAGATTCCAAGACACAGGAGTCGGCTTATATAGATTCCGACCGTTTGAAATGAATTTCAGAACTGATTTTATTTTCTCAAGTCTGAAAAATTGATCGCTATGTACGAAAAAATGATTGATCTCTGGAAACTGTCCTTTTACGTGTCAGAGTACAGATTCCAAGACACGGGAGTCGGCTTATATAGATTCCCACCGTTTAAAATGAATTTCAGAACTGATTTTATTTTCTCAAGTCTGAAAAATCGATCGCTATTTACGAAAAAATGATTGATCTCTAAAAACTGTCTTTTTACGCGTCAGAGTACAGATTTCGAGCTACAGGAGTCGGCTGATATAGATTTCCACCGTTTAAAATGAATTTCAGAATTGATTTTATTTTCTCATGTCTGGAAAATTGATCGCTATTTTCGAAAACATGATTGATCTCTAGAAACTGTCTTTTTACGCGTCAGAGTACAGACTCCAAGATACAGGAGTCGGCTGATATAGATTTCCACCGTTTAAAATGAATTTCAGAACTGATTTCATTTTCTCAAGTCTGAAAAATCGATCGCTATTTCCGAAAAGATGATTGATCTCTAGAAACTGTCTTTTTACGCGTCAGATTACAGATTCCAAGAAACAGGAGTCGGCTGATATAGATTTCCACTTTTCAAATGAATTTCAGAACTGATTTTATCTTCTCAAGTCTGAAAAATCGATCGCTATTTCTGAAAAAATGATTGATCTCTAGAAACTGACTTTTCACGCGTCAGAGTACAGATTCCAAGATACAGGAGTCGGCTGATATAGATTTCCACTTTTGAAATGAATTTCAGAACTGATTTTATTTTCTCAAGTCTGAAAAATCGATCGCTATTTACGAAAAAATGATTGATCTCTAGAAACTGTCTTCTTACGCGTCAGAGTACAGATTCCAAGATACAGAAGTCGGCTGATTTCCACCGTTTTAAATGAATTTCAGAACTGATTTTATTTTCTCAAGTCTGAAAAATCGATCGCTATTTACGAAAAAATGATTGATCTCTAGAAACTGTCTTCTTACGCGTCAGAGTACAGATTCCAAGATACAGGAGTCGGCTGATTTCCACCGTTTTAAATGAATTTCAGAACTGATATTATTTTCTCAAGTCTGAAAAATCGATCGCTATTTACGAAAAGATGATTGATCTCTAGAAACTGTCTTTTTACGCGTCAGAGTACAGATTCCAAGAAACAGGAGTCGGCTGATATAGATTTCCACTTTTGAAATGAATTTCAGAACTGATTTTATTTTCTCAAGTCTGAAAAATTGATCGCTATTTTCGAAAACATGATTGATCTCTAGAAACTGTCTTTTTACGCGTCAGAGTACAGATTCCAAGAAACAGGAGTCGGCTGATATAGATTTCCACTTTTGAAATGAATTTCAGAACTGATTTTATTTTCTCAAGTCTGAAAAATCGATCGCTATTTACGAAAAAATGATTAATTTCTAGAAACTGTCTTTTTACGCGTCAGAGTACAGATTCCAAGATACAGGAGTCGGCTGATATAGATTTCCACCGTTTGAAATGAATTTCAGAACTGATTTTATTTTCTCAAGTCTGAAAAATCGATCGCTATTTACGAAAAAATGATTGATCTCTGGAAACTGTCTTTTTGCGTGTCAGAGTACAGATTCCAAGATACAGGAGTTGGCTGATATAGATTTCCACCGTTTGAAATGAATTTCAGAACTGATTTTATTTTTTCAAGTCTGAAAAATCGATCGCTATTTACGAAAAAATGATTGATCTCTGGAAACTGTCCTTTTACGTGTCAGAGTACAGATTCCAAGACACAGGAGTCGGCTTATATAGATTCCGACCGTTTGAAATGAATTTCAGAACTGATTTTATTTTCTCAAGTCTGAAAAATTGATCGCTATGTACGAAAAAATGATTGATCTCTGGAAACTGTCCTTTTACGTGTCAGAGTACAGATTCCAAGACACAGGAGTCGGCTTATATAGATTCCCACCGTTTAAAATGAATTTCAGAACTGATTTTATTTTCTCAAGTCTGAAAAATCGATCGCTATTTACGAAAACACGATTGATCTCTAGAAACTGTCTTTTTACGCGTCAGAGTACAGATTCCAAGATACAGGAGTCGGTTGATATAGATTTCCACCGTTCAACATGAATTTCAGAATTGATTTGATCTTCTCAAGTCTGAAAAATCGATCGCTATTTACGAAAACATGATTGATCTCTAGAAACTGTCTTTTTACGCGTCAGAGTACAGATTCCAAGATACAGGAGTCGGCTGATATAGATTTCCACTTTTGAAATAAATTTCAGAACTGATTTTATTTTCTCAAGTCTGAAAAATCGATCGCTATTTACGAAAAAATGATTGATTTCTAGAAACTGTCTTTTTACATGTCAGAGTACAGATTCCAAGATACAGGAGTCGGCTGATATAGATTTCCACTTTTGAAATTAATTTCAGAACTGATTTTATTTTCTCAAGTCTGAAAAATCGATCGCTATTTACGAAAAAATGATTAATCTCTAGAAACTGTCTTTTTACGCGTCAGAGTACAGATTCCAAGATACAGGAGTCGGCTGATTTCCACCGTTTGAAATGAATTTCAGAACGGATTTTATTTTCTCAAGTCTAAAAAATCGATCGCTATTTACGAAAAAATGATTGATCTCTGGAAACTGTCCTTTTACGTGTCAGAGTACAGATTCCAAGACACAGGATTCGGCTTATATAGATTCCCACCGTTTAAAATGAATTTCAGAACTGATTTTATTTTCTCAAGTCTGAAAAATCGATCGCTATTTACGAAAAAATGATTGATCTCTAGAAACTGTCTTTTTACGCGTCAGAGTACAGACTCCAAGATACAGGAGTCGGCTGATATAGATTTCCACCGTGTGAAATGAATTTCAGAACTGATTTTATTTTCTCAAGTCTGAAAAATCGATCGCTATTTCCGAAAAGATGATTGATCTCTAGAAACTGTCTTTTTACGCGTCAGATTACAGATTCCAAGAAACAGGAGTCGGCTGATATAGATTTCCACTTTTGAAATGAATTTCAGAACTGATTTTATCTTCTCAAGTCTGAAAAATCGATCGCTATTTCTGAAAAAATGATTGATCTCTAGAAACTGACTTTTTACGCGTCAGAGTACAGATTCCAAGATACAGGAGTCGGCTGATATAGATTTCCACTTTTGAAATGAATTTCAGAACTGATTTTATTTTCTCAAGTCTGAAAAATCGATCGCTATTTACGAAAAAATGATTGATCTCTAGAAACTGTCTTCTTACGCGTCAGAGTACAGATTCCAAGATACAGAAGTCGGCTGATTTCCACCGTTTTAAATGAATTTCAGAACTGATTTTATTTTCTCAAGTCTGAAAAATCGATCGCTATTTACGAAAAAATGATTGATCTCTAGAAACTGTCTTCTTACGCGTCAGAGTACAGATTCCAAGATACAGGAGTCGGCTGATTTCCACCGTTTTAAATGAATTTCAGAACTGATATTATTTTCTCAAGTCTGAAAAATCGATCGCTATTTACGAAAAGATGATTGATCTCTAGAAACTGTCTTTTTACGCGTCAGAGTACAGATTCCAAGAAACAGGAGTCGGCTGATATAGATTTCCACTTTTGAAATGAATTTCAGAACTGATTTTATTTTCTCAAGTCTGAAAAATTGATCGCTATTTTCGAAAACATGATTGATCTCTAGAAACTGTCTTTTTACGCGTCAGAGTACAGATTCTAAGATACAGGAGTCGGTTGATATAGATTTTCACCGTTCAACATGAATTTCAGGATTGATTTCATCTTCTCAAGTCTGAAAAATCGATCGCTATTTACGAAAACATGATTGATCTCTAGAAACTGTCTTTTTACGCGTCAGAGTACAGATTCCAAGATACAGGAGTCGGCTGATATAGATTTCCACTTTTGAAATGAATTTCAGAACTGATTTTATTTTCTCAAGTCTGAAAAATCGATCGCTATTTACGAAAAAATGATTGATTTCTAGAAACTGTCTTTTTACATGTCAGAGTACAGATTCCAAGATACAGAAGTCGGCTGATTTCCACCGTTTTAAATGAATTTCAGAACTGATTTTATTTTCTCAAGTCTGAAAAATCGATCGCTATTTACGAAAAAATGATTAATCTCTAGAAACTGTCTTTTTACGCGTCAGAGTACAGATTCCAAGATACAGGAGTCGGCTGATTTCCACCGTTTGAAATGAATTTCAGAACGGATTTTATTTTCTCAAGTCTGAAAAATCGATCGCTATTTACGAAAAAATGATTGATCTCTGGAAACTGTCCTTTTACGTGTCAGAGTACAGATTCCAAGACACAGGATTCGGCTTATATAGATTCCCACCGTTTAAAATGAATTTCAGAACTGATTTTATTTTCTCAAGTCTGAAAAATCGATCGCTATTTACGAAAAAATGATTGATTTCTGGAAACTGTCTTTTTACGCGTCAGAGTACAGATTTCAAGATACAGGAGTCGGCTGATATAGATTTCCACCGTTTAAAATGAATTTCAGAATTGATTTTATTTTCTCAAGTCTGAAAAATTGATCGCTATTTTCGAAAACATGATTGATCTCTAGAAACTGTCTTTTTACGCGTCAGAGTACAGACTCCAAGATACAGGAGTCGGCTGATATAGATTTCCACCGTGTGAAATGAATTTCAGAACTGATTTTATTTTCTCAAGTCTGAAAAATCGATCGCTATTTCCGAAAAGATGATTGATCTCTAGAAACTGTCTTTTTACGCGTCAGATTACAGATTCCAAGATACAGAAGTCGGCTGATTTCCACCGTTTTAAATGAATTTCAGAACTGATTTTATTTTCTCAAGTCTGAAAAATCGATCGCTATTTACGAAAAAATGATTGATCTCTAGAAACTGTCTTCTTACGCGTCAGAGTACAGATTCCAAGATACAGGAGTCGGCTGATTTCCACCGTTTTAAATGAATTTCAGAACTGATATTATTTTCTCAAGTCTGAAAAATCGATCGCTATTTACGAAAAGATGATTGATCTCTAGAAACTGTCTTTTTACGCGTCAGAGTACAGATTCCAAGAAACAGGAGTCGGCTGATATAGATTTCCACTTTTGAAATGAATTTCAGAACTGATTTTATTTTCTCAAGTCTGAAAAATTGATCGCTATTTTCGAAAACATGATTGATCTCTAGAAACTGTCTTTTTACGCGTCAGAGTACAGATTCCAAGATACAGGAGTCGGCTGATATAGATTTCCACCGTTTAAAATGAATTTCAGAATTGATTTTATTTTCTCAAGTCTGAAAAATTGATCGCTATTTTCGAAAACATGATTGATCTCTAGAAACTGTCTTTTTACGCGTCAGAGTACAGACTCCAAGATACAGGAGTCGGCTGATATAGATTTCCACCGTGTGAAATGAATTTCAGAACTGATTTTATTTTCTCAAGTCTGAAAAATCGATCGCTATTTCCGAAAAGATGATTGATCTCTAGAAACTGTCTTTTTACGCGTCAGATTACAGATTCCAAGAAACAGGAGTCGGCTGATATAGATTTCCACTTTTGAAATGAATTTCAGAACTGATTTTATCTTCTCAAGTCTGAAAAATCGATCGCTATTTCTGAAAAAATGATTGATCTCTAGAAACTGACTTTTTACGCGTCAGAGTACAGATTCCAAGATACAGGAGTCGGCTGATATAGATTTCCACTTTTGAAATGAATTTCAGAACTGATTTTATTTTCTCAAGTCTGAAAAATCGATCGCTATTTACGAAAAAATGATTGATCTCTAGAAACTGTCTTCTTACGCGTCAGAGTACAGATTCCAAGATACAGAAGTCGGCTGATTTCCACCGTTTTAAATGAATTTCAGAACTGATTTTATTTTCTCAAGTCTGAAAAATCGATCGCTATTTACGAAAAAATGATTGATCTCTAGAAACTGTCTTCTTACGCGTCAGAGTACAGATTCCAAGATACAGGAGTCGGCTGATTTCCACCGTTTTAAATGAATTTCAGAACTGATATTATTTTCTCAAGTCTGAAAAATCGATCGCTATTTACGAAAAGATGATTGATCTCTAGAAACTGTCTTTTTACGCGTCAGAGTACAGATTCCAAGAAACAGGAGTCGGCTGATATAGATTTCCACTTTTGAAATGAATTTCAGAACTGATTTTATTTTCTCAAGTCTGAAAAATTGATCGCTATTTTCGAAAACATGATTGATCTCTAGAAACTGTCTTTTTACGCGTCAGAGTACAGATTCTAAGATACAGGAGTCGGTTGATATAGATTTCCACCGTTCAACATGAATTTCAGGATTGATTTCATCTTCTCAAGTCTGAAAAATCGATCGCTATTTACGAAAACATGATTGATCTCTAGAAACTGTCTTTTTACGCGTCAGAGTACAGATTCCAAGATACAGGAGTCGGCTGATATAGATTTCCACTTTTGAAATGAATTTCAGAACTGATTTTATTTTCTCAAGTCTGAAAAATCGATCGCTATTTACGAAAAAATGATTGATTTCTAGAAACTGTCTTTTTACATGTCAGAGTACAGATTCCAAGATACAGAAGTCGGCTGATTTCCACCGTTTTAAATGAATTTCAGAACTGATTTTATTTTCTCAAGTCTGAAAAATCGATCGCTATTTACGAAAAAATGATTAATCTCTAGAAACTGTCTTTTTACGCGTCAGAGTACAGATTCCAAGATACAGGAGTCGGCTGATTTCCACCGTTTGAAATGAATTTCAGAACGGATTTTATTTTCTCAAGTCTGAAAAATCGATCGCTATTTACGAAAAAATGATTGATCTCTGGAAACTGTCCTTTTACGTGTCAGAGTACAGATTCCAAGACACAGGATTCGGCTTATATAGATTCCCACCGTTTAAAATGAATTTCAGAACTGATTTTATTTTCTCAAGTCTGAAAAATCGATCGCTATTTACGAAAAAATGATTGATTTCTGGAAACTGTCTTTTTACGCGTCAGAGTACAGATTTCAAGATACAGGAGTCGGCTGATATAGATTTCCACCGTTTAAAATGAATTTCAGAATTGATTTTATTTTCTCAAGTCTGAAAAATTGATCGCTATTTTCGAAAACATGATTGATCTCTAGAAACTGTCTTTTTACGCGTCAGAGTACAGACTCCAAGATACAGGAGTCGGCTGATATAGATTTCCACCGTGTGAAATGAATTTCAGAACTGATTTTATTTTCTCAAGTCTGAAAAATCGATCGCTATTTCCGAAAAGATGATTGATCTCTAGAAACTGTCTTTTTACGCGTCAGATTACAGATTCCAAGATACAGAAGTCGGCTGATTTCCACCGTTTTAAATGAATTTCAGAACTGATTTTATTTTCTCAAGTCTGAAAAATCGATCGCTATTTACGAAAAAATGATTGATCTCTAGAAACTGTCTTCTTACGCGTCAGAGTACAGATTCCAAGATACAGGAGTCGGCTGATTTCCACCGTTTTAAATGAATTTCAGAACTGATATTATTTTCTCAAGTCTGAAAAATCGATCGCTATTTACGAAAAGATGATTGATCTCTAGAAACTGTCTTTTTACGCGTCAGAGTACAGATTCCAAGAAACAGGAGTCGGCTGATATAGATTTCCACTTTTGAAATGAATTTCAGAACTGATTTTATTTTCTCAAGTCTGAAAAATTGATCGCTATTTTCGAAAACATGATTGATCTCTAGAAACTGTCTTTTTACGCGTCAGAGTACAGATTCCAAGATACAGGAGTCGGCTGATATAGATTTCCACCGTTCAACATGAATTTCAGAATTGATTTTATCTTCTCAAGTCTGAAAAATCGATCGCTATTTACGAAAACATGATTGATCTCTAGAAACTGTCTCTTTACGCGTCAGAGTACAGATTCCAAGATACAGAAGTTGGCTTATACAGATTCCCACCGTTGAAAACGAATTTCAGAACTGATTTTATTTTCTCAAGGCTAAAAAATCGATCGCCATTACCGAAAAAATAATTGATCTCTAGAAACTGTCTTTTTCCGTGTCAGAGTACAGATTCCAAGATACAGGAGTCGGCTGATATAGATTTCCACTTTTGAAATGAATTTCAGAACTGATTTTATTATCTCAAGTCTGAAGAATCGATCGCTGTTTACGAAAAAATGATTTATCTCTAGAAACTGTCTTTTTGCGTGTCAGAGTACAGATTCCAAGAAACAGGAGTCGGCTGATATAGATTTCCACTTCTGAAATGAATTTCAGAACTGATTTTATCTTCTCAAGTCT
The DNA here is from genome assembly GCA_949628255.1 of Macrophya alboannulata. Classification (NCBI taxonomy): domain Eukaryota; kingdom Metazoa; phylum Arthropoda; class Insecta; order Hymenoptera; family Tenthredinidae; genus Macrophya; species Macrophya alboannulata. The sequence continues at coordinate 8,752,480 of OX451210.1, read as the reverse complement.
GAAAAATCGATCGCTATTTCTGAAAAAATGATTGATCTCTAGAAACTGACTTTTTACGCGTCAGAGTACAGATTCCAAGATACAGGAGTCGGCTGATATAGATTTCCACTTTTGAAATGAATTTCAGAACTGATTTTATTTTCTCAAGTCTGAAAAATCGATCGCTATTTACGAAAAAATGATTGATCTCTAGAAACTGTCTTCTCACGCGTCAGAGTACAGATTCCAAGATACAGGAGTCGGCTGATTTTCACCGTTTCAAATGAATTTCAGAACTGATATTATTTTCTCAAGTCTGAAAAATCGATCGCTATTTACGAAAAAATGATTGATCTCTAGAAACTGTCTTCTTACGCGTCAGAGTACAGATTCCAAGATACAGGACTCGGCTGATTTCCACCGTTTCAAATGAATTTCAGAACTGATATTATTTTCTCAAGTCTGAAAAATCGATCGCTATTTACGAAAAGATGATTGATCTCTAGAAACTGTCTTTTTACGCGTCAGAGTACAGATTTCATGACGCAGGAGTCGGCTGATTTCCACCGTTTGAAATGAATTTCAGAACTGATTTTATTTTCTCAAGTCCGAAAAATCGATCGCTATTTACGAAAAAATGATTGATCTCTGGAAACTGTCTTTTTACGTGTCAGAGTACAGATTCCAAGACACAGGAGTCGGCTTATATAGATTCCCACCGTTTAAAATGAATTTCAGAACGGATTTTATTTTCTCAAGTCTGAAAAATCGATCGCTATTTACGAAAAAATGATTGATCTCTAGAAACTGTCTTTTTACGCGTCAGAGTACAGATTCCAAGATACAGGAGTCGGCTGATATAGATTCCCACCGTTTAAAATGAATTTCAGAACTGATTTTATTTTCTCAAGTCTGAAAAATCGATCGCTATTTCCGAAAAAATGATTGATCTCTAGAAACTGTCTTTTCACGCGTCAGAGTACAGATTCCAAGACACAGGAGTCGGCTTATATAGATTCCCACCGTTTAAAATGAATTTCAGAATTGATTTTATTTTCTCAAGTCTGAAAAATTGATCGCTATTTTCGAAAACATGATTGATCTCTAGAAACTGTCTTTTTACGCGTCAGAGTACAGATTCCAAGATACAGGAGTCGGCTGATATAGATTTCCACTTTTGAAATGAATTTCAGAACTGATTTTATTATCTCAAGTCTGAAGAATCGATCGCTATTTACGAAAAAATGATTAATCTCTAGAAACTGTCTTTATACGCGTCAGAGTACAGATTCCAAGATACAGGAGTCGGCTGATATAGATTCCCACCGTTTGAAATGAATTTCAGAACTGATTTTATTTTCTCAAGTCTGAAAAATCGATCGCTATTTCCGAAAAGATGATTGATCTCTAGAAACTGTCTTTTTACGCGTCAGATTACAGATTCCAAGAAACAGGAGTCGGCTGATATAGATTTCCACTTTTGAAATGAATTTCAGAACTGATTTTATCTTCTCAAGTCTGAAAAATCGATTGCTATTTCTGAAAAAATGATTGATCTCTAGAAACTGTCTTTTTACGTGTCAGAGTACAGACTCCAAGACACAGGAGTCGGCTTATATAGATTCACACCGTTTAAAATGAATTTCAGAACGGATTTTATTTTCTCAAGTCTGAAAAATCGATCGCTATTTCCGAAAAAATGATTGATCTCTAGAAACTGTCTTTTCACGCGTCAGAGTACAGATTCCAAGACACAGAAGTTGGCTTATACAGATTCCCACCGTTTGAAATGAATTTCAGAACTGATTTTATTATCTCAAGTCTGAAAAATTGATCGCTATTTTCGAAAACATGATTAATCTCTAGAAACTGTCTTTTTACGCGTCAGAGTACAGATTCCAAGATACAGGAGTCGGCTGATATAGATTTCCACTTTTGAAATGAATTTCAGAACTGATTTTATTATCTCAAGTCTGAAGAATCGATCGCTATTTACGAAAAAATGAATAATCTCTAGAAACTGTCTTTATACGCGTCAGAGTACAGATTCCAAGATACAGGAGTCGGCTGATATAGATTCCCACCGTTTGAAATGAATTTCAGAACTGATTTTATTTTCTCAAGTCTGAAAAATCGATCGCTATTTCCGAAAAGATGATTGATCTCTAGAAACTGTCTTTTTACGCGTCAGATTACAGATTCCAAGACACAGGAGTCGGCTTATATAGATTCACACCGTTTAAAATGAATTTCAGAACTGATTTAATTTTCTCAAGTCTGAAAAATCGATCGCTATTTACGAAAAAATGATTGATCTCTGGAAACTGTCTTTTTACGCGTCAGAGTACAGATTTCAAGATACAGGAGTCGGCTGATATAGATTTCCACCGTGTGAAATGAATTTCAGAACTGATTTTATTTTCTCAAGTCTGAAAAATCGATCGCTATTTCCGAAAAGATGATTGATCTCTAGAAACTGTCTTTTTACGCGTCAGATTACAGATTCCAAGAAACAGGAGTCGGCTGATATAGATTTCCACTTTTGAAATGAATTTCAGAACTGATTTTATCTTCTCAAGTCCGAAAAATCGATCGCTATTTACGAAAATATGATTGATCTCTAGAAACTGTCTTTTTCCGTGTCAGAGTACAGATTCCAAGATACAGGAGTCGGCTGATATAGATTTCCACTTTTGAAATGAATTTCAGAACTGATTTTATTATCTCAAGTCTGAAGAATCGATCGCTGTTTACGAAAAAATGATTTATCTCTAGAAACTGTCTTTTTGCGTGTCAGAGTACAGATTCCAAGAAACAGGAGTCGGCTGATATAGATTTCCACTTTTGAAATGAATTTCAGAACTGATTTTATCTTCTCAAGTCTGAAAAATCGATCGCTATTTCTGAAAAAATGATTGATCTCTAGAAACTGACTTTTTACGCGTCAGAGTACAGATTCCAAGATACAGGAGTCGGCTGATATAGATTTCCACTTTTGAAATGAATTTCAGAACTGATTTTATTTTCTCAAGTCTGAAAAATCGATCGCTATTTACGAAAAAATGATTGATCTCTAGAAACTGTCTTCTTACGCGTCAGAGTACAGATTCCAAGATACAGGAGTCGGCTGATTTCCACCGTTTCAAATGAATTTCAGAACTGATATTATTTTCTCAAGTCTGAAAAATCGATCGCTATTTACGAAAAAATGATTGATCTCTAGAAACTGTCTTCTTACGCGTCAGAGTACAGATTCCAAGATACAGGACTCGGCTGATTTCCACCGTTTCAAATGAATTTCAGAACTGATATTATTTTCTCAAGTCTGAAAAATCGATCGCTATTTACGAAAAGATGATTGATCTCTAGAAACTGTCTTTTTACGCGTCAGAGTACAGATTTCATGACGCAGGAGTCGGCTGATTTCCACCGTTTAAAATGAATTTCAGAACTGATTTTATTTTCTCAAGTCTGAAAAATTGATCGCTATGTACGAAAAAATGATTGATCTCTGGAAACTGTCCTTTTACGTGTCAGAGTACAGATTCCAAGACACAGGAGTCGGCTTATATAGATTCCCACCGTTTAAAATGAATTTCAGAACTGATTTTATTTTCTCAAGTCTGAAAAATCGATCGCTATTTACGAAAAAATGATTGATCTCTAGAAACTGTCTTTTTACGCGTCAGAGTACAGATTTCGAGCTACAGGAGTCGGCTGATATAGATTTCCACCGTTTAAAATGAATTTCAGAATTGATTTTATTTTCTCAAGTCTGAAAAATTGATCGCTATTTTCGAAAACATGATTGATCTCTAAAAACTGTCTTTTCACGCGTCAGAGTACAGACTCCAAGATACAGGAGTCGGCTGATATAGATTTCCACCGTTTAAAATGAATTTCAGAACTGATTTTATTTTCTCAAGTCTGAAAAATCGATCGCTATTTCCGAAAAGATGATTGATCTCTAGAAACTGTCTTTTTACGCGTCAGATTACAGATTCCAAGAAACAGGAGTCGGCTGATATAGATTTCCACTTTTGAAATGAATTTCAGAACTGATTTTATCTTCTCAAGTCTGAAAAATCGATCGCTATTTCTGAAAAAATGATTGATCTCTAGAAACTGACTTTTTACGCGTCAGAGTACAGATTCCAAGATACAGGAGTCGGCTGATATGGATTTCCACTTTTGAAATGAATTTCAGAACTGATTTTATTTTCTCAAGTCTGAAAAATTGATCGCTATTTTCGAAAACATGATTGATCTCTAGAAACTGTCTTTTTAAGCGTCAGAGTACAGATTCCAAGATACAGGAGTCGGTTGATATAGATTTCCACCGTTCAACATGAATTTTAGGATTGATTTCATCTTCTCAAGTCTGAAAAATCGATCGCTATTTACGAAAACATGATTGATCTCTAGAAACTGTCTTTTTACGCGTCAGAGTACAGATTCCAAGATACAGGAGTCGGCTGATATAGATTTCCACTATTGAAATGAATTTCAGAACTGATTTTATTATCTAAGTCTGAAGAATCGATCGCTATTTACGAAAAAATGATTATTCTCTAGAAACTGTCTTCATACGCGTCAGAGTACAGATTCCAAGATACAGGAGTCGGCTGATATAGATTCCCACCGTTCCAAATGAATTTCAAAACTGCCTTATTTTCTCAAGTCCGAAAAATCGATCGCTATTTACGAAAAAATGATTGATCTCTAGAAACTGTCTTTTTCCGTGTCAGAGTACAGATTCCAAGATACAGGAGTCGGCTGATATAGATTTCCACTTTTGAAATGAATTTCAGAACTGATTTTATTTTCTCAAGTCTGAAAAATCGATCGCTATTTCCGAAAAAATGATTGATCTCTAGAAACTGTCTTTTCACGCGTCAGAGTACAGATTCCAAGATACAGGAGTCGGCTGATTTCCACCGTTTCAAATGAATTTCAGAACTGATATTATTTTCTCAAGTCTGAAAAATCGATCGCTATTTACGAAAAGATGATTGATCTCTAGAAACTGTCTTTTTACGCGTCAGAGTACAGATTCCAAGAAACAGGAGTCGGCTGATATAGATTTCCACTTTTGAAATGAATTTCAGAACTGATTTTATTTTCTCAAGTCTGAAAAATCGATCGCTATTTACGAAAAAATGATTAATCTCTAGAAACTGTCTTTTTACGCGTCAGAGTACAGATTCCAAGAAACAGGAGTCGGCTGATATAGATTTCCACTTTTGAAATGAATTTCAGAACTGATTTTATTTTCTCAAGTCTGAAGAATCGATCGCTATTTACGAAAAAATGATTAATCTCTAGAAACTGTCTTTTTACGCGTCAGAGTACAGATTCCAAGAAACAGGAGTCGGCTGATATAGATTTCCACTTTTGAAATGAATTTCAGAATTGATTTTATTTTCTCAAGTCCGAAAAATCGATCGCTATTTACGAAAAAATGATTGATTTCTAGAAACTGTCTTTTTACGCGTCAGAGTACAGTATTCAAGATACAGGAGTCGGCTGATATAGATTTCCACTATTGAAATGAATTTCAGAACTGATTTTATTATCTCAAGTCTGAAGAATCGATCGCTATTTACGAAAAAATGATTGATCTCTAGAAACTGTCTTTTCACGCGTCAGAGTACAGATTCCAAGACACGGGAGTCGGCTTATATAGATTCCCACCGGTTAAAATGAATTTCAGAATTGATTTTATTTTCTCAAGTCTGAAAAATCGATCGCTATTTCCGAAAAAATGATTGATCTCTAGAAACTGTCTTTTCACGCGTCAGAGTACAGATTCCAAGACACAGGAGTCGGCTTATATAGATTCCCACCGTTTAAAATGAATTTCAGAATTGATTTTATTTTCTCAAGTCTGAAAAATTGATCGCTATTTTCGAAAACATGATTGATCTCTAGAAACTGTCTTTTTACGCGTCAGAGTACAGATTCCAAGATACAGGAGTCGGCTGATATAGATTTCCACCGTTTGAAATAAATTTCAGAACTGATTTTATTTTTTCAAGTCTGAAAAATCGATCGCTATATACGAAAAAATGATTGATTTCTAGAAACTGTCTTTTCACGGGTCAGAGTACAGATTCCAAGACACAGGAGTCGGCTTATATAGATTCCCACCGTTTAAAATGAATTTCAGAACTGATTTTATTTTCTCAAGTCTGAAAAATCGATCGCTATTTACGAAAAAATGATTGATCTCTAGAAACTGTCTTTTTACGCGTCAGAGTACAGATTTCGAGCTACAGGAGTCGGCTGATATAGATTTCCACCGTTTAAAATGAATTTCAGAATTGATTTTATTTTCTCAAGTCTGAAAAATTGATCGCTATTTTCGAAAACATGATTGATCTCTAGAAACTGTCTTTTTACGCGTCAGAGTACAGATTCCAAGAAACAGGAGTCGGCTGATATAGATTTCCACTTTTGAAATGAATTTCAGAACTGATTTTATTTTCTCAAGTCTGAAAAATCGATCGCTATTTACGAAAAAATGATTAATCTCTAGAAACTGTCTTTTTACGCGTCAGAGTACAGATTCCAAGAAACAGGAGTCGGCTGATATAGATTTCCACCGTTTGAAATGAATTTCAGAACTGCTTTATTTTCTCAAGTCTGAAAAATCGATCGCTATTTACGAAAAAATGATTGATCTCTAGAAACTGTCTTTTTACGCGTCAGAGTACAGATTCCAAGATACAGGAGTCGGCTGATATATTTCCACCGTTTAAAATGAATTTCAGAATTGATTTTATTTTCTCAAGTCTGAAAAATTGATCGCTATTTACGAAAAAATGATCAATCTCTAGAAACTGTCTTTTTACGCGTCAGAGTACAGATTCCAAGAAACAGGAGTCGGCTGATATAGATTTCCACTTTTGAAATGAATTTCAGAACTGATTTTATTTTCTCAAGTCTGAAAAATCGATCGCTATTTACGAAAAAATGATTAATCTCTAGAAACTGTCTTTTTACGCGTCAGAGTACAGATTCCAAGAAACAGGAGTCGGCTGATATAGATTTCCACTTTTGAAATGAATTTCAGAACTGATTTTATTTTCTCAAGTCTGAAAAATCGATCGCTATTTACGAAAAAATGATTGATCTCTAGAAACTGTCTTTTTGCGTGTCAGAGTACAGATTCCAAGATACAGGAGTTGGCTGATATAGATTTCCACCGTTTGAAATGAATTTCAGAACTGATTTTATTTTTTCAAGTCTGAAAAATCGATCGCTATTTACGAAAAAATGATTGATCTCTGGAAACTGTCCTTTTACGTGTCAGAGTACAGATTCCAAGACACAGGAGTCGGCTTATATAGATTCCCACCGTTTAAAATGAATTTCAGAATTGATTTTATTCTCTCAAGTCTGAAAAATTGATCGCTATTTTCGATAACATGATTGATCTCTAGAAACTGTCTTTTTACGCGTCAGAGTACAGATTCCAAGATACAGGAGTCGGCTGATATAGATTTCCACTTTTGAAATGAATTTCAGAACTGATTTTATTATCTCAAGTCTGAAGAATCGATCGCTATTTACGAAAAAATGATTAATCTCTAGAAACTGTCTTTTTACGCGTCAGAGTACAGATTCCAAGATACAGGAGTCGGCTGATATAGATTTCCACCGTTCAACATGAATTTCAGAATTGATTTTATCTTCTCAAGTCTGAAAAATCGATCGCTATTTCCGAAAAAATGATTGATCTCTAGAAACTGTCGTTTTACGCGTCAGAGTACAGATTTCAAGATACAGAAGTTGGCTAATATAGATTCCCACCGTTTAAAATGAATTTCAGAACTGATTTTATTTTCTCAAGTCCGAAAAATCGATCGCTATTTACGAAAAAATGATTGATTTCTAGAAACTGTCTTTTTACGCGTCAGAGTACAGATTCCAAGATACAGGAGTCGGCTGATATAGATTTCCACTATTGAAATGAATTTCAGAACTGATTTTATTATCTCAAGTCTGAAGAATCGATCGCTATTTACGAAAAAATGATTAATCTCTAGAAACTGTCTTTATACGCGTCAGAGTACAGATTCCAAGATACAGGAGTCGGCTGATATAGATTCCCACCGTTTAAAATGAATTTCAGAATTGATTTTATTTTCTTAAGTCTGAAAAATTGATCGCTATTTTCGAAAACATGATTGATCTCTAGACACTGTCTTTTTACGCGTCAGAGTACAGATTCCAAGATACAGGAGTCGGCTGATATAGATTTCCACTTTTGAAATGAATTTCAGAACTGATTTTATTATCTCAAGTCTGAAAAATCGATCGCTATTTACGAAAAAATGATTGATCTCTAGAAACTGTCTTTTTACGTGTCAGAGTACAGATTCCAAGACACAGGAGTCGGCTTATATAGATTCCCACCGTTTAAAATGAATTTCAGAACTGATTTTATTTTCTCAAGTCTGAAAAATCGATCGCTATTTACGAAAGAATGATTGATCTCTAGAAACTGTCTTTTTACGCGTCAGAGTACAGATTCCAAGAAACAGGAGTCGGCTGATATAGATTTCCACTTTTGAAATGAATTTCAGAACTGATTTTATTTTCTCAAGTCTGAAAAATCGATCGCTATTTACGAAAAAATGATTGATCTCTAGAAACTGTCTTTTTGCGTGTCAGAGTACAGATTCCAAGATACAGGAGTTGGCTGATATAGATTTCCACCGTTTGAAATGAATTTCAGAACTGATTTTATTTTTTCAAGTCTGAAAAATCGATCGCTATATACGAAAAAATGATTGATTTCTAGAAACTGTCTTTTCACGGGTCAGAGTACAGATTCCAAGACACAGGAGTCGGCTGATTTCCACCGTTTGAAATGAATTTCAGAACGGAATTTATTTTCTCAAGTCTGAAAAATCGATCGCTATTTACGAAAAAATGATTGATCTCTGGAAACTGTCCTTTTACGTGTCAGAGTACAGATTCCAAGACACAGGAGTCGGCTTATATAGATTCCCACCGTTAAAAATGAATTTCAGAACTGGTTTTATTTTCTCAAGTTTGAAAAATCGATCGCTATTTACGAAAAAATGATTGATCTCTAGAAACTGTCTTTTTACGCGTCAGAGTACAGATTTCAAGATACAGGAGTCGGCTGATATAGATTTCCACTTTTGAAATGAATTTCAGAACTGATTTTATTTTCTCAAGTCTGAAAAATCGATCGCTATTTACGAAAAAATGATTAATCTCTAGAAACTGTCTTTTTACGCGTCAGAGTACAGATTCCAAAAAACAGGAGTCGGCTGATATAGATTTCCACTTTTGAAATGAATTTCAGAACTGATTTTATTTTCTCAAGTTTGAAAAATCGATCGCTATTTACGAAAAAATGATTGATCTCTAGAAACTGTCTTTTTACGCGTCAGAGTACAGATTTCAAGATACAGGAGTCGGCTGATATAGATTTCCACTTTTGAAATGAATTTCAGAACTGATTTTATTTTCTCAAGTCTGAAAAATCGATCGCTATTTACGAAAAAATGATTAATCTCTAGAAACTGTCTTTTTACGCGTCAGAGTACAGATTCCAAGAAACAGGAGTCGGCTGATATAGATTTCCACTTTTAAAATGAATTTCAGAACTGATTTTATTTTCTCAAGTCTGAAAAATCGATCGCTATTTACGAAAAAATGAATAATCTCTAGAAACTGTCTTTTTACGCGTCAGAGTACAGATTCCAAGATACAGGAGTCGGCTGATATAGATTTCCACCGTTCAACATGAATTTCAGAATTGATTTTATCTTCTCAAGTCTGAAAAATCGATCGCTATTTCCGAAAATATGATTGATCTCTAGAAACTGTCGTTTTACGCGTCAGAGTACAGATTCCAAGATACAGAAGTTGGCTAATATAGATTCCCACCGTTTAAAATGAATTTCAGAACTGATTTTATTTTCTCAAGTCCGAAAAATCGATCGCTATTTACGAAAAAATGATTGATTTCTAGAAACTGTCTTTTTACGCGTCAGAGTACAGATTCCAAGATACAGGAGTCGGCTGATATAGATTTCCACCGTTTGAAATGAATTTCAGAACTGATTTTATTTTTTCAAGTCTGAAAAATCGATCGCTATATACGGAAAAATGATTGATTTCTAGAAACTGTCTTTTCACGGGTCAGAGTACAGATTCCAAGACACAGGAGTCGGCTTATATAGATTCCCACCGTTTAAAATGAATTTCAGAACTGATTTTATTTTCTCAAGTCTGAAAAATCGATCGCTATTTACGAAAAAATGATTGATCTCTAGAAACTGTCTTTTTACGCGTCAGAGTACAGATTTCGAGCTACAGGAGTCGGCTGATATAGATTTCCACCGTTTAAAATGAATTTCAGAATTGATTTTATTTTCTCAAGTCTGAAAAATTGATCGCTATTTTCGAAAACATGATTGATCTCTAGAAACTGTCTTTTTACGCGTCAGAGTACAGACTCCAAGATACAGGAGTCGGCTGATATAGATTTCCACCGTTTGAAATGAATTTCAGAACTGATTTTATCTTCTCAAGTCTGAAAAATCGATCGCTATTTCTGAAAAAATGATTGATCTCTAGAAACTGACTTTTTACGCGTCAGAGTACAGATTCCAAGATACAGGAGTCGGCTGATATGGATTTCCACTTTTGAAATGAATTTCAGAACTGATTTTATTTTCTCAAGTCTGAAAAATCGATCGCTATTTACGAAAAAATGATTGATCTCTAGAAACTGTCTTTTCACGTGTCAGAGTACAGATTCCAAGAAACAGGAGTCGGCTGATATAGATTTCCACTTTTGAAATGAATTTCAGAACTGATTTTATTATCTCAAGTCTGAAAAATCGATCGCTATTTACGAAAAAATGATTGATCTCTAGAAACTGTCTTTTTACGCGTCAGAGTACAGATTCCAAGATACAGGAGTCGCCGATATAGATTTCCACCCTTTAAAATGAAGTTCAGGACAGATTTTATTTTCTCAAGTCTGAAAAATCGATCGCTATTTACGAAAAAATGATTGATCTCTAGAAACTGTCTTTTTGCGTGTCAGAGTACAGATTCCAAGATACAGGAGTTGGCTGATATAGATTTCCACCGTTTGAAATGAATTTCAGAACTGATTTTATTTTTTCAAGTCTGAAAAATCGATCGCTATATACGAAAAAATGATTGATTTCTAGAAACTGTCTTTTCACGGGTCAGAGTACAGATTCCAAGACACAGGAGTCGGCTGATTTCCACCGTTTGAAATGAATTTCAGAACTGATTTTATTTTCTCAAGTCTGAAAAATCGATCGCTATTTACGAAAGAATGATTGATCTCTAGAAACTGTCTTTTTACGCGTCAGAGTACAGATTCCAAGAAACAGGAGTCGGCTGATATAGATTTCCACTTTTGAAATGAATTTCAGAACTGATTTTATTTTTTCAAGTCTGAAAAATCGATCGCTATTCACGAAAAAATGATTGATTTCTAGAAACTGTCTTTTCACGCGTCAGAGTACAGATTCCAAGACACAGGAGTCGGCTGATTTCCACCGTTTGAAATGAATTTCAGAACGGATTTTATTTTCTCAAGTCTGAAAAATCGATCGCTATTTACGAAAAAATGATTGATCTCTGGAAACTGTCCTTTTACGTGTCAGAGTACAGATTCCAAGACACAGGAGTCGGCTTATATAGATTCCCACCGTTAAAAATGAATTTCAGAACTGGTTTTATTTTCTCAAGTTTGAAAAATCGATCGCTATTTACGAAAAAATGATTGATCTCTAGAAACTGTCTTCTTACGCGTCAGAGTACAGATTTCAAGATACAGGAGTCGGCTGATATAGATTTCCACCGTTTAAAATGAATTTCAGAATTGATTTTATTTTCTCAAGTCTGAAAAATCGATCGCTATTTACGAAAAAATGATTAATCTCTAGAAACTGTCTTTTTACGCGTCAGAGTACAGATTCCAAGAAACAGGAGTCGGCTGATATAGATTTCCACTTTTGAAATGAATTTCAGAACTGATTTTATTTTCTCAAGTCTGAAAAATCGATCGCTATTTACGAAAAAATGATTAATCTCTAGAAACTGTCTTTTTACGCGTCAGAGTACAGATTCCAAGAAACAGGAGTCGGCTGATATAGATTTCCACTTTTGAAATGAATTTCAGAACTGATTTTATTTTCTCAAGTCTGAAAAATCGATCGCTATTTACGAAAAAATGATTGATCTCTAGAAACTGTCTTTTTGCGTGTCAGAGTACAGATTCCAAGATACAGGAGTTGGCTGATATAGATTTCCACCGTTTGAAATGAATTTCAGAACTGATTTTATTTTTTCAAGTCTGAAAAATCGATCGCTATTTACGAAAAAATGATTGATCTCTGGAAACTGTCCTTTTACGTGTCAGAGTACAGATTCCAAGACACAGGAGTCGGCTTATATAGATTCCCACCGTTTAAAATGAATTTCAGAATTGATTTTATTCTCTCAAGTCTGAAAAATTGATCGCTATTTTCGATAACATGATTGATCTCTAGAAACTGTCTTTTTACGCGTCAGAGTACAGATTCCAAGATACAGGAGTCGGCTGATATAGATTTCCACTTTTGAAATGAATTTCAGAACTGATTTTATTATCTCAAGTCTGAAGAATCGATCGCTATTTACGAAAAAATGAATAATCTCTAGAAACTGTCTTTTTACGCGTCAGAGTACAGATTCCAAGATACAGGAGTCGGCTGATATAGATTTCCACCGTTCAACATGAATTTCAGAATTGATTTTATCTTCTCAAGTCTGAAAAATCGATCGCTATTTCCGAAAAAATGATTGATCTCTAGAAACTGTCGTTTTACGCGTCAGAGTACAGATTTCAAGATACAGAAGTTGGCTAATATAGATTCCCACCGTTTAAAATGAATTTCAGAACTGATTTTATTTTCTCAAGTCCGAAAAATCGATCGCTATTTACGAAAAAATGATTGATTTCTAGAAACTGTCTTTTTACGCGTCAGAGTACAGATTCCAAGATACAGGAGTCGGCTGATATAGATTTCCACTATTGAAATGAATTTCAGAACTGATTTTATTATCTCAAGTCTGAAGAATCGATCGCTATTTACGAAAAAATGATTAATCTCTAGAAACTGTCTTTATACGCGTCAGAGTACAGATTCCAAGATACAGGAGTCGGCTGATATAGATTCCCACCGTTCCAAATGAATTTCAAAACTGCCTTATTTTCTCAAGTCCGAAAAATCGATCGCTATTTACGAAAAAATGATTGATCTCTAGAAACTGTCTTTTCACGCGTCAGAGTACAGATTCCAAGACACAGGAGTCGGCTTATATAGATTCCCACCGGTTAAAATGAATTTCAGAATTGATTTTATTTTCTCAAGTCTGAAAAATCGATCGCTAGTTCCGAAAAAATGATTGATCTCTAGAAACTGTCTTTTCACGCGTCAGAGTACAGATTCCAAGACACAGGAGTCGGCTTATATAGATTCCCACCGTTTAAAATGAATTTCAGAATTGATTTTATTTTCTCAAGTCTGAAAAATTGATCGCTATTTTCGAAAACATGATTGATCTCTAGAAACTGTCTTTTTACGCGTCAGCGTACAGATTCCAAGATACAGGAGTCGGCTGATATAGATTTCCACCGTTTGAAATGAATTTCAGAACTGATTTTATTTTTTCAAGTCTGAAAAATCGATCGCTATATACGAAAAAATGATTGATTTCTAGAAACTGTCTTTTCACGGGTCAGAGTACAGATTCCAAGACACAGGAGTCGGCTTATATAGATTCCCACCGTTTAAAATGAATTTCAGAACTGATTTTATTTTCTCAATTTTGAAAAATCGATCGCTATTTACGAAAAAATGATTGATCTCTAGAAACTGTCTTTTCACGTGTCAGAGTACAGATTCCAAGACACAGGAGTCGGCTTATATAGATTCCCACCGTTTAAAATGAATTTCAGAACTGATTATTTCCACTTTTGAAATGAATTTCAGAACTGATTTTATTTTCTCAAGTCTGAAACATTGATCGCTATTTTCGAAAACATGATTGATCTCTAGAAACTGTCTTTTTACGCGTCAGAGTACAGATTCCAAGATACAGGAGTCGGTTGATATAGATTTCCACCGTTCAACATGAATTTCAGGATTGATTTCATCTTCTCAAGTCTGAAAAATCGATCGCTATTTACGAAAACATGATTGATCTCTAGAAACTGTCTTTTTACGCGTCAGAGTACAGATTCCAAGATACAGGAGTCGGCTGATATAGATTTCCACCGTTCAACATGAATTTCAGAATTGATTTTATCTTCTCAAGTCTGAAAAATCGATCGCTATTTACGAAAACATGATTGATCTCTAGAAACTGTCTCTTTACGCGTCAGAGTACAGATTCCAAGATACAGAAGTTGGCTTATACAGATTCCCACCGTTGAAAACGAATTTCAGAACTGATTTTATTTTCTCAAGTCTGAAAAATCGATCGCTATTTACGAAAAAATGATTAATCTCTAGAAACTGTCTTTTTACGCGTCAGAGTACAGATTCCAAGAAACAGGAGTCGGCTGATATAGATTTCCACTTTTGAAATGAATTTCAGAACTGATTTTATTTTCTCAAGTCTGAAGAATCGATCGCTATTTACGAAAAAATGAATAATCTCTAGAAACTGTCTTTTTACGCGTCAGAGTACAGATTCCAAGATACAGGAGTCGGCTGATATAGATTTCCACCGTTCAACATGAATTTCAGAATTGATTTTATCTTCTCAAGTCTGAAAAATCGATCGCTATTTCCGAAAATATGATTGATCTCTAGAAACTGTCGTTTTACGCGTCAGAGTACAGATTCCAAGATACAGAAGTTGGCTAATATAGATTCCCACCGTTTAAAATGAATTTCAGAACTGATTTTATTTTCTCAAGTCCGAAAAATCGATCGCTATTTACGAAAAAATGATTGATTTCTAGAAACTGTCTTTTTACGCGTCAGAGTACAGTATTCAAGATACAGGAGTCGGCTGATATAGATTTCCACTATTGAAATGAATTTCAGAACTGATTTTATTATCTCAAGTCTGAAGAATCGATCGCTATTTACGAAAAAATGATTAATCTCTAGAAACTGTCTTTATACGCGTCAGAGTACAGATTCCAAGATACAGGAGTCGGCTGATATAGATTCCCACCGTTCCAAATGAATTTCAAAACTGCCTTATTTTCTCAAGTCCGAAAAATCGATCGCTATTTACGAAAAAATGATTGATCTCTAGAAACTGTCTTTTCACGCGTCAGAGTACAGATTCCAAGACACGGGAGTCGGCTTATATAGATTCCCACCGGTTAAAATGAATTTCAGAATTGATTTTATTTTCTCAAGTCTGAAAAATCGATCGCTATTTCCGAAAAAATGATTGATCTCTAGAAACTGTCTTTTCACGCGTCAGAGTACAGATTCCAAGACACAGGAGTCGGCTTATATAGATTCCCACCGTTTAAAATGAATTTCAGAATTGATTTTATTTTCTCAAGTCTGAAAAATTGATCGCTATTTTCGAAAACATGATTGATCTCTAGAAACTGTCTTTTTACGCGTCAGAGTACAGATTCCAAGATACAGGAGTCGGCTGATATAGATTTCCACCGTTTGAAATAAATTTCAGAACTGATTTTATTTTTTCAAGTCTGAAAAATCGATCGCTATATACGAAAAAATGATTGATTTCTAGAAACTGTCTTTTCACGGGTCAGAGTACAGATTCCAAGACACAGGAGTCGGCTTATATAGATTCCCACCGTTTAAAATGAATTTCAGAACTGATTTTATTTTCTCAAGTCTGAAAAATCGATCGCTATTTACGAAAAAATGATTGATCTCTAGAAACTGTCTTTTTACGCGTCAGAGTACAGATTTCGAGCTACAGGAGTCGGCTGATATAGATTTCCACCGTTTAAAATGAATTTCAGAATTGATTTTATTTTCTCAAGTCTGAAAAATTGATCGCTATTTTCGAAAACATGATTGATCTCTAGAAACTGTCTTTTTACGCGTCAGAGTACAGATTCCAAGAAACAGGAGTCGGCTGATATAGATTTCCACTTTTGAAATGAATTTCAGAACTGATTTTATTTTCTCAAGTCTGAAAAATCGATCGCTATTTACGAAAAAATGATTAATCTCTAGAAACTGTCTTTTTACGCGTCAGAGTACAGATTCCAAGAAACAGGAGTCGGCTGATATAGATTTCCACCGTTTGAAATGAATTTCAGAACTGCTTTATTTTCTCAAGTCTGAAAAATCGATCGCTATTTACGAAAAAATGATTGATCTCTAGAAACTGTCTTTTTACGCGTCAGAGTACAGATTCCAAGATACAGGAGTCGGCTGATATATTTCCACCGTTTAAAATGAATTTCAGAATTGATTTTATTTTCTCAAGTCTGAAAAATCGATCGCTATTTACGAAAAAATGATTAATCTCTAGAAACTGTCTTTATACGCGTCAGAGTACAGATTCCAAGATACAGGAGTCGGCTGATATAGATTCCCACCGTTCCAAATGAATTTCAAAACTGCCTTATTTTCTCAAGTCCGAAAAATCGATCGCTATTCACGAAAAAATGATTGATCTCTAGAAACTGTCTTTTCACGCGTCAGAGTACAGATTCCAAGACACAGGAGTCGGCTTATATAGATTCGCACCGTTTAAAATGAATTTCAGAATTGATTTTATTTTCTCAAGTCTGAAAAATCGATCGCTATTTCCGAAAAAATGATTGATCTCTAAAAACTGTCTTTTCACGCGTCAGAGTACAGATTCCAAGACACAGGAGTCGGCTTATATAGATTCCCACCGTTTAAAATCAATTTCAGAATTGATTTTATTTTCTTAAGTCTGAAAAATTGATCGCTATTTTCGAAAACATGATTGATCTCTAGACACTGTCTTTTTACGCGTCAGAGTACAGATTCCAAGATACAGGAGTCGGCTGATATAGATTTCCACTTTTGAAATGAATTTCAGAACTGATTTTATTATCTCAAGTCTGAAAAATCGATCGCTATTTACGAAAAAATGATTGATCTCTAGAAACTGTCTTTTTACGTGTCAGAGTACAGATTCCAAGACACAGGAGTCGGCTTATATAGATTCCCACCGTTTAAAATGAATTTCAGAACTGATTTTATTTTCTCAAGTCTGAAAAATCGATCGCTATTTACGAAAGAATGATTGATCTCTAGAAACTGTCTTTTTACGCGTCAGAGTACAGATTCCAAGAAACAGGAGTCGGCTGATATAGATTTCCACTTTTGAAATGAATTTCAGAACTGATTTTATTTTCTCAAGTCTGAAAAATCGATCGCTATTTACGAAAAAATGATTGATCTCTAGAAACTGTCTTTTTGCGTGTCAGAGTACAGATTCCAAGATACAGGAGTTGGCTGATATAGATTTCCACCGTTTGAAATGAATTTCAGAACTGATTTTATTTTTTCAAGTCTGAAAAATCGATCGCTATATACGAAAAAATGATTGATTTCTAGAAACTGTCTTTTCACGGGTCAGAGTACAGATTCCAAGACACAGGAGTCGGCTGATTTCCACCGTTTGAAATGAATTTCAGAACGGAATTTATTTTCTCAAGTCTGAAAAATCGATCGCTATTTACGAAAAAATGATTGATCTCTGGAAACTGTCCTTTTACGTGTCAGAGTACAGATTCCAAGACACAGGAGTCGGCTTATATAGATTCCCACCGTTTAAAATGAATTTCAGAATTGATTTTATTTTCTCAAGTCTGAAAAATTGATCGCTATTTTCGAAAACATGATTGATCTCTAGAAACTGTCTTTTTACGCGTCAGAGTACAGATTCCAAGATACAGGAGTCGGCTGATATAGATTTCCACTTTTGAAATGAATTTCAGAACTGATTTTATTATCTCAAGTCTGAAGAATCGATCGCTATTTACGAAAAAATGAATAATCTCTAGAAACTGTCTTTTTACGCGTCAGAGTACAGATTCCAAGATACAGGAGTCGGCTGATATAGATTTCCACCGTTCAACATGAATTTCAGAATTGATTTTATCTTCTCAAGTCTGAAAAATCGATCGCTATTT
Source organism: Macrophya alboannulata (assembly GCA_949628255.1). Classification (NCBI taxonomy): domain Eukaryota; kingdom Metazoa; phylum Arthropoda; class Insecta; order Hymenoptera; family Tenthredinidae; genus Macrophya; species Macrophya alboannulata. The sequence continues at coordinate 8,734,305 of OX451210.1, read as the reverse complement.
CCGAAAAAATGATTGATCTCTAGAAACTGTCGTTTTACGCGTCAGAGTACAGATTTCAAGATACAGAAGTTGGCTAATATAGATTCCCACCGTTTAAAATGAATTTCAGAACTGATTTTATTTTCTCAAGTCCGAAAAATCGATCGCTATTTACGAAAAAATGATTGATTTCTAGAAACTGTCTTTTTACGCGTCAGAGTACAGATTCCAAGATACAGGAGTCGGCTGATATAGATTTCCACTATTGAAATGAATTTCAGAACTGATTTTATTTTCTCAATTTTGAAAAATCGATCGCTATTTACGAAAAAATGATTGATCTCTAGAAACTGTCTTTTCACGTGTCAGAGTACAGATTCCAAGACACAGGAGTCGGCTTATATAGATTCCCACCGTTTAAAATGAATTTCAGAACTCATTATTTCCACTTTTGAAATGAATTTCAGAACTGATTTTATTTTCTCAAGTCTGAAACATTGATCGCTATTTTCGAAAACATGATTGATCTCTAGAAACTGTCTTTTTACGCGTCAGAGTACAGATTCCAAGATACAGGAGTCGGTTGATATAGATTTCCACCGTTCAACATGAATTTCAGGATTGATTTCATCTTCTCAAGTCTGAAAAATCGATCGCTATTTACGAAAACATGATTGATCTCTAGAAACTGTCTCTTTACGCGTCAGAGTACAGATTCCAAGATACAGAAGTTGGCTTATACAGATTCCCACCGTTGAAAACGAATTTCAGAACTGATTTTATTATCTCAAGTCTGAAAAATCGATCGCTGTTTACGAAAAAATGATTAATCTCTAGAAACTGTCTTTTTACGCGTCAGAGTACAGATTCCAAGATACAGGAGTCGGTTGATATAGATTTCCACCGTTCAACATGAATTTCAGAATTGATTTCATCTTCTCAAGTCTGAAAAATCGATCGCTATTTACGAAAACATGATTGATCTCTAGAAACTGTCTTTTTACGCGTCAGAGTACAGATTCCAAGATACAGGAGTCGGCTGATATAGATTTCCACTTTTGGAATGAATTTCAGAACTGATTTTATTTTTTCAAGTCTGAAAAATCGATCGCTATTTACGAAAAAATGATTGATCTCTGGAAACTGTCTTTTTACGCGTCAGAGTACAGATTCCAAGACACAGGAGTCGGCTTATATAGATTTCCACCGTTTAAAATGAATTTCAGAATTGATTTCATCTTCTCAAGTCTGAAAAATCGATCGCTATTCACGAAAACATGATTGATCTCTAGAAACTGTCTTTTTACGCGTCAGAGTACAGATTCCAAGATACAGGAGTCGGCTGATATAGATTTCCACCGTTCAACATGAATTTCAGAATTGATTTTATCTTCTCAAGTCTGAAAAATCGATCGCTATTTACGAAAACATGATTGATCTCTAGAAACTGTCTTTTTACGCGTCAGAGTACAGATTCCAAGATACAGAAGTTGGCTGATATAGATTCCCACCGTTCAAAACGAATTTCAGAACTGATTTTATTATCTCAAGTCTGAAAAATCGATCGCTGTTTACGAAAAAATGATCGATCTCTAGAAACTGTCTTTTTACGCGTCAGAGTACAGATTCCAAGATACAGGAGTCGGTTGATATAGATTTCCACCGTTCAACATGAATTTCAGAATTGATTTCATCTTCTCAAGTCTGAAAAATCGATCGCTATTCACGAAAACATGATTGATCTCTAGAAACTGTCTCTTTACGCGTCAGAGTACAGATTCCGAAATACAGGAGTCGGCTGATATAGATTTCCACTCTTGAAATGAATTTCAGAACTGATTTTATTATCTCAAGTCTGAAGAATCGATCGCTATTTACGAAAAAATGAATAATCTCTAGAAACTGTCTTTTTACGCGTCAGAGTACAGATTCCAAGATACAGGAGTCGGCTGATATAGATTTCCACCGTTCAACATGAATTTCAGAATTGATTTTATCTTCTCAAGTCTGAAAAATCGATCGCTATTTCCGAAAAAATGATTGATCTCTAGAAACTGTCTTTTTGCGTGTCAGAGTACAGATTCCAAGATACAGGAGTCGGCTGATATAGATTTCCACCGTTTAAAATGAATTTCAGAACTGATTTTATTTTCTCAAGTCCGAAAAATCGATCGCTATTTACGAAAAAATGATTGATTTCTAGAAACTGTCTTTTTACGCGTCAGAGTACAGATTCCAAGATACAGGAGTCGGCTGATATAGATTTCCACTATTGAAATGAATTTCAGAACTGATTTTATTATCTCAAGTCTGAAGAATCGATCGCTATTTACGAAAAAATGATTGATCTCTGGAAACTGTCCTTTTACGTGTCAGAGTACAGATTCCAAGACACAGGAGTCGGCTTATATAGATTCCCACCGTTAAAAATGAATTTCAGAACTGGTTTTATTTTCTCAAGTTTGAAAAATCGATCGCTATTTACGAAAAAATGATTGATCTCTAGAAACTGTCTTCTTACGCGTCAGAGTACAGATTTCAAGATACAGGAGTCGGCTGATATAGATTTCCACCGTTTAAAATGAATTTCAGAATTGATTTTATTTTCTCAAGTCTGAAAAATCGATCGCTATTTACGAAAAAATGATTAATCTCTAGAAACTGTCTTTTTACGCGTCAGAGTACAGATTCCAAGAAACAGGAGTCGGCTGATATAGATTTCCACTTTTGAAATGAATTTCAGAACTGATTTTATTTTCTCAAGTCTGAAAAATCGATCGCTATTTACGAAAAAATGATTAATCTCTAGAAACTGTCTTTTTACGCGTCAGAGTACAGATTCCAAGAAACAGGAGTCGGCTGATATAGATTTCCACTTTTGAAATGAATTTCAGAACTGATTTTATTTTCTCAAGTCTGAAAAATCGATCGCTATTTACGAAAAAATGATTGATCTCTAGAAACTGTCTTTTTGCGTGTCAGAGTACAGATTCCAAGATACAGGAGTTGGCTGATATATATTTCCACCGTTTGAAATGAATTTCAGAACTGATTTTATTTTTTCAAGTCTGAAAAATCGATCGCTATTTACGAAAAAATGATTGATCTCTGGAAACTGTCCTTTTACGTGTCAGAGTACAGATTCCAAGACACAGGAGTCGGCTTATATAGATTCCCACCGTTTAAAATGAATTTCAGAATTGATTTTATTCTCTCAAGTCTGAAAAATTGATCGCTATTTTCGATAACATGATTGATCTCTAGAAACTGTCTTTTTACGCGTCAGAGTACAGATTCCAAGATACAGGAGTCGGCTGATATAGATTTCCACTTTTGAAATGAATTTCAGAACTGATTTTATTATCTCAAGTCTGAAGAATCGATCGCTATTTACGAAAAAATGATTAATCTCTAGAAACTGTCTTTTTACGCGTCAGAGTACAGATTCCAAGATACAGGAGTCGGCTGATATAGATTTCCACCGTTCAACATGAATTTCAGAATTGATTTTATCTTCTCAAGTCTGAAAAATCGATCGCTATTTCCGAAAAAATGATTGATCTCTAGAAACTGTCGTTTTACGCGTCAGAGTACAGATTTCAAGATACAGAAGTTGGCTAATATAGATTCCCACCGTTTAAAATGAATTTCAGAACTGATTTTATTTTCTCAAGTCCGAAAAATCGATCGCTATTTACGAAAAAATGATTGATTTCTAGAAACTGTCTTTTTACGCGTCAGAGTACAGATTCCAAGATACAGGAGTCGGCTGATATAGATTTCCACTATTGAAATGAATTTCAGAACTGATTTTATTATCTCAAGTCTGAAGAATCGATCGCTATTTACGAAAAGATGATTGATCTCTAGAAACTGTCTTTATACGCGTCAGAGTACAGATTCCAAGATACAGGAGTCGGCTGATATAGATTCCCACCGTTCCAAATGAATTTCAAAACTGCCTTATTTTCTCAAGTCCGAAAAATCGATCGCTATTTACGAAAAAATGATTGATCTCTAGAAACTGTCTTTTCACGCGTCAGAGTACAGATTCCAAGACACAGGAGTCGGCTTATATAGATTCGCACCGTTTAAAATGAATTTCAGAATTGATTTTATTTTCTCAAGTCTGAAAAATCGATCGCTATTTCCGAAAAAATGATTGATCTCTAGAAACTGTCTTTTCACGCGTCAGAGTACAGATTCCAAGACACAGGAGTCGGCTTATATAGATTCCCACCGTTTAAAATGAATTTCAGAATTGATTTTATTTTCTTAAGTCTGAAAAATTGATCGCTATTTTCGAAAACATGATTGATCTCTAGACACTGTCTTTTTACGCGTCAGAGTACAGATTCCAAGATACAGGAGTCGGCTGATATAGATTTCCACTTTTGAAATGAATTTCAGAACTGATTTTATTATCTCAAGTCTGAAAAATCGATCGCTATTTACGAAAAAATGATTGATCTCTAGAAACTGTCTTTTTACGTGTCAGAGTACAGATTCCAAGACACAGGAGTCGGCTTATATAGATTCCCACCGTTTAAAATGAATTTCAGAACTGATTTTATTTTCTCAAGTCTGAAAAATCGATCGCTATTTACGAAAGAATGATTGATCTCTAGAAACTGTCTTTTTACGCGTCAGAGTACAGATTCCAAGAAACAGGAGTCGGCTGATATAGATTTCCACTTTTGAAATGAATTTCAGAACTGATTTTATTTTCTCAAGTCTGAAAAATCGATCGCTATTTACGAAAAAATGATTGATCTCTAGAAACTGTCTTTTTGCGTGTCAGAGTACAGATTCCAAGATACAGGAGTTGGCTGATATAGATTTCCACCGTTTGAAATGAATTTCAGAACTGATTTTATTTTTTCAAGTCTGAAAAATCGATCGCTATATACGAAAAAATGATTGATTTCTAGAAACTGTCTTTTCACGGGTCAGAGTACAGATTCCAAGACACAGGAGTCGGCTGATTTCCACCGTTTGAAATGAATTTCAGAACGGAATTTATTTTCTCAAGTCTGAAAAATCGATCGCTATTTACGAAAAAATGATTGATCTCTGGAAACTGTCCTTTTACGTGTCAGAGTACAGATTCCAAGACACAGGAGTCGGCTTATATAGATTCCCACCGTTTAAAATGAATTTCAGAATTGATTTTATTTTCTCAAGTCTGAAAAATTGATCGCTATTTTCGAAAACATGATTGATCTCTAGAAACTGTCTTTTTACGCGTCAGAGTACAGATTCCAAGATACAGGAGTCGGCTGATATAGATTTCCACTTTTGAAATGAATTTCAGAACTGATTTTATTATCTCAAGTCTGAAGAATCGATCGCTATTTACGAAAAAATGAATAATCTCTAGAAACTGTCTTTTTACGCGTCAGAGTACAGATTCCAAGATACAGGAGTCGGCTGATATAGATTTCCACCGTTCAACATGAATTTCAGAATTGATTTTATCTTCTCAAGTCTGAAAAATCGATCGCTATTTCCGAAAAAATGATTGATCTCTAGAAACTGTCGTTTTACGCGTCAGAGTACAGATTTCAAGATACAGAAGTTGGCTAATATAGATTCCCACCGTTTAAAATGAATTTCAGAACTGATTTTATTTTCTCAAGTCCGAAAAATCGATCGCTATTTACGAAAAAATGATTGATTTCTAGAAACTGTCTTTTTACGCGTCAGAGTACAGATTCCAAGATACAGGAGTCGGCTGATATAGATTTCCACTATTGAAATGAATTTCAGAACTGATTTTATTATCTCAAGTCTGAAGAATCGATCGCTATTTACGAAAAAATGATTAATCTCTAGAAACTGTCTTTATACGCGTCAGAGTACAGATTCCAAGATACAGGAGTCGGCTGATATAGATTCCCACCGTTCCAAATGAATTTCAAAACTGCCTTATTTTCTCAAGTCCGAAAAATCGATCGCTATTTACGAAAAAATGATTGATCTCTAGAAACTGTCTTTTCACGCGTCAGAGTACAGATTCCAAGACACAGGAGTCGGCTTATATAGATTCCCACCGGTTAAAATGAATTTCAGAATTGATTTTATTTTCTCAAGTCTGAAAAATCGATCGCTAGTTCCGAAAAAATGATTGATCTCTAGAAACTGTCTTTTCACGCGTCAGAGTACAGATTCCAAGACACAGGAGTCGGCTTATATAGATTCCCACCGTTTAAAATGAATTTCAGAATTGATTTTATTTTCTCAAGTCTGAAAAATTGATCGCTATTTTCGAAAACATGATTGATCTCTAGAAACTGTCTTTTTACGCGTCAGAGTACAGATTCCAAGATACAGGAGTCGGCTGATATAGATTTCCACCGTTTGAAATGAATTTCAGAACTGATTTTATTTTTTCAAGTCTGAAAAATCGATCGCTATATACGAAAAAATGATTGATTTCTAGAAACTGTCTTTTCACGGGTCAGAGTACAGATTCCAAGACACAGGAGTCGGCTTATATAGATTCCCACCGTTTAAAATGAATTTCAAAACTGATTTTATTTTCTCAAGTCTGAAAAATCGATCGCTATTTACGAAAAAATGATTGATCTCTAGAAACTGTCTTTTTACGCGTCAGAGTACAGATTTCGAGCTACAGGAGTCGGCTGATATAGATTTCCACCGTTTAAAATGAATTTCAGAATTGATTTTATTTTCTCAAGTCTGAAAAATTGATCGCTATTTTCGAAAACATGATTGATCTCTAGAAACTGTCTTTTTACGCGTCAGAGTACAGACTCCAAGATACAGGAGTCGGCTGATATAGATTTCCACCGTTTGAAATGAATTTCAGAACTGATTTTATCTTCTCAAGTCTGAAAAATCGATCGCTATTTCTGAAAAAATGATTGATCTCTAGAAACTGACTTTTTACGCGTCAGAGTACAGATTCCAAGATACAGGAGTCGGCTGATATGGATTTCCACTTTTGAAATGAATTTCAGAACTGATTTTATTTTCTCAATTTTGAAAAATCGATCGCTATTTACGAAAAAATGATTGATCTCTAGAAACTGTCTTTTCACGTGTCAGAGTACAGATTCCAAGACACAGGAGTCGGCTTATATAGATTCCCACCGTTTAAAATGAATTTCAGAACTGATTATTTCCACTTTTGAAATGAATTTCAGAACTGATTTTATTTTCTCAAGTCTGAAACATTGATCGCTATTTTCGAAAACATGATTGATCTCTAGAAACTGTCTTTTTACGCGTCAGAGTACAGATTCCAAGATACAGGAGTCGGTTGATATAGATTTCCACCGTTCAACATGAATTTCAGGATTGATTTCATCTTCTCAAGTCTGAAAAATCGATCGCTATTTACGAAAACATGATTGATCTCTAGAAACTGTCTTTTTACGCGTCAGAGTACAGATTCCAAGATACAGGAGTCGGCTGATATAGATTTCCACCGTTCAACATGAATTTCAGAATTGATTTTATCTTCTCAAGTCTGAAAAATCGATCGCTATTTACGAAAACATGATTGATCTCTAGAAACTGTCTCTTTACGCGTCAGAGTACAGATTCCAAGATACAGAAGTTGGCTTATACAGATTCCCACCGTTGAAAACGAATTTCAGAACTGATTTTATTATCTCAAGTCTGAAAAATCGATCGCTGTTTACGAAAAAATGATTAATCTCTAGAAACTGTCTTTTTACGCGTCAGAGTACAGATTCCAAGATACAGGAGTCGGTTGATATAGATTTCCACCGTTCAACATGAATTTCAGAATTGATTTCATCTTCTCAAGTCTGAAAAATCGATCGCTATTTACGAAAACATGATTGATCTCTAGAAACTGTCTTTTTACGCGTCAGAGTACAGATTCCAAGATACAGGAGTCGGCTGATATAGATTTCCACTTTTGGAATGAATTTCAGAACTGATTTTATTTTTTCAAGTCTGAAAAATCGATCGCTATTTACGAAAAAATGATTGATCTCTGGAAACTGTCTTTTTACGCGTCAGAGTACAGATTCCAAGACACAGGAGTCGGCTTATATAGATTTCCACCGTTTAAAATGAATTTCAGAATTGATTTCATCTTCTCAAGTCTGAAAAATCGATCGCTATTCACGAAAACATGATTGATCTCTAGAAACTGTCTTTTTACGCGTCAGAGTACAGATTCCAAGATACAGGAGTCGGCTGATATAGATTTCCACCGTTCAACATGAATTTCAGAATTGATTTTATCTTCTCAAGTCTGAAAAATCGATCGCTATTTACGAAAACATGATTGATCTCTAGAAACTGTCTTTTTACGCGTCAGAGTACAGATTCCAAGATACAGAAGTTGGCTGATATAGATTCCCACCGTTCAAAACGAATTTCAGAACTGATTTTATTATCTCAAGTCTGAAAAATCGATCGCTGTTTACGAAAAAATGATCGATCTCTAGAAACTGTCTTTTTACGCGTCAGAGTACAGATTCCAAGATACAGGAGTCGGTTGATATAGATTTCCACCGTTCAACATGAATTTCAGAATTGATTTCATCTTCTCAAGTCTGAAAAATCGATCGCTATTCACGAAAACATGATTGATCTCTAGAAACTGTCTCTTTACGCGTCAGAGTACAGATTCCGAAATACAGGAGTCGGCTGATATAGATTTCCACTCTTGAAATGAATTTCAGAACTGATTTTATTATCTCAAGTCTGAAGAATCGATCGCTATTTACGAAAAAATGAATAATCTCTAGAAACTGTCTTTTTACGCGTCAGAGTACAGATTCCAAGATACAGGAGTCGGCTGATATAGATTTCCACCGTTCAACATGAATTTCAGAATTGATTTTATCTTCTCAAGTCTGAAAAATCGATCGCTATTTCCGAAAAAATGATTGATCTCTAGAAACTGTCGTTTTACGCGTCAGAGTACAGATTCCAAGATACAGGAGTCGGCTGATATAGATTTCCACTATTGAAATGAATTTCAGAACTGATTTTATTATCTCAAGTCTGAAGAATCGATCGCTATTTACGAAAAAATGATTAATCTCTAGAAACTGTCTTTATACGCGTCAGAGTACAGATTCCAAGATACAGGAGTCGGCTGATATAGATTCCCACCGTTCCAAATGAATTTCAAAACTGCCTTATTTTCTCAAGTCCGAAAAATCGATCGCTATTTACGAAAAAATGATTGATCTCTAGAAACTGTCTTTTCACGCGTCAGAGTACAGATTCCAAGACACAGGAGTCGGCTTATATAGATTCCCACCGTTTAAAATGAATTTCAGAATTGATTTTATTTTCTCAAGTCTGAAAAATTGATCGCTATTTTCGAAAACATGATTGATCTCTAGAAACTGTCTTTTTACGCGTCAGAGTACAGATTCCAAGATACAGGAGTCGGCTGATATAGATTTCCACTTTTGAAATGAATTTCAGAACTGATTTTATTATCTCAAGTCTGAAGAATCGATCGCTGTTTACGAAAAAATGATTGATCTCTAGAAACTGTCTTCTTACGCGTCAGAGTACAGATTCCAAGATACAGGAGTCGGCTGATTTCCACCGTTTTAAATGAATTTCAGAACTGATTTTATTATCTCAAGTCTGAAAAATCGATCGCTGTTTACGAAAAAATGATTAATCTCTAGAAACTGTCTTTTTACGCGTCAGAGTACAGATTCCAAGATACAGGAGTCGGTTGATATAGATTTCCACCGTTCAACATGAATTTCAGAATTGATTTCATCTTCTCAAGTCTGAAAAATCGATCGCTATTTTCGAAAACATGATTGATCTCTAGAAACTGTCTTTTTACGCGTCAGAGTACAGATTCCAAGATACAGGAGTCGGCTGATATAGATTTCCACTTTTGAAATGAATTTCAGAACTGATTTTATTTTCTCAAGTCTGAAAAATCGATCGCTATTTACGAAAAAATGATTAATCTCTAGAAACTGTCTTTTTACGCGTCAGAGTACAGATTCCAAGATACAGGAGTCGGCTGATATAGATTTCCACTTTTGAAATGAATTTCAGAACTGATTTTATTATCTCAAGTCTGAAGAATCGATCGCTGTTTACGAAAAAATGATTGATCTCTAGAAACTGTCTTTTTGCGTGTCAGAGTACAGATTCCAAGATACAGGAGTCGGCTGATATAGATTTCCACCGTTTGAAATGAATTTCAGAACTGATTTTATTTTCTCAAGTCTGAAAAATCGATCGCTATTTCCAAAAGAATGATTAATCTCTAGAAACTGTCTTTTCACGCGTCAGAGTACAGATTCCAAGATACAGGAGTCGGTTGATATAGATTTCCACCGTTCAACATGAATTTCAGAATTGATTTTATCTTCTCAAGTCTAAAAAATCGATCGCTATTTACGAAAACATGATTGATCTCTAGAAACTGTCTTTTTACGCGTCAGAGTACAGATTCCAACATACAGAAGTCGGTTGATATAGATTTCCACCGTTCAACATGAATTTCAGAATTGATTTTATCTTCTCAAGTCTGAAAAATCGATCGCTATTTACGAAAACATGATTGATCTCTAGAAACTGTCTTTTTACGCGTCAGAGTACAGATTCCAAGATACAGGAGTCGGCTGATATAGATTTCCACTTTTGAAATGAATTTCAGAACTGATTTTATTTTCTCAAGTCTGAAAAATCGATCGCTTTTTCCGAAAAAATGATTGATCTCTAGAAACTGTCTTTTTACGCGTCAGAGTACAGATTCCAAGATACAGAAGTTGGCTAATATAGATTCCCACCGTTTAAAATGAATTTCAGAACTGATTTTATTTTCTCAAGTCCGAAAAATCGATCGCTATTTACGAAAAAATGATTGATTTCTAGAAACTGTCTCTTTACGCGTCAGAGTACAGATTCCAAGATACAGGAGTCGGCTGATATAGATTTCCACTATTGAAATGAATTTCAGAACTGATTTTATTTTCTCAAGTCCGAAAAATCGATCGCTATTTACGAAAAAATGATTAATCTCTAGAAACTGTCTTTATACGCGTCAGAGTACAGATTCCAAGATACAGGAGTCGGCTGATATAGATTTCCACTTTTGAAATGAATTTTAGAACTGATTTTATTATCTCAAGTCTGAAGAATCGATCGCTATTTACGAAAAAATGAGTAATCTCTAGAAACTGTCTTCATACGCGTCAGAGTACAGATTCCAAGATACAGGAGTCGGCTGATATAGATTCCCACCGTTCCAAATGAATTTCAAAACTGCCTTATTTTCTCAAGTCCGAAAAATCGATCGCTATTTACGAAAAAATGATTGATCTCTAGAAACTGTCTTTTTCCGTGTCAGAGTACAGATTCCAAGATACAGGAGTCGGCTGATATAGATTTCCACCGTTTGAAATGAATTTCAGAACTGATTTTATTTTCTCAAGTCTGAAAAATCGATCGCTATTTCCGAAAAAATGATTGATCTCTAGAAACTGTCTTTTTACGCGTCAGAGTACAGACTCCAAGATACAGGAGTCGGCTGATATAGATTACCACTATTGGATTGAATTTCAGAACTGATTTTATTTTCTCAAGTCTGAAAAATCGATTGCTATTTACCAAAAACCGATTGATCTCTAGAAACTGTCTTCTTACGCGTCAGAGTACAGATTCCAAGATACAGGAGTCGGCTGATTTCCACCGTTTTAAATGAATTTCAGAACTGATTTTATTTTCTCAAGTCTGAAAAATCGATCGCTATTTACGAAAAAATGATTGATCTCTAGAAACTGTTTTCTTACGCGTCAGAGTACAGATTCCAAGATACAGGAGTCGGCTGATTTCCACCGTTTTAAATGAATTTCAGAACTGATATTATTTTCTCAAGTCTGAAAAATCGATCGCTATTTTCGAAAACATGATTGATCTCTAGAAACTGTCTTTTTACGCGTCAGAGTACAGATTCTAAGAAACAGGAGTCGGCTGATATAGATTTCCACTTTTGGAATGAATTTCAGAACTGATTTTATTTTCTCAAGTCTGAAAAATTGATCGCTATTTTCGAAAACATGATTGATCTCTAGAAACTGTCTTTTTACGCGTCAGAGTACAGATTCCAAGATACAGGAGTCGGTTGATATAGATTTCCACCGTTCAACATGAATTTCAGGATTGATTTCATCTTCTCAAGTCTGAAAAATCGATCGCTATTTACGAAAACATGATTGATCTCTAGAAACTGTCTTTTTACGCGTCAGAGTACAGATTCCAAGATACAGAAGTCGGCTGATATAGATTTCCACCGTTCAACATGAATTTCAGAATTGATTTTATCTTCTCAAGTCTGAAAAATCGATCGCTATTTACGAAAACATGATTGATCTCTAGAAACTGTCTCTTTACGCGTCAGAGTACAGATTCCAAGATACAGAAGTTGGCTTATACAGATTCCCACCGTTGGAAACGAATTTCAGAACTGATTTTATTATCTCAAGTCTGAAAAATCGATCGCTGTTTACGAAAAAATGATTAATCTCTAGAAACTGTCTTTTTACGCGTCAGAGTACAGATTCCAAGATACAGGAGTCGGTTGATATAGATTTCCACCGTTCAACATGAATTTCAGAATTGATTTCATCTTCTCAAGTCTGAAAAATCGATCGCTATTCACGAAAACATGATTGATCTCTAGAAACTGTCTCTTTACGCGTCAGAGTACAGATTCCGAAATACAGGAGTCGGCTGATATAGATTTCCACTCTTGAAATGAATTTCAGAACTGATTTTATTTTGTCAAGTCTGAAAAATCGATCGCTATTTCCAAAAGAATGATTAATCTCTAGAAACTGTCTTTTCACGCGTCAGAGTACAGATTCCAAGATACAGGAGTCGGTTGATATAGATTTCCACCGTTCAACATGAATTTCAGAATTGATTTTATCTTCTCAAGTCTGAAAAATCGATCGCTATTTACGAAAACATGATTGATCTCTAGAAACTGTCTTTTTACGCGTCAGAGTACAGATTCCAAGATACAGAAGTCGGTTGATATAGATTTCCACCGTTCAACATGAATTTCAAAATTGATTTTATCTTCTCAAGTCTGAAAAATCGATCGCTATTTACGAAAACATGATTGATCTCTAGAAACTGTCTTTTTACGCGTCAGAGTACAGATTCCAAGATACAGGAGTCGGCTGATATAGATTTCCACTTTTGAAATGAATTTCAGAACTGATTTTATTTTCTCAAGTCTGAAAAATCGATCGCTATTTCCGAAAAAATGATTGATCTCTAGAAACTGTCTTTTTACGCGTCAGAGTACAGATTCCAAGATACAGAAGTTGGCTAATATAGATTCCCACCGTTTAAAATGAATTTCAGAACTGATTTTATTTTCTCAAGTCCGAAAAATCGATCGCTATTTACGAAAAAATGATTGATTTCTAGAAACTGTCTCTTTACGCGTCAGAGTACAGATTCCAAGATACAGGAGTCGGCTGATATAGATTTCCACTATTGAAATGAATTTCAGAACTGATTTTATTTTCTCAAGTCCGAAAAATCGATCGCTATTCACGAAAAAATGATTAATCTCTAGAAACTGTCTTTATACGCGTCAGAGTACAGATTCCAAGATACAGGAGTCGGCTGATATAGATTTCCACTTTTGAAATGAATTTTAGAACTGATTTTATTATCTCAAGTCTGAAGAATCGATCGCTATTTACGAAAAAATGAGTAATCTCTAGAAACTGTCTTCATACGCGTCAGAGTACAGATTCCAAGATACAGGAGTCGGCTGATATAGATTCCCACCGTTCCAAATGAATTTCAAAACTGCCTTATTTTCTCAAGTCCGAAAAATCGATCGCTATTTACGAAAAAATGATTGATCTCTAAAAACTGTCTTTTTCCGTGTCAGAGTACAGATTCCAAGATACAGGAGTCGGCTGATATAGATTTCCACCGTTTGAAATGAATTTCAGAACTGATTTTATTTTCTCAAGTCTGAAAAATCGATCGCTATTTCCGAAAAAATGATTGATCTCTAGAAACTGTCTTTTCACGCGTCAGAGTACAGATTCCAAGACACAGGAGTCGGCTTATATAGATTCCCACCGTTTAAAATGAATTTCAGAATTGATTTTATTTTCTCAAGTCTGAAAAATTGATCGCTATTTTCGAAAACATGATTGATCTCTAGAAACTGTCTTTTTACGCGTCAGAGTACAGATTCCAAGATACAGGAGTCGGCTGATATAGATTTCCACTTTTGAAATGAATTTCAGAACTGATTTTATTTTCTCAAGTCTGAAAAATCGATCGCTATTTACGAAAAAATGATAAATCTCTAGAAACTGTCTTTTTACGTGTCAGAGTACAGATTCCAAGATACAGGAGTCGGCTGATATAGATTTCCACTCTTGAAATGAATTTCAGAACTGATTTTATTATCTCAAGTCTGAAGAATCGATCGCTGTTTACGAAAAAATGATTGATCTCTAGAAACTGTCTTTTTGCGTGTCAGAGTACAGATTCCAAGATACAGGAGTCGGCTGATATAGATTTCCACCGTTTGAAATGAATTTCAGAACTGATTTTATTTTCTCAAGTCTGAAAAATCGATCGCTATTTCCGAAAAGATGATTGATCTCTAGAAACTGTCTTTTTACGCGTCAGATTACAGATTCCAAGAAACAGGAGTCGGCTGATATAGATTTCCACTTTTGAAATGAATTTCCCCAGGCAGCAAACTTAGTACATTTACGTTACCGCGATATCACACTGTAAAATTGTTGATACATACCAAAGTTCACGTAAATTTTATGTAACATTGGTGTATCAGCAATCTTTCAATATATCAGAGATGCGCTTGACATATAACACTGTAGTATCACAAAGACAGTACATTGTTATGTAGCGTTAATATCATCTAGTTCTCTCCTGGAGTAGTGTCCAAGTTTGATGTAGCTGTAGTATAACAAAGATGTCACAGTGTTATATCACCAGAAAAGTACAACTGGTTTGTAGAGTTTATATCAAGCGGTACTGTCCTTGAGCAGTCTAAATAGTCGATGTAGCAGCAATCTCAC
The DNA here is from genome assembly GCA_949628255.1 of Macrophya alboannulata. Lineage (NCBI taxonomy): Eukaryota > Metazoa > Arthropoda > Insecta > Hymenoptera > Tenthredinidae > Macrophya > Macrophya alboannulata. Next base: position 8,719,246 of record OX451210.1, on the reverse strand, counting down.
ACGGACGTCACAATTTTATATAGTCAAAAAAGCAAAACTGGGTATCTAAAATTTACGTCACAGAGTACTATTTCAGTGCTAAATACAAAGTTGACGTATCCGTCACGTGACGAGGACATCACAGTATTCTGACACAAAGGATACACAATTATCATATCAAATAAACATTTCGGAAAAATCTCCGTGTGCCTTCAACGAGAACAATTCGTACGTTAGCTTTTTAGGTTATGTGTTTACTACGTGTCCTCAAATGTGTAGCAAATTATTCAGGCTCGTGATCAGTTTATATGTACTATTACGGATAGTTCGTTGTTATACAGGTATCTAGAATACGTGAAATTAGATCTGTGCATATTCAAAACTAAGGGATCGCGGGAAGAAAGGTACAATTGTTTTACAACATGTAAAGACATATCGTTGTAAGAGTAAGCTTAACAGAAATTTTGACTTCAATTTTTAATAACAATACTTGATTTGAATTTGGAACTAATTACTTAAGCGTAAATGACATAATGATGTTTGCATAAAAAGACAAATCATGTAATTTAAGTGACAGTTGTGACAAATCAAAATTTTAATAAATGATAATTTTCCGTGATGTTACGGCAGCAGATTATAACCCAATCCAAAGTAATTGTGTTTAGATCTTCGTTGTGGTGTCGAGGCAGCGTGCCCGGCTACGGATCACTAGGGCGTCCACTGGTCCCGTGTTCAAATCCTCGGTTCGTGCGTGCGATTTTTTCGTTAATTATAATTACAGGCAGGTAGATTTAGGCAGTGAGTTTTTCGGTAGGGCGCACAAATATTGTGATTAGCACAAGATCTTATAAGAAAAACTCAGATATCCGTCGTTTAATCTAATTTTTTTTTTGTCATAAGTCACATGGACCTTTATGCCTAGAATGTTGCAATTATATGAGTTACATAGATCATACATAACCGTTTTGAAAGCCGACTCTACAGTGAGTCCGCTGTGATATATCTGTTATGATCCTAACACTCAACTGGTATATAATTGTTATGTACCGCAAATCTGTAACTGTGACATACCAGCCATATCAGCCTGTGGCGGACATTTTGATATCCATGGACTGTAAAATATACAGTCCCAGTGATGTAGCAGTGATTGAGAAAAGAACCAAATTATATATCTGCTACATTATGGTGACATGATTTTGCTGCCTGGGTCAGAACTGATTTTATCTTCTCAAGTCTGAAAAATCGATCGCTATTTCTGAAAAAATGATTGATCTCTAGAAACTGACTTTTTACGCGTCAGAGTACAGATTCCAAGATACAGGAGTCGGCTGATATAGATTTCCACTTTTGAAATGAATTTCAGAACTGATTTTATTTTCTCAAGTCTGAAAAATCGATCGCTATTTACGAAAAAATGATTGATCTCTAGAAACTGTCTTCTTACGCGTCAGAGTACAGATTCCAAGATACAGGAGTCGGCTGATTTCCACCGTTTTAAATGAATTTCAGAACTGATTTTATTTTCTCAAGTCTGAAAAATCGATCGCTATTTACGAAAAAATGATTGATCTCTAGAAACTGTCTTCTTACGCGTCAGAGTACAGATTCCAAGATACAGGAGTCGGCTGATTTCCACCGTTTCAAATGAATTTCAGAACTGATATTATTTTCTCAAGTCTGAAAAATCGATCGCTATTTACGAAAAAATGATTGATCTCTAGAAACTGTCTTCTTACGCGTCAGAGTACAGATTCCAAGATACAGGAGTCGGCTGATTTCCACCGTTTCAAATGAATTTCAGAACTGATATTATTTTCTCAAGTCTGAAAAATCGATCGCTATTTACGAAAAGATGATTGATCTCTAGAAACTGTCTTTTTACGCGTCAGAGTACAGATTTCATGACGCAGGAGTCGGCTGATTTCCACCGTTTGAAATGAATTTCAGAACGGATTTTATTTTCTCAAGTCTGAAAAATCGATCGCTATTTACGAAAAAATGATTGATCTCTGGAAACTGTCTTTTTACGTGTCAGAGTACAGATTCCAAGACACAGGAGTCGGCTTATATAGATTCCCACCGTTTAAAATGAATTTCAGAACGGATTTTATTTTCTCAAGTCTGAAAAATCGATCGCTATTTACGAAAAAATGATTAATCTCTAGAAACTGTCTTTTTACGCGTCAGAGTACAGATTCCAAGATACAGGAGTCGGCTGATATAGATTTCCACTTTGGAAATGAATTTCAGAACTGATTTTATTATCTCAAGTCTGAAGAATCGATCGCTGTTTACGAAAAAATGATTGATCTCTAGAAACTGTCTTTTTACGCGTCAGAGTACAGATTCCAAGATACAGGAGTCGGCTGATATAGATTCCCACCGTTTAAAATGAATTTCAGAACTGATTTTATTTTCTCAAGTCTGAAAAATCGATCGCTATTTACGAAAAAATGATTGATCTCTAGAAACTGTCTTTTCACGCGTCAGAGTACAGATTCCAAGACACAGGAGTCGGCTTATATAGATTCCCACCGTTTAAAATGAATTTCAGAATTGATTTTATTTTTTCAAGTCTGAAAAATTGATCGCTATTTTCGAAAACATGATTGATCTCTAGAAACTGTCTTTTTACGCGTCAGAGTACAGATTCCAAGATACAGGAGTCTGCTGATATAGATTTCCACTTTTGAAATGAATTTAAGAACTGATTTTATTATCTCAAGTCTGAAGAATCGATCGCTATTTACGAAAAAATGATTAATCTCTAGAAACTGTCTTTATACGCGTCAGAGTACAGATTCCAAGATACAGGAGTCGGCTGATATAGATTCCCACCGTTTGAAATGAATTTCAGAACTGATTTTATTTTCTCAAGTCTGAAAAATCGATCGCTATTTCCGAAAAGATGATTGATCTCTAGAAACTGTCTTTTTACGCGTCAGATTACAGATTCCAAGAAACAGGAGTCGGCTGATATAGATTTCCACTTTTGAAATGAATTTCAGAACTGATTTTATCTTCTCAAGTCTGAAAAATCGATCGCTATTTCTGAAAGAATGATTGATCTCTAGAAACTGTCTTTTCACGTGTCAGAGTACAGATTCCAAGACACAGGAGTCGGCTTATATAGATTCCCACCGTTTAAAATGAATTTCAGAACGGATTTTATTTTCTCAAGTCTGAAAAATCGATCGCTATTTACGAAAAAATGATTGATCTCTGGAAACTGTCTTTTTACGTGTCAGAGTACAGATTCCAAGACACAGGAGTCGGCTGATATAGATTTCCACTTTTGAAATGAATTTCAGAACTAATTTTATTTTCTCAAGGCTAAAAAATCGATCGCCATTACCGAAAAAATAATTGATCTCTAGAAACTGTCTTTTTACGAGTCAGAGTACAGATTCCAAAATACGGGAGTCGGCTGATATAGATTTCCACTTTTGAAATGAATTTCAGAACTGATTTTATTTTCTCAAGTCTGAAAAATCGATCGCTATTTACGAAAAAATGATTAATCTCTAGAAACTGTCTTTTTACGCGTCAGAGTACAGATTCCAAGAAACAGGAGTCGGCTGATATAGATTTCCACCGTTTGAAATGAATTTCAGAACTGCCTTATTTTCTCAAGTCTGAAAAATCGATCGCTATTTACGAAAAAATGATTGATCTCTAGAAACTGTCTTTTTACGCGTCAGAGTACAGATTCCAAGATACAGGAGTAGGCTGATATAGATTTTCACCGTTTAAAATGAATTTCAGAATTGATTTTATTTTCTCAAGTCTGAAAAATTGATCGCTATTTACGAAAAAATGATCAATCTCTAGAAACTGTCTTTTTACGCGTCAGAGTACAGATTCCAAGAAACAGGAGTCGGCTGATATAGATTTCCACTTCTGAAATGAATTTCAGAACTGATTTTATTTTCTCAAGTCTGAAAAATCGATCGCTATTTACGAAAAAATGATTAATCTCTAGATACTGTCTTTTTACGCGTCAGAGTACAGATTCCAAGAAACAGGAGTCGGCTGATATAGATTTCCACCGTTTGAAATGAATTTCAGAACTGCCTTATTTTCTCAAGTCTGAAAAATCGATCGCTATTTACGAAAAAATGATTGATCTCTAGAAACTGTCTTTTTACGCGTCAGAGTACAGATTCCAAGATACAGGAGTAGGCTGATATAGATTTTCACCGTTTAAAATGAATTTCAGAATTGATTTTATTTTCTCAAGTCTGAAAAATTGATCGCTATTTACGAAAAAATGATCAATCTCTAGAAACTGTCTTTTTACGCGTCAGAGTACAGATTCCAAGAAACAGGAGTCGGCTGATATAGATTTCCACTTCTGAAATGAATTTCAGAACTGATTTTATTTTCTCAAGTCTGAAAAATCGATCGCTATTTACGAAAAAATGATTAATCTCTAGATACTGTCTTTTTACGCGTCAGAGTACAGATTCCGAGAAACAGGAGTCGGCTGATATAGATTTCCACCGTTTGAAATGAATTTCAGAACTGATTTTATTTTCTCAAGTCTGAAAAATCGATCGCTATTTACGAAAAAATGATTGATCTCTAGAAACTGTCTTTTTGCGTGTCAGAGTACAGATTCCAAGATACAGGAGTTGGCTGATATAGATTTCCACCGTTTGAAATGAATTTCAGAACTGATTTTATTTTTTCAAGTCTGAAAAATCGATCGCTATTTACGAAAAAATGATTGATCTCTGGAAACTGTCCTTTTACGTGTCAGAGTACAGATTCCAAGACACAGGAGTCGGCTTATATAGATTCCGACCGTTTGAAATGAATTTCAGAACTGATTTTATTTTCTCAAGTCTGAAAAATTGATCGCTATTTTCGAAAAAATGATTAATCTCTAGAAACTGTCTTTATACGCGTCAGAGTACAGATTCCAAGATACAGGAGTCGGCTGATATAGATTCCCACCGTTTGAAATGAATTTCAGAACTGATTTTATTTTCTCAAGTCTGAAAAATCGATCGCTATTTCCGAAAAGATGATTGATCTCTAGAAACTGTCTTTTTACGCGTCAGATTACAGATTCCAAGAAACAGGAGTCGGCTGATATAGATTTCCACTTTTGAAATGAATTTCAGAACTGATTTTATCTTCTCAAGTCTGAAAAATCGATCGCTATTTCTGAAAAAATGATTGATCTCTAGAAACTGTCTTTTCACGTGTCAGAGTACAGATTCCAAGACACAGGAGTCGGCTTATATAGATTCCCACCGTTTAAAATGAATTTCAGAACGGATTTTATTTTCTCAAGTCTGAAAAATCGATCGCTATTTACGAAAAAATGATTGATCTCTGGAAACTGTCTTTTTACGTGTCAGAGTACAGATTCCAAGACACAGGAGTCGGCTGATATAGATTTCCACTTTTGAAATGAATTTCAGAAGTGATTTTATTTTCTCAAGGCTAAAAAATCGATCGCCATTACCGAAAAAATAATTGATCTCTAGAAACTGTCTTTTTACGAGTCAGAGTACAGATTCCAAAATACGGGAGTCGGCTGATATAGATTTCCACTTTTGAAATGAATTTCAGAACTGATTTTATCTTCTCAAGTCTGAAAAATCGATCGCTATTTACGAAAAAATGATTAATCTCTAGATACTGTCTTTTTACGCGTCAGAGTACAGATTCCGAGAAACAGGAGTCGGCTGATATAGATTTCCACCGTTTGAAATGAATTTCAGAACTGATTTTATTTTCTCAAGTCTGAAAAATCGATCGCTATTTACGAAAAAATGATTGATCTCTAGAAACTGTCTTTTTGCGTGTCAGAGTACAGATTCCAAGATACAGGAGTTGGCTGATATAGATTTCCACCGTTTGAAATGAATTTCAGAACTGATTTTATTTTTTCAAGTCTGAAAAATCGATCGCTATTTACGAAAAAATGATTGATCTCTGGAAACTGTCCTTTTACGTGTCAGAGTACAGATTCCAAGACACAGGAGTCGGCTTATATAGATTCCGACCGTTTGAAATGAATTTCAGAACTGATTTTATTTTCTCAAGTCTGAAAAATTGATCGCTATTTTCGAAAACATGATTGATCTCTAGAAACTGTCTTTTTACGCGTCAGAGTACAGATTCCAAGATACAGGAGTCGGCTGATATAGATTTCCACTTTTGAAATGAATTTCAGAACTGATTTTATTTTCTCAAGTCTGAAAAATCGATCGCTATTTACGAAAAAATGATTGATCTCTAGAAACTGTCTTCTTACGCGTCAGAGTACAGATTCCAAGATACAGGAGTCGGCTGATTTCCACCGTTTTAAATGAATTTCAGAACTGATTTTATTTTCTCAAGTCTGAAAAATCGATCGCTATTTACGAAAAAATGATTGATCTCTAGAAACTGTCTTCTTACGCGTCAGAGTACAGATTCCAAGATACAGGAGTCGGCTGATTTCCACCGTTTTAAATAAATTTCAGAACTGATATTATTTTCTCAAGTCTGAAAAATCGATCGCTATTTACGAAAAGATGATTGATCTCTAGAAACTGTCTTTTTACGCGTCAGAGTACAGATTCCAAGAAACAGGAGTCAGCTGATATAGATTTCCACTTTTGAAATGAATTTCAGAACTGATTTTATTTTCTCAAGTCTGAAAAATTGATCGCTATTTTCGAAAACATGATTGATCTCTAGAAACTGTCTTTCTACGCGTCAGAGTACAGATTCCAAGATACAGGAGTCGGCTGATATAGATTTCCACTTTTGAAATGAATTTCAGAACTGATTTTATAATCTCAAGTCTGAAGAATCGATCGCTATTTACGAAAAAATAATTAATCTCTAGAAACTGTCTTTTTACGCGTCAGAGTACAGATTCCAAGAAACAGGAGTCGGCTGATATAGATTTCCACCGTTTGAAATGAATTTCAGAACGGATTTTATTTTCTCAAGTCTGAAAAATCGATCGCTATTTACGAAAAAATGATTGATCTCTAGAAACTGTCTTTTTACGCGTCAGAGTACAGATTCTAAGATACAGAAGTCGGCTGATCTAGATTTCCACCGTTCCAAATGAATTTCAGAACTGCCTCATTTTCTCAAGTCAGAAAAATCGATCGCTATTTACGAAAAAATGATTGATCTCTAGAAACTGTCTTTTTACGCGTCAGAGTACAGATTCCAAGATACAGGAGTCGGCTGATATAGATTCCTACCGTTTAAAATGAATTTCAGAACTGATTTTATTTTCTCAAGTCTGAAAAATCGATCGCTATTTCCGAAAAGATGATTGATCGCTAGAAACTGTCTTTTTACGCGTCAGATTACAGATTCCAAGAAACAGGAGTCGGCTGATATAGATTTCCACTTTTGAAATGAATTTCAGAACTGATTTTATTTTCTCAAGTCTGAAAAATCGATCGCTATTTACGAAAAAATGATTGATCTCTGGAAACTGTCTTTTTACGTGTCAGAGTACAGATTCCAAGACACAGGAGTCGGCTTATATAGATTCCCACCGTTTAAAATGAATTTCAGAACTGATTTCATTTTCTCAAGTCTGAAAAATCGATCGCTATCTACGAAAAAATGATTGATCTCTAGAAACTGTCTTCATACGCGTCAGAGTACAGATTCCAAGATACAGGAGTCGGCTGATTTCCACCCTTTTAAATGAATTTCAGAACTGATTTTATTTTCTCAAGTCTGAAAAATTGATCGCTATTTTCGAAAACATGATTGATCTCCAGAAACTGTCTTTTTACGCGTCAGAGTACAGATTCCAAGATACAGGAGTCGGCTGATATAGATTTCCACTTTTGAAATGAATTTCAGAACTGATTTTATAATCTCAAGTCTGAAGAATCGATCGCTATTTACGAAAAAATAATTAATCTCTAGAAACTGTCTTTTTACGCGTCAGAGTAGAGATTCCAAGAAACAGGAGTCGGCTGATATAGATTTCCACTTTTGAAATGAATTTCAGAACTGATTTTATTTTTTCAAGTCTAAAAAATCGATCGCTATTTACGAAAAAATGATTAATCTCTAGAAACTGTCTTTTTACGCGTCAGAGTAAAGATTCCAAGATACAGGAGTCGGCTGATATAGATTTCCACTTTTGAAATGAATTTCAGAACTGATTGTATAATCTCAAGTCTGAAGAATCGATCGCTATTTACGAAAAAATAATTAATCTCTAGAAACTGTCTTTTTACGCGTCAGAGTACAGATTCCAAGAAACAGGAGTCGGCTGATATAGATTTCCACTTTTGAAATAAATTTCAGAACTGATATTATTTTCTCAAGTCTGAAGAATCGATCGCTATTTACGAAAAAATAATTAATCTCTAGAAACTGTCTTTTTACGCGTCAGAGTACAGATTCCAAGAAACAGGAGTCGGCTGATATAGATTTCCACTTTTGAAATGAATTTCAGAACTGATATTATTTTCTCAAGTCTGAAAAATCGATCGCTATTTACGAAAAAATGATTGATCTCTAGAAACTGTCTTCTTACGCCTCAGAGTACAGATTCCAAGATACAGGAGTCGGCTGATTTCCACCGTTTCAAATGAATTTCAGAACTGATATTATTTTCTCAAGTCTGAAAAATCGATCGCTATTTACGAAAAGATGATTGATCTCTAGAAACTGTCTTTTTACGCGTCAGAGTACAGATTCCAAGAAACAGGAGTCGGCTGATATAGATTTCCACTTTTGAAATGAATTTCAGAACTGATTTTATTTTCTCAAGGCTAAAAAATCGATCGCCATTACCGAAAAAATAATTGATCTCTAGAAACTGTCTTTTTACGAGTCAGAGTACAGATTCTAAGATACAGAAGTCGGCTGATCTAGATTCCCACCGTTCCAAATGAATTTCAGAACTGCCTCATTTTCTCAAGTCAGAAAAATCGATCGCTATTTACGAAAAAATGATTGATCTCTAGAAACTGTCTTTTTACGCGTCAGAGTACAGATTCCAAGATACAGAAGTCGGCTGATATAGATTTCCACTTTTGAAATGAATTTCAGAACTGATATTATTTTCTCAAGTCTGAAAAATCGATCGCTATTTACGAAAAAATGATTGATCTCTAGAAACTGTCTTCTTACGCCTCAGAGTACAGATTCCAAGATACAGGAGTCGGCTGATATAGATTCCCACCGTTTAAAATGAATTTCAGAACTGATTTTATTTTCTCAAGTCTGAAAAATCGATCGCTATTTCCGAAAAAATGATTGATCTCTAGAAACTGTCTTTTCACGCGTCAGAGTACAGATTCCAAGACACAGGAGTCGGCTTATATAGATTCCCACCGTTTAAAATGAATTTCAGAATTGATTTTATTTTTTCAAGTCTGAAAAATTGATCGCTATTTTCGAAAACATGATTGATCTCTAGAAACTGTCTTTTTACGCGTCAGAGTACAGATTCCAAGATACAGGAGTCTGCTGATATAGATTTCCACTTTTAAAATGAATTTCAGAACTGATTTTATCATCTCAAGTCTGAAGAATCGATCGCTATTTACGAAAAAATGATTAATCTCTAGAAACTGTCTTTATACGCGTCAGAGTACAGATTCCAAGATACAGGAGTCGGCTGATATAGATTCCCACTGTTTGAAATGAATTTCAGAACTGATTTTATTTTCTCAAGTCTGAAAAATCGATCGCTATTTCCGAAAAGATGATTGATCTCTAGAAACTGTCTTTTTACGCGTCAGATTACAGATTCCAAGAAACAGGAGTCGGCTGATATAGATTTCCACTTTTGAAATGAATTTCAGAACTGATTTTATCTTCTCAAGTCTGAAAAATCGATCGCTATTTCTGAAAAAATGATTGATCTCTAGAAACTGTCTTTTCACGTGTCAGAGTACAGATTCCAAGACACAGGAGTCGGCTTATATAGATTCCCACCGTTTAAAATGAATTTCAGAACGGATTTTATTTTCTCAAGTCTGAAAAATCGATCGCTATTTACGAAAAAATGATTGATCTCTGGAAACTGTCTTTTTACGTGTCAGAGTACAGATTCCAAGACACAGGAGTCGGCTTATATAGATTCCCACCGTTTAAAATGAATTTCAGAACTGATTTCATTTTCTCAAGTCTGAAAAATCGATCGCTATTTACGAAAAAATGATTGATCTCTAGAAACTGTCTTCTTACGCGTCAGAGTACAGATTCCAAGATACAGGAGTCGGCTAATTTCCACCGTTTCAAATGAATTCCAGAACTGATATTATTTTCTCAAGTCTGAAAAATCGATCGCTATTTACGAAAAAATGATTGATCTCTAGAAACTGTCTTTTTACGCGTCAGAGTACAGATTCCAAGAAACAGGAGTCGGCTGATATAGATTTCCACTTTTGAAATGAATTTCAGAACTGATTTTATTTTCTCAAGGCTAAAAAATCGATCGCCATTACCGAAAAAATAATTGATCTCTAGAAACTGTCTTTTTACGAGTCAGAGTACAGATTCCAAAATACGGGAGTCGGCTGATCTAGATTTCCACTTTTGAAATGAATTTCAGAACTGATTTTATTTTCTCAAGTCTGAAAAATCGATCGCTATTTACGAAAAAATGATTAATCTCTAGAAACTGTCTTTTTACGCGTCAGAGTACAGATTCCAAGAAACAGGAGTCGGCTGATATAGATTTCCACCGTTTGAAATGAATTTCAGAACTGCCTTATTTTCTCAAGTCTGAAAAATCGATCGCTATTTACGAAAAAATGATTGATCTCTAGAAACTGTCTTTTTACGCGTCAGAGTACAGATTCCAAGATACAGGAGTCGGCTGATATAGATTTTCACCGTTTAAAATGAATTTCAGAATTGATTTTATTTTCTCAAGTCTGAAAAATTGATCGCTATTTACGAAAAAATGATCAATCTCTAGAAACTGTCTTTTTACGCGTCAGAGTACAGATTCCAAGATACAGGAGTCTGCTGATATAGATTTCCACTTTTGAAATGAATTTCAGAACTGATTTTATTATCTCAAGTCTGAAGAATCGATCGCTATTTCCAAAAAAATGATTGATCTCTAGAAACTGTCTTTTCACGCGTCAGAGTACAGATTCCAAGACACAGGAGTCGGCTTATATAGATTCCCACCGTTTAAAATGAATTTCAGAATTGATTTTATTTTTTCAAGTCTGAAAAATTGATCGCTATTTTCGAAAACATGATTGATCTCTAGAAACTGTCTTTTTACGCGTCAGAGTACAGATTCCAAGATACAGGAGTCTGCTGATATAGATTTCCACTTTTGAAATGAATTTCAGAACTGATATTATTTTCTCAAGTCTGAAAAATCGATCGCTATTTACGAAAAAATGATTGATCTCTAGAAACTGTCTTCTTACGCCTCAGAGTACAGATTCCAAGATACAGGAGTCGGCTGATATAGATTCCCACCGTTTAAAATGAATTTCAGAACTGATTTTATTTTCTCAAGTCTGAAAAATCGATCGCTATTTCCGAAAAAATGATTGATCTCTAGAAACTGTCTTTTCACGCGTCAGAGTACAGATTCCAAGACACAGGAGTCGGCTTATATAGATTCCCACCGTTTAAAATGAATTTCAGAATTGATTTTATTTTTTCAAGTCTGAAAAATTGATCGCTATTTTCGAAAACATGATTGATCTCTAGAAACTGTCTTTTCACGCGTCAGAGTACAGATTCCAAGATACAGGAGTCTGCTGATATAGATTTCCACTTTTGAAATGAATTTCAGAACTGATTTTATCATCTCAAGTCTGAAGAATCGATCGCTATTTACGAAAAAATGATTAATCTCTAGAAACTGTCTTTATACGCGTCAGAGTACAGATTCCAAGATACAGGAGTCGGCTGATATAGATTCCCACCGTTTGAAATGAATTTCAGAACTGATTTTATTTTCTCAAGTCTGAAAAATCGATCGCTATTTCCGAAAAGATGATTGATCTCTAGAAACTGTCTTTTTACGCGTCAGATTACAGATTCCAAGAAACAGGAGTCGGCTGATATAGATTTCCACTTTTGAAATGAATTTCAGAACTGATTTTATCTTCTCAAGTCTGAAAAATCGATCGCTATTTCTGAAAAAATGATTGATCTCTATAAACTGTCTTTTCACGTGTCAGAGTACAGATTCCAAGACACAGGAGTCGGCTTATATAGATTCCCACCGTTTAAAATGAATTTCAGAACGGATTTTATTTTCTCAAGTCTGAAAAATCGATCGCTATTTACGAAAAAATGATTGATCTCTGGAAACTGTCTTTTTACGTGTCAGAGTACAGATTCCAAGACACAGGAGTCGGCTTATATAGATTCCCACCGTTTAAAATGAATTTCAGAACTGATTTCATTTTCTCAAGTCTGAAAAATCGATCGCTATTTACGAAAAAATGATTGATCTCTAGAAACTGTCTTCTTACGCGTCAGAGTACAGATTCCAAGATACAGGAGTCGGCTGATTTCCACCGTTTCAAATGAATTTCAGAACTGATATTATTTTCTCAAGTCTGAAAAATCGATCGCTATTTACGAAAAGATGATTGATCTCTAGAAACTGTCTTTTTACGCGTCAGAGTACAGATTCCAAGAAACAGGAGTCGGCTGATATAGATTTCCACTTTTGAAATGAATTTCAGAACTGATTTTATTTTCTCAAGGCTAAAAAATCGATCGCCATTACCGAAAAAATAATTGATCTCTAGAAACTGTCTTTTTACGAGTCAGAGTACAGATTCCAAAATACGGGAGTCGGCTGATCTAGATTTCCACTTTTGAAATGAATTTCAGAACTGATTTTATTTTCTCAAGTCTGAAAAATCGATCGCTATTTACGAAAAAATGATTAATCTCTAGAAACTGTCTTCTTACGCGTCAGAGTACAGATTCCAAGAAACAGGAGTCGGCTGATATAGATTTCCACCGTTTGAAATGAATTTCAGAACTGCCTTATTTTCTCAAGTCTGAAAAATCGATCGCTATTTACGAAAAAATGATTGATCTCTAGAAACTGTCTTTTTACGCGTCAGAGTACAGATTCCAAGATACAGGAGTCGGCTGATATAGATTTTCACCGTTTAAAATGAATTTCAGAATTGATTTTATTTTCTCAAGTCTGAAAAATTGATCGCTATTTACGAAAAAATGATCAATCTCTAGAAACTGTCTTTTTACGCGTCAGAGTACAGATTCCAAGAAACAGGAGTCGGCTGATATAGATTTCCACTTCTGGAATGAATTTCAGAACTGATTTTATTTTCTCAAGTCTGAAAAATCGATCGCTATTTCCGAAAAAATGATTGATCTCTAGAAACTGTCTTTTCACGCGTCAGAGTACAGATTCCAAGACACAGGAGTCGGCTGATATAGATTTCCACTTTTGAAATGAATTTCAGAACTGATTGTATAATCTCAAGTCTGAAGAATCGATCGCTATTTACGAAAAAATAATTAATCTCTAGAAACTGTCTTTTTACGCGTCAGAGTACAGATTCCAAGAAACAGGAGTCGGCTGATATAGATTTCCACTTTTGAAATGAATTTCAGAACTGATATTATTTTCTCAAGTCTGAAAAATCGATCGCTATTTACGAAAAAATGATTGATCTCTAGAAACTGTCTTCTTACGCCTCAGAGTACAGATTCCAAGATACAGGAGTCGGCTGATTTCCACCGTTTCAAATGAATTTCAGAACTGATATTATTTTCTCAAGTCTGAAAAATCGATCGCTATTTACGAAAAGATGATTGATCTCTAGAAACTGTCTTTTTACGCGTCAGAGTACAGATTTCATGACGCAGGAGTCGGCTGATTTCCACCGTTTGAAATGAATTTCAGAACGGATTTTATTTTCTCAAGTCTGAAAAATCGATCGCTATTTACGAAAAAATGATTGATCTCTAGAAACTGTCTTCTTACGCGTCAGAGTACAGATTCCAAGATACAGGAGTCGGCTGATTTCCACCGTTTCAAATGAATTTCAGAACTGATATTATTTTCTCAAGTCTGAAAAATCGATCGCTATTTACGAAAAGATGATTGATCTCTAGAAACTGTCTTTTTACGCGTCAGAGTACAGATTCCAAGAAACAGGAGTCGGCTGATATAGATTTCCACTTTTGAAATGAATTTCAGAACTGATTTTATTTTCTCAAGGCTAAAAAATCGATCGCCATTACCGAAAAAATAATTGATCTCTAGAAACTGTCTTTTTACGAGTCAGAGTACAGATTCTAAGATACAGAAGTCGGCTGATCTAGATTCCCACCGTTCCAAATGAATTTCAGAACTGCCTCATTTTCTCAAGTCAGAAAAATCGATCGCTATTTACGAAAAAATGATTGATCTCTAGAAACTGTCTTTTTACGCGTCAGAGTACAGATTCCAAGATACAGGAGTCGGCTGATATAGATTTCCACTTTTGAAATGAATTTCAGAACTGATATTATTTTCTCAAGTCTGAAAAATCGATCGCTATTTACGAAAAAATGATTGATCTCTAGAAACTGTCTTCTTACGCCTCAGAGTACAGATTCCAAGATACAGGAGTCGGCTGATATAGATTCCCACCGTTTAAAATGAATTTCAGAACTGATTTTATTTTCTCAAGTCTGAAAAATCGATCGCTATTTCCGAAAAAATGATTGATCTCTAGAAACTGTCTTTTCACGCGTCAGAGTACAGATTCCAAGACACAGGAGTCGGCTTATATAGATTCCCACCGTTTAAAATGAATTTCAGAATTGATTTTATTTTTTCAAGTCTGAAAAATTGATCGCTATTTTCGAAAACATGATTGATCTCTAGAAACTGTCTTTTTACGCGTCAGAGTACAGATTCCAAGATACAGGAGTCTGCTGATATAGATTTCCACTTTTAAAATGAATTTCAGAACTGATTTTATCATCTCAAGTCTGAAGAATCGATCGCTATTTACGAAAAAATGATTAATCTCTAGAAACTGTCTTTATACGCGTCAGAGTACAGATTCCAAGATACAGGAGTCGGCTGATATAGATTCCCACCGTTTGAAATGAATTTCAGAACTGATTTTATTTTCTCAAGTCTGAAAAATCGATCGCTATTTCCGAAAAGATGATTGATCTCTAGAAACTGTCTTTTTACGCGTCAGATTACAGATTCCAAGAAACAGGAGTCGGCTGATATAGATTTCCACTTTTGAAATGAATTTCAGAACTGATTTTATCTTCTCAAGTCTGAAAAATCGATCGCTATTTCTGAAAAAATGATTGATCTCTAGAAACTGTCTTTTCACGTGTCAGAGTACAGATTCCAAGACACAGGAGTCGGCTTATATAGATTCCCACCGTTTAAAATGAATTTCAGAACGGATTTTATTTTCTCAAGTCTGAAAAATCGATCGCTATTTACGAAAAAATGATTGATCTCTGGAAACTGTCTTTTTACGTGTCAGAGTACAGATTCCAAGACACAGGAGTCGGCTTATATAGATTCCCACCGTTTAAAATGAATTTCAGAACTGATTTCATTTTCTCAAGTCTGAAAAATCGATCGCTATTTACGAAAAAATGATTGATCTCTAGAAACTGTCTTCTTACGCGTCAGAGTACAGATTCCAAGATACAGGAGTCGGCTAATTTCCACCGTTTCAAATGAATTTCAGAACTGATATTATTTTCTCAAGTCTGAAAAATCGATCGCTATTTACGAAAAAATGATTGATCTCTAGAAACTGTCTTTTTACGCGTCAGAGTACAGATTCCAAGAAACAGGAGTCGGCTGATATAGATTTCCACTTTTGAAATGAATTTCAGAACTGATTTTATTTTCTCAAGGCTAAAAAATCGATCGCCATTACCGAAAAAATAATTGATCTCTAGAAACTGTCTTTTTACGAGTCAGAGTACAGATTCCAAAATACGGGAGTCGGCTGATCTAGATTTCCACTTTTGAAATGAATTTCAGAACTGATTTTATTTTCTCAAGGCTAAAAAATCGATCGCCATTACCGAAAAAATAATTGATCTCTAGAAACTGTCTTTTTACGCGTCAGAGTACAGATTCCAAGAAACAGGAGTCGGCTGATATAGATTTCCACCGTTTGAAATGAATTTCAGAACTGCCTTATTTTCTCAAGTCTGAAAAATCGATCGCTATTTACGAAAAAATGATTGATCTCTAGAAACTGTCTTTTTACGCGTCAGAGTACAGATTCCAAGATACAGGAGTCGGCTGATATAGATTTTCACCGTTTAAAATGAATTTCAGAATTGATTTTATTTTCTCAAGTCTGAAAAATTGATCGCTATTTACGAAAAAATGATCAATCTCTAGAAACTGTCTTTTTACGCGTCAGAGTACAGATTCCAAGAAACAGGAGTCGGCTGATATAGATTTCTACTTCTGAAATGAATTTCAGAACTGATTTTATTTTCTCAAGTCTGAAAAATCGATCGCTATTTCCAAAAAAATGATTGATCTCTAGAAACTGTCTTTTCACGCGTCAGAGTACAGATTCCAAGACACAGGAGTCGGCTTATATAGATTCCCACCGTTTAAAATGAATTTCAGAATTGATTTTATTTTTTCAAGTCTGAAAAATTGATCGCTATTTTCGAAAACATGATTGATCTCTAGAAACTGTCTTTTTACGCGTCAGAGTACAGATTCCAAGATACAGGAGTCTGCTGATATAGATTTCCACTTTTGAAATGAATTTCAGAACTGATTTTATTATCTCAAGTCTGAAGAATCGATCGCTATTTACGAAAAAATAATTAATCTCTAGAAACTGTCTTTTTACGCGTCAGAGTACAGATTCCAAGAAACAGGAGTCGGCTGATATAGATTTCCACTTTTGAAATGAATTTCAGAACTGATATTATTTTCTCAAGTCTGAAAAATCGATCGCTATTTACGAAAAAATGATTGATCTCTAGAAACTGTCTTCTTACGCCTCAGAGTACAGATTCCAAGATACAGGAGTCGGCTGATATAGATTCCCACCGTTTAAAATGAATTTCAGAACTGATTTTATTTTCTCAAGTCTGAAAAATCGATCGCTATTTCCGAAAAAATGATTGATCTCTAGAAACTGTCTTTTCACGCGTCAGAGTACAGATTCCAAGACACAGGAGTCGGCTTATATAGATTCCCACCGTTTAAAATGAATTTCAGAATTGATTTTATTTTTTCAAGTCTGAAAAATTGATCGCTATTTTCGAAAACATGATTGATCTCTAGAAACTGTCTTTTCACGCGTCAGAGTACAGATTCCAAGATACAGGAGTCTGCTGATATAGATTTCCACTTTTGAAATGAATTTCAGAACTGATTTTATCATCTCAAGTCTGAAGAATCGATCGCTATTTACGAAAAAATGATTAATCTCTAGAAACTGTCTTTATACGCGTCAGAGTACAGATTCCAAGATACAGGAGTCGGCTGATATAGATTCCCACCGTTTGAAATGAATTTCAGAACTGATTTTATTTTCTCAAGTCTGAAAAATCGATCGCTATTTCCGAAAAGATGATTGATCTCTAGAAACTGTCTTTTTACGCGTCAGATTACAGATTCCAAGAAACAGGAGTCGGCTGATATAGATTTCCACTTTTGAAATGAATTTCAGAACTGATTTTATCTTCTCAAGTCTGAAAAATCGATCGCTATTTCTGAAAAAATGATTGATCTCTATAAACTGTCTTTTCACGTGTCAGAGTACAGATTCCAAGACACAGGAGTCGGCTTATATAGATTCCCACCGTTTAAAATGAATTTCAGAACGGATTTTATTTTCTCAAGTCTGAAAAATCGATCGCTATTTACGAAAAAATGATTGATCTCTGGAAACTGTCTTTTTACGTGTCAGAGTACAGATTCCAAGACACAGAAGTCGGCTTATATAGATTCCCACCGTTTAAAATGAATTTCAGAACTGATTTCATTTTCTCAAGTCTGAAAAATCGATCGCTATTTACGAAAAAATGATTGATCTCTAGAAACTGTCTTCTTACGCGTCAGAGTACAGATTCCAAGATACAGGAGTCGGCTGATTTCCACCGTTTCAAATGAATTTCAGAACTGATATTATTTTCTCAAGTCTGAAAAATCGATCGCTATTTACGAAAAGATGATTGATCTCTAGAAACTGTCTTTTTACGCGTCAGAGTACAGATTCCAAGAAACAGGAGTCGGCTGATATAGATTTCCACTTTTGAAATGAATTTCAGAACTGATTTTATTTTCTCAAGGCTAAAAAATCGATCGCCATTACCGAAAAAATAATTGATCTCTAGAAACTGTCTTTTTACGAGTCAGAGTACAGATTCCAAAATACGGGAGTCGGCTGATCTAGATTTCCACTTTTGAAATGAATTTCAGAACTGATTTTATTTTCTCAAGTCTGAAAAATCGATCGCTATTTACGAAAAAATGATTAATCTCTAGAAACTGTCTTTTTACGCGTCAGAGTACAGATTCCAAGAAACAGGAGTCGGCTGATATAGATTTCCACCGTTTGAAATGAATTTCAGAACTGCCTTATTTTCTCAAGTCTGAAAAATCGATCGCTATTTCCGAAAAAATGATTGATCTCTAGAAACTGTCTTTTCACGCGTCAGAGTACAGATTCCAAGACACAGGAGTCGGCTGATATAGATTTCCACTTTTGAAATGAATTTCAGAACTGATTGTATAATCTCAAGTCTGAAGAATCGATCGCTATTTACGAAAAAATAATTAATCTCTAGAAACTGTCTTTTTACGCGTCAGAGTACAGATTCCAAGAAACAGGAGTCGGCTGATATAGATTTCCACTTTTGAAATAAATTTCAGAACTGATATTATTTTCTCAAGTCTGAAGAATCGATCGCTATTTACGAAAAAATAATTAATCTCTAGAAACTGTCTTTTTACGCGTCAGAGTACAGATTCCAAGAAACAGGAGTCGGCTGATATAGATTTCCACTTTTGAAATGAATTTCAGAACTGATATTATTTTCTCAAGTCTGAAAAATCGATCGCTATTTACGAAAAAATGATTGATCTCTAGAAACTGTCTTCTTACGCCTCAGAGTACAGATTCCAAGATACAGGAGTCGGCTGATTTCCACCGTTTCAAATGAATTTCAGAACTGATATTATTTTCTCAAGTCTGAAAAATCGATCGCTATTTACGAAAAGATGATTGATCTCTAGAAACTGTCTTTTTACGCGTCAGAGTACAGATTTCATGACGCAGGAGTCGGCTGATTTCCACCGTTTGAAATGAATTTCAGAACGGATTTTATTTTCTCAAGTCTGAAAAATCGATCGCTATTTACGAAAAAATGATTGATCTCTAGAAACTGTCTTCTTACGCGTCAGAGTACAGATTCCAAGATACAGGAGTCGGCTGATTTCCACCGTTTCAAATGAATTTCAGAACTGATATTATTTTCTCAAGTCTGAAAAATCGATCGCTATTTACGAAAAGATGATTGATCTCTAGAAACTGTCTTTTTACGCGTCAGAGTACAGATTCCAAGAAACAGGAGTCGGCTGATATAGATTTCCACTTTTGAAATGAATTTCAGAACTGATTTTATTTTCTCAAGGCTAAAAAATCGATCGCCATTACCGAAAAAATAATTGATCTCTAGAAACTGTCTTTTTACGAGTCAGAGTACAGATTCTAAGATACAGAAGTCGGCTGATCTAGATTCCCACCGTTCCAAATGAATTTCAGAACTGCCTCATTTTCTCAAGTCAGAAAAATCGATCGCTATTTACGAAAAAATGATTGATCTCTAGAAACTGTCTTTTTACGCGTCAGAGTACAGATTCCAAGATACAGGAGTCGGCTGATATAGATTTCCACTTTTGAAATGAATTTCAGAACTGATATTATTTTCTCAAGTCTGAAAAATCGATCGCTATTTACGAAAAAATGATTGATCTCTAGAAACTGTCTTCTTACGCCTCAGAGTACAGATTCCAAGATACAGGAGTCGGCTGATATAGATTCCCACCGTTTAAAATGAATTTCAGAACTGATTTTATTTTCTCAAGTCTGAAAAATCGATCGCTATTTCCGAAAAAATGATTGATCTCTAGAAACTGTCTTTTCACGCGTCAGAGTACAGATTCCAAGACACAGGAGTCGGCTTATATAGATTCCCACCGTTTAAAATGAATTTCAGAATTGATTTTATTTTTTCAAGTCTGAAAAATTGATCGCTATTTTCGAAAACATGATTGATCTCTAGAAACTGTCTTTTTACGCGTCAGAGTACAGATTCCAAGATACAGGAGTCTGCTGATATAGATTTCGACTTTTAAAATGAATTTCAGAACTGATTTTATCATCTCAAGTCTGAAGAATCGATCGCTATTTACGAAAAAATGATTAATCTCTAGAAACTGTCTTTATACGCGTCAGAGTACAGATTCCAAGATACAGGAGTCGGCTGATATAGATTCCCACCGTTTGAAATGAATTTCAGAACTGATTTTATTTTCTCAAGTCTGAAAAATCGATCGCTATTTCCGAAAAGATGATTGATCTCTAGAAACTGTCTTTTTACGCGTCAGATTACAGATTCCAAGAAACAGGAGTCGGCTGATATAGATTTCCACTTTTGAAATGAATTTCAGAACTGATTTTATCTTCTCAAGTCTGAAAAATCGATCGCTATTTCTGAAAAAATGATTGATCTCTAGAAACTGTCTTTTCACGTGTCAGAGTACAGATTCCAAGACACAGGAGTCGGCTTATATAGATTCCCACCGTTTAAAATGAATTTCAGAACGGATTTTATTTTCTCAAGTCTGAAAAATCGATCGCTATTTACGAAAAAATGATTGATATCTGGAAACTGTCTTTTTACGTGTCAGAGTACAGATTCCAAGACACAGGAGTCGGCTTATATAGATTCCCACCGTTTAAAATGAATTTCAGAACTGATTTCATTTTCTCAAGTCTGAAAAATCGATCGCTATTTACGAAAAAATGATTGATCTCTAGAAACTGTCTTCTTACGCGTCAGAGTACAGATTCCAAGATACAGGAGTCGGCTAATTTCCACCGTTTCAAATGAATTTCAGAACTGATATTATTTTCTCAAGTCTGAAAAATCGATCGCTATTTACGAAAAAATGATTGATCTCTAGAAACTGTCTTTTTACGCGTCAGAGTACAGATTCCAAGAAACAGGAGTCGGCTGATATAGATTTCCACTTTTGAAATGAATTTCAGAACTGATTTTATTTTCTCAAGTCTGAAAAATCGATCGCTATTTCCAAAAAAATGATTGATCTCTAGAAACTGTCTTTTCACGCGTCAGAGTACAGATTCCAAGACACAGGAGTCGGCTTATATAGATTCCCACCGTTTAAAATGAATTTCAGAATTGATTTTATTTTTTCAAGTCTGAAAAATTGATCGCTATTTTCGAAAACATGATTGATCTCTAGAAACTGTCTTTTTACGCGTCAGAGTACAGATTCCAAGATACAGGAGTCTGCTGATATAGATTTCCACTTTTGAAATGAATTTCAGAACTGATTTTATTATCTCAAGTCTGAAGAATCGATCGCTATTTACGAAAAAATAATTAATCTCTAGAAACTGTCTTTTTACGCGTCAGAGTACAGATTCCAAGAAACAGGAGTCGGCTGATATAGATTTCCACTTTTGAAATGAATTTCAGAACTGATATTATTTTCTCAAGTCTGAAAAATCGATCGCTATTTACGAAAAAATGATTGATCTCTAGAAACTGTCTTCTTACGCCTCAGAGTACAGATTCCAAGATACAGGAGTCGGCTGATATAGATTCCCACCGTTTAAAATGAATTTCAGAACTGATTTTATTTTCTCAAGTCTGAAAAATCGATCGCTATTTCCGAAAAAATGATTGATCTCTAGAAACTGTCTTTTCACGCGTCAGAGTACAGATTCCAAGACACAGGAGTCGGCTTATATAGATTCCCACCGTTTAAAATGAATTTCAGAATTGATTTTATTTTTTCAAGTCTGAAAAATTGATCGCTATTTTCGAAAACATGATTGATCTCTAGAAACTGTCTTTTCACGCGTCAGAGTACAGATTCCAAGATACAGGAGTCTGCTGATATAGATTTCCACTTTTGAAATGAATTTCAGAACTGATTTTATCATCTCAAGTCTGAAGAATCGATCGCTATTTACGAAAAAATGATTAATCTCTAGAAACTGTCTTTATACGCGTCAGAGTACAGATTCCAAGATACAGGAGTCGGCTGATATAGATTCCCACCGTTTGAAATGAATTTCAGAACTGATTTTATTTTCTCAAGTCTGAAAAATCGATCGCTATTTCCGAAAAGATGATTGATCTCTAGAAACTGTCTTTTTACGCGTCAGATTACAGATTCCAAGAAACAGGAGTCGGCTGATATAGATTTCCACTTTTGAAATGAATTTCAGAACTGATTTTATCTTCTCAAGTCTGAAAAATCGATCGCTATTTCTGAAAAAATGATTGATCTCTATAAACTGTCTTTTCACGTGTCAGAGTACAGATTCCAAGACACAGGAGTCGGCTTATATAGATTCCCACCGTTTAAAATGAATTTCAGAACGGATTTTATTTTCTCAAGTCTGAAAAATCGATCGCTATTTACGAAAAAATGATTGATCTCTGGAAACTGTCTTTTTACGTGTCAGAGTACAGATTCCAAGACACAGAAGTCGGCTTATATAGATTCCCACCGTTTAAAATGAATTTCAGAACTGATTTCATTTTCTCAAGTCTGAAAAATCGATCGCTATTTACGAAAAAATGATTGATCTCTAGAAACTGTCTTCTTACGCGTCAGAGTACAGATTCCAAGATACAGGAGTCGGCTGATTTCCACCGTTTCAAATGAATTTCAGAACTGATATTATTTTCTCAAGTCTGAAAAATCGATCGCTATTTACGAAAAGATGATTGATCTCTAGAAACTGTCTTTTTACGCGTCAGAGTACAGATTCCAAGAAACAGGAGTCGGCTGATATAGATTTCCACTTTTGAAATGAATTTCAGAACTGATTTTATTTTCTCAAGGCTAAAAAATCGATCGCCATTACCGAAAAAATAATTGATCTCTAGAAACTGTCTTTTTACGAGTCAGAGTACAGATTCCAAAATACGGGAGTCGGCTGATCTAGATTTCCACTTTTGAAATGAATTTCAGAACTGATTTTATTTTCTCAAGTCTGAAAAATCGATCGCTATTTACGAAAAAATGATTAATCTCTAGAAACTGTCTTTTTACGCGTCAGAGTACAGATTCCAAGAAACAGGAGTCGGCTGATATAGATTTCCACCGTTTGAAATGAATTTCAGAACTGCCTTATTTTCTCAAGTCTGAAAAATCGATCGCTATTTACGAAAAAATGATTGATCTCTAGAAACTGTCTTGTTACGCGTCAGAGTACAGATTCCAAGATACAGGAGTCGGCTGATATAGATTTTCACCGTTTAAAATGAATTTCAGAATTGATTTTATTTTCTCAAGTCTGAAAAATTGATCGCTATTTACGAAAAAATGATCAATCTCTAGAAACTGTCTTTTTACGCGTCAGAGTACAGATTCCAAGAAACAGGAGTCGGCTGATATAGATTTCCACTTCTGGAATGAATTTCAGAACTGATTTTATTTTCTCAAGTCTGAAAAATCGATCGCTATTTCCGAAAAAATGATTGATCTCTAGAAACTGTCTTTTCACGCGTCAGAGTACAGATTCCAAGACACAGGAGTCGGCTTATATAGATTCCCACCGTTTAAAATGAATTTCAGAATTGATTTTATTTTTTCAAGTCTGAAAAATTGATCGCTATTTTCGAAAACATGATTGATCTCTAGAAACTGTCTTTTTACGCGTCAGAGTACAGATTCCAAGATACAGGAGTCTGCTGATATAGATTTCCACTTTTGAAATGAATTTCAGAACTGATTTTATTATCTCAAGTCTGAAGAATCGATCGCTATTTACGAAAAAATGATTAATCTCTAGAAACTGTCTTTATACGCGTCAGAGTACAGATTCCAAGATACAGGAGTCGGCTGATATAGATTCCCACCGTTTGAAATGAATTTCAGAACTGATTTTATTTTCTCAAGTCTGAAAAATCGATCGCTATTTCAGAAAAGATGATTGATCTCTAGAAACTGTCTTTTTACGCGTCAGATTACAGATTCCAAGAAAGAGGAGTCGGCTGATATAGATTTCCACTTTTGAAATGAATTTCAGAACTGATTTTATCTTCTCAAGTCTGAAAAATCGATCGCTATTTCTGAAAAAATGATTGATCTCTAGAAACTGTCTTTTCACGTGTCAGAGTACAGATTCCAAGACACAGGAGTCGGCTTATATAGATTCACACCGTTTAAAATGAATTTCAGAACGGATTTTATTTTCTCAAGTCTGAAAAATCGATCGCTATTTACGAAAAAATGATTGATCTCTGGAAACTGTCTTTTTACGTGTCAGAGTACAGATTCCAAGACACAGGAGTCGGCTTATATAGATTCCCACCGTTTAAAATGAATTTCAGAACTGATTTCATTTTCTCAAGTCTGAAAAATCGATCGCTATTTACGAAAAAATGATTGATCTCTAGAAACTGTCTTCTTACGCGTCAGAGTACAGATTCCAAGATACAGGAGTCGGCTGATTTCCACCGTTTCAAATGAATTTCAGAACTGATATTATTTTCTCAAGTCTGAAAAATCGATCGCTATTCACGAAAAGATGATTGATCTCTAGAAACTGTCTTTTTACGCGTCAGAGTACAGATTCCAAGAAACAGGAGTCGGCTGATATAGATTTCCACTTTTGAAATGAATTTCAGAACTGATTTTATTTTCTCAAGGCTAAAAAATCGATCGCCATTACCGAAAAAATAATTGATCTCTAGAAACTGTCTTTTTACGAGTCAGAGTACAGATTCCAAAATACGGGAGTCGGCTGATCTAGATTTCCACTTTTGAAATGAATTTCAGAACTGATTTTATTTTCTCAAGTCTGAAAAATCGATCGCTATTTACGAAAAAATGATTAATCTCTAGAAACTGTCTTTTTACGCGTCAGAGTACAGATTTCAAGAAACAGGAGTCGGCTGATATAGATTTCCACCGTTTGAAATGAATTTCAGAACTGCCTTATTTTCTCAAGTCTGAAAAATCGATCGCTATTTACGAAAAAATGATTGATCTCTAGAAACTGTCTTTTTACGCGTCAGAGTACAGATTCCAAGATACAGGAGTCGGCTGATATAGATTTTCACCGTTTAAAATGAATTTCAGAATTGATTTTATTTTCTCAAGTGTGAAAAATTGATCGCTATTTACGAAAAAATGATCAATCTCTAGAAACTGTCTTTTTACGCGTCAGAGTACAGATTCCAAGAAACAGGAGTCGGCTGATATAGATTTCCACTTCTGAAATGAATTTCAGAACTGATTTTATTTTCTCAAGTCTGAAAAATCGATCGCTATTTCCGAAAAAATGATTGATCTCTAGAAACTGTCTTTTCACGCGTCAGAGTACAGATTCCAAGACACAGGAGTCGGCTTATATAGATTCCCACCGTTTAAAATGAATTTCAGAATTGATTTTATTTTCTCAAGTCTGAAAAATTGATCGCTATTTACGAAAAAATGATCAATCTCTAGAAACTGTCTTTTTACGCGTCAGAGTACAGATTCCAAGAAACAGGAGTCGGCTGATATAGATTTCCACTTCTGAAATGAATTCCAGAACTGATTTTATTTTCTCAAGTCTGAAAAATTGATCGCTATTTTCGAAAACATGATTGATCTCTAGAAACTGTCTTTCTACGCGTCAGAGTACAGATTCCAAGATACAGGAGTCGGCTGATATAGATTTCCACTTTTGAAATGAATTTCAGAACTGATTTTATAATCTCAAGTCTGAAGAATCGATCGCTATTTACGAAAAAATAATTAATCTCTAGAAACTGTCTTTTTACGCGTCAGAGTACAGATTCCAAGAAACAGGAGTCGGCTGATATAGATTTCCACTTTTGAAATGAATTTCAGAACTGATTTTATTTTCTCAAATCTAAAAAATCGATCGCCATTACCGAAAAAATAATTGATCTCTAGAAACTGTCTTTTTACGAGTCAGAGTACAGATTCCAAAATACGGGAGATTCCCACCGTTAAAAATGTATTTCAGAAGTGATTTTATTTTCTCAAGTCTGAAAAATCGATCGCTATATACGAAAAAATGATTGATTTCTAGAAACTGTCTTTTCACGCGTCAGAGTACAGATTTCATGACGCAGGAGTCGGCTGATTTCCACCGTTTGAAATGAATTTCAGAACGAATTTTATTTTCTCAAGTCTGAAAAATCGATCGCTATTTACGAAAAAATGATTGATCTCTAGAAACTGTCTTCTTACGCGTCAGAGTACAGATTCCAAGATACAGGAGTCGGCTGATTTCCACCGTTTCAAATGAATTTCAGAACTGATATTATTTTCTCAAGTCTGAAAAATCGATCGCTATTTACGAAAAGATGATTGATCTCTAGAAACTGTCTTTTTACGCGTCAGAGTACAGATTCCAAGAAACAGGAGTCGGCTGATATAGATTTCCACTTTTGAAATGAATTTCAGAACTGATTTTATTTTCTCAAGGCTAAAAAATCGATCGCCATTACCGAAAAAATAATTGATCTCTAGAAACTGTCTTTTTACGAGTCAGAGTACAGATTCTAAGATACAGAAGTCGGCTGATCTAGATTCCCACCGTTCCAAATGAATTTCAGAACTGCCTCATTTTCTCAAGTCAGAAAAATCGATCGCTATTTACGAAAAAATGATTGATCTCTAGAAACTGTCTTTTTACGCGTCAGAGTACAGATTCCAAGATACAGGAGTCGGCTGATATAGATTTCCACTTTTGAAATGAATTTCAGAACTGATATTATTTTCTCAAGTCTGAAAAATCGATCGCTATTTACGAAAAAATGATTGATCTCTAGAAACTGTCTTCTTACGCCTCAGAGTACAGATTCCAAGATACAGGAGTCGGCTGATATAGATTCCCACCGTTTAAAATGAATTTCAGAACTGATTTTATTTTCTCAAGTCTGAAAAATCGATCGCTATTTCCGAAAAAATGATTGATCTCTAGAAACTGTCTTTTCACGCGTCAGAGTACAGATTCCAAGACACAGGAGTCGGCTTATATAGATTCCCACCGTTTAAAATGAATTTCAGAATTGATTTTATTTTTTCAAGTCTGAAAAATTGATCGCTATTTTCGAAAACATGATTGATCTCTAGAAACTGTCTTTTCACGCGTCAGAGTACAGATTCCAAGATACAGGAGTCTGCTGATATAGATTTCCACTTTTAAAATGAATTTCAGAACTGATTTTATCATCTCAAGTCTGAAGAATCGATCGCTATTTACGAAAAAATGATTAATCTCTAGAAACTGTCTTTATACGCGTCAGAGTACAGATTCCAAGATACAGGAGTCGGCTGATATAGATTCCCACCGTTTGAAATGAATTTCAGAACTGATTTTATTTTCTCAAGTCTGAAAAATCGATCGCTATTTCCGAAAAGATGATTGATCTCTAGAAACTGTCTTTTTACGCGTCAGATTACAGATTCCAAGAAACAGGAGTCGGCTGATATAGATTTCCACTTTTGAAATGAATTTCAGAACTGATTTTATCTTCTCAAGTCTGAAAAATCGATCGCTATTTCTGAAAAAATGATTGATCTCTAGAAACTGTCTTTTCACGTGTCAGAGTACAGATTCCAAGACACAGGAGTCGGCTTATATAGATTCCCACCGTTTAAAATGAATTTCAGAACGGATTTTATTTTCTCAAGTCTGAAAAATCGATCGCTATTTACGAAAAAATGATTGATCTCTGGAAACTGTCTTTTTACGTGTCAGAGTACAGATTCCAAGACACAGAAGTCGGCTTATATAGATTCCCACCGTTTAAAATGAATTTCAGAACTGATTTCATTTTCTCAAGTCTGAAAAATCGATCGCTATTTACGAAAAAATGATTGATCTCTAGAAACTGTCTTCTTACGCGTCAGAGTACAGATTCCAAGATACAGGAGTCGGCTGATTTCCACCGTTTCAAATGAATTTCAGAACTGATATTATTTTCTCAAGTCTGAAAAATCGATCGCTATTTACGAAAAGATGATTGATCTCTAGAAACTGTCTTTTTACGCGTCAGAGTACAGATTCCAAGAAACAGGAGTCGGCTGATATAGATTTCCACTTTTGAAATGAATTTCAGAACTGATTTTATTTTCTCAAGGCTAAAAAATCGATCGCCATTACCGAAAAAATAATTGATCTCTAGAAACTGTCTTTTTACGAGTCAGAGTACAGATTCCAAAATACGGGAGTCGGCTGATCTAGATTTCCACTTTTGAAATGAATTTCAGAACTGATTTTATTTTCTCAAGTCTGAAAAATCGATCGCTATTTACGAAAAAATGATTAATCTCTAGAAACTGTCTTTTTACGCGTCAGAGTACAGATTCCAAGAAACAGGAGTCGGCTGATATAGATTTCCACCGTTTGAAATGAATTTCAGAACTGCCTTATTTTCTCAAGTCTGAAAAATCGATCGCTATTTACGAAAAAATGATTGATCTCTAGAAACTGTCTTGTTACGCGTCAGAGTACAGATTCCAAGATACAGGAGTCGGCTGATATAGATTTTCACCGTTTAAAATGAATTTCAGAATTGATTTTATTTTCTCAAGTCTGAAAAATTGATCGCTATTTACGAAAAAATGATCAATCTCTAGAAACTGTCTTTTTACGCGTCAGAGTACAGATTCCAAGAAACAGGAGTCGGCTGATATAGATTTCCACTTCTGGAATGAATTTCAGAACTGATTTTATTTTCTCAAGTCTGAAAAATCGATCGCTATTTCCGAAAAAATGATTGATCTCTAGAAACTGTCTTTTCACGCGTCAGAGTACAGATTCCAAGACACAGGAGTCGGCTTATATAGATTCCCACCGTTTAAAATGAATTTCAGAATTGATTTTATTTTTTCAAGTCTGAAAAATTGATCGCTATTTTCGAAAACATGATTGATCTCTAGAAACTGTCTTTTTACGCGTCAGAGTACAGATTCCAAGATACAGGAGTCTGCTGATATAGATTTCCACTTTTGAAATGAATTTCAGAACTGATTTTATTATCTCAAGTCTGAAGAATCGATCGCTATTTACGAAAAAATGATTAATCTCTAGAAACTGTCTTTATACGCGTCAGAGTACAGATTCCAAGATACAGGAGTCGGCTGATATAGATTCCCACCGTTTGAAATGAATTTCAGAACTGATTTTATTTTCTCAAGTCTGAAAAATCGATCGCTATTTCAGAAAAGATGATTGATCTCTAGAAACTGTCTTTTTACGCGTCAGATTACAGATTCCAAGAAAGAGGAGTCGGCTGATATAGATTTCCACTTTTGAAATGAATTTCAGAACTGATTTTATCTTCTCAAGTCTGAAAAATCGATCGCTATTTCTGAAAAAATGATTGATCTCTAGAAACTGTCTTTTCACGTGTCAGAGTACAGATTCCAAGACACAGGAGTCGGCTTATATAGATTCACACCGTTTAAAATGAATTTCAGAACGGATTTTATTTTCTCAAGTCTGAAAAATCGATCGCTATTTACGAAAAAATGATTGATCTCTGGAAACTGTCTTTTTACGTGTCAGAGTACAGATTCCAAGACACAGGAGTCGGCTTATATAGATTCCCACCGTTTAAAATGAATTTCAGAACTGATTTCATTTTCTCAAGTCTGAAAAATCGATCGCTATTTACGAAAAAATGATTGATCTCTAGAAACTGTCTTCTTACGCGTCAGAGTACAGATTCCAAGATACAGGAGTCGGCTGATTTCCACCGTTTCAAATGAATTTCAGAACTGATATTATTTTCTCAAGTCTGAAAAATCGATCGCTATTCACGAAAAGATGATTGATCTCTAGAAACTGTCTTTTTACGCGTCAGAGTACAGATTCCAAGAAACAGGAGTCGGCTGATATAGATTTCCACTTTTGAAATGAATTTCAGAACTGATTTTATTTTCTCAAGGCTAAAAAATCGATCGCCATTACCGAAAAAATAATTGATCTCTAGAAACTGTCTTTTTACGAGTCAGAGTACAGATTCCAAAATACGGGAGTCGGCTGATCTAGATTTCCACTTTTGAAATGAATTTCAGAACTGATTTTATTTTCTCAAGTCTGAAAAATCGATCGCTATTTACGAAAAAATGATTAATCTCTAGAAACTGTCTTTTTACGCGTCAGAGTACAGATTTCAAGAAACAGGAGTCGGCTGATATAGATTTCCACCGTTTGAAATGAATTTCAGAACTGCCTTATTTTCTCAAGTCTGAAAAATCGATCGCTATTTACGAAAAAATGATTGATCTCTAGAAACTGTCTTTTTACGCGTCAGAGTACAGATTCCAAGATACAGGAGTCGGCTGATATAGATTTTCACCGTTTAAAATGAATTTCAGAATTGATTTTATTTTCTCAAGTGTGAAAAATTGATCGCTATTTACGAAAAAATGATCAATCTCCAGAAACTGTCTTTTTACGCGTCAGAGTACAGATTCCAAGAAACAGGAGTCGGCTGATATAGATTTCCACTTCTGAAATGAATTTCAGAACTGATTTTATTTTCTCAAGTCTGAAAAATCGATCGCTATTTCCGAAAAAATGATTGATCTCTAGAAACTGTCTTTTCACGCGTCAGAGTACAGATTCCAAGACACAGGAGTCGGCTTATATAGATTCCCACCGTTTAAAATGAATTTCAGAATTGATTTTATTTTCTCAAGTCTGAAAAATTGATCGCTATTTACGAAAAAATGATCAATCTCTAGAAACTGTCTTTTTACGCGTCAGAGTACAGATTCCAAGAAACAGGAGTCGGCTGATATAGATTTCCACTTCTGAAATGAATTCCAGAACTGATTTTATTTTCTCAAGTC
This sequence comes from Macrophya alboannulata, assembly GCA_949628255.1. Classification (NCBI taxonomy): domain Eukaryota; kingdom Metazoa; phylum Arthropoda; class Insecta; order Hymenoptera; family Tenthredinidae; genus Macrophya; species Macrophya alboannulata. The sequence continues at coordinate 8,688,198 of OX451210.1, read as the reverse complement.
TGAAAAATTGATCGCTATTTTCGAAAACATGATTGATCTCTAGAAACTGTCTTTCTACGCGTCAGAGTACAGATTCCAAGATACAGGAGTCGGCTGATATAGATTTCCACTTTTGAAATGAATTTCAGAACTGATTTTATAATCTCAAGTCTGAAGAATCGATCGCTATTTACGAAAAAATAATTAATCTCTAGAAACTGTCTTTTTACGCGTCAGAGTACAGATTCCAAGAAACAGGAGTCGGCTGATATAGATTTCCACTTTTGAAATGAATTTCAGAACTGATTTTATTTTCTCAAATCTAAAAAATCGATCGCCATTACCGAAAAAATAATTGATCTCTAGAAACTGTCTTTTTACGAGTCAGAGTACAGATTCCAAAATACGGGAGATTCCCACCGTTAAAAATGTATTTCAGAAGTGATTTTATTTTCTCAAGTCTGAAAAATCGATCGCTATATACGAAAAAATGATTGATTTCTAGAAACTGTCTTTTCACGCGTCAGAGTACAGATTTCATGACGCAGGAGTCGGCTGATTTCCACCGTTTGAAATGAATTTCAGAACGAATTTTATTTTCTCAAGTCTGAAAAATCGATCGCTATTTACGAAAAAATGATTGATCTCTGGAAACTGTCTTTTTACGTGTCAGAGTACAGATTCCAAGAAACAGGAGTCGGCTTATATAGATTCCCGCGGTTTAAAATGAATTTCAGAACTGCCTTATTTTCTCAAGTCTGAAAAATCGATCGCTATTTACGAAAAAATGATTGATCTCTAGAAACTGTCTTTTTACGCATCAGAGTACAGATTCTAAGATACAGAAGTCGGCTGATCTAGATTCCCACCGTTCCAAATGAATTTCAGAACTGCCTCATTTTCTCAAGTCAGAAAAATCGATCGCTATTTACGAAAAAATGATTGATCTCTAGAAACTGTCTTTTTACGCGTCAGAGTACAGATTCCAAGATACAGGAGTCGGCTGATATAGATTCCCACCGTTTAAAATGAATTTCAGAACTGATTTTATTTTCTCAAGTCTGAAAAATCGATCGCTATTTACGAAAAAATGATTGATCTCTAGAAACTGTCTTTTTACGCGTCAGATTACAGATTCCAAGAAACAGGAGTCGGCTGATATAGATTTCCACTTTTGAAATGAATTTCAGAACTGATTTTATCTTCTCAAGTCTGAAAAATCGATCGCTATTTCTGAAAAAATGATTGATCTCTAGAAACTGTCTTTTCACGTGTCAGAGTACAGATTCCAAGACACAGGAGTCGGCTTATATAGATTCACACCGTTTAAAATGAATTTCAGAACGGATTTTATTTTCTCAAGTCTGAAAAATCGATCGCTATTTACGAAAAAATGATTGATCTCTGGAAACTGTCTTTTTACGTGTCAGAGTACAGATTCCAAGACACAGGAGTCGGCTTATATAGATTCACACCGTTTAAAATGAATTTCAGAACTGATTTCATTTTCTCAAGTCTGAAAAATCGATCGCTATTTACGAAAAAATGATTGATCTCTAGAAACTGTCTTCTTACGCGTCAGAGTACAGATTCCAAGATACAGGAGTCGGCTGATTTCCACCGTTTCAAATGAATTTCAGAACTGATATTATTTTCTCAAGTCTGAAAAATCGATCACTATTTACGAAAAGATGATTGATCTCTAGAAACTGTCTTTTTACGCGTCAGAGTACAGATTCCAAGAAACAGGAGTCGGCTGATATAGATTTCCACTTTTGAAATGAATTTCAGAACTGATTTTATTTTCTCAAGGCTAAAAAATCGATCGCCATTACCGAAAAAATAATTGATCTCTAGAAACTGTCTTTTTACGAGTCAGAGTACAGATTCCAAAATACGGGAGTCGGCTGATCTAGATTCCCACTTTTGAAATGAATTTCAGAACTGATTTTATTTTCTCAAGTCTGAAAAATCGATCGCTATTTACGAAAAAATGATTAATCTCTAGAAACTGTCTTTTTACGCGTCAGAGTACAGATTCCAAGAAACAGGAGTCGGCTGATATAGATTTCCACCGTTTAAAATGAATTTCAGAATTGATTTTATTTTCTCAAGTCTGAAAAATTGATCGCTATTTACGAAAAAATGATCAATCTCTAGAAACTGTCTTTTTACGCGTCAGAGTACAGATTCCAAGAAACAGGAGTCGGCTGATATAGATTTCCACTTCTGAAATGAATTTCAGAACTGATTTTATTTTCTCAAGTCTGAAAAATTGATCGCTATTTTCGAAAACATGATTGATCTCTAGAAACTGTCTTTCTACGCGTCAGAGTACAGATTCCAAGATACAGGAGTCGGCTGATATAGATTTCCACTTTTGAAATGAATTTCAGAACTGATTTTATAATCTCAAGTCTGAAGAATCGATCGCTATTTACGAAAAAATAATTAATCTCTAGAAACTGTCTTTTTACGCGTCAGAGTACAGATTCCAAGAAACAGGAGTCGGCTGATATAGATTTCCACTTTTGAAATGAATTTCAGAACTGATTTTATTTTCTCAAATCTAAAAAATCGATCGCCATTACCGAAAAAATAATTGATCTCTAGAAACTGTCTTTTTACGAGTCAGAGTACAGATTCCAAAATACGGGAGATTCCCACCGTTAAAAATGTATTTCAGAAGTGATTTTATTTTCTCAAGTCTGAAAAATCGATCGCTATTTACGAAAAAATGATTGATCTCTGGAAACTGTCTTTTTACGTGTCAGAGTACAGATTCCAAGAAACAGGAGTCGGCTTATATAGATTCCCACCGTTTAAAATGAATTTCAGAACTGCCTTATTTTCTCAAGTCTGAAAAATCGATCGCTATTTACGAAAAAATGATTGATCTCTAGAAACTGTCTTTTTACGCGTCAGAGTACAGATTCTAAGATACAGAAGTCGGCTGATCTAGATTCCCACCGTTCCAAATGAATTTCAGAACTGCCTCATTTTCTCAAGTCAGAAAAATCGATCGCTATTTACGAAAAAATGATTGATCTCTAGAAACTGTCTTTTTACGCGTCAGAGTACAGATTCCAAGATACAGGAGTCGGCTGATATAGATTCCCACCGTTTAAAATGAATTTCAGAACTGATTTTATTTTCTCAAGTCTGAAAAATCGATCGCTATTTACGAAAAAATGATTGATCTCTAGAAACTGTCTTTTCACGCGTCAGAGTACAGATTCCAAGATACAGGAGTCGGCTGATATAGATTCCCACCGTTTAAAATGAATTTCAGAACTGATTTTATTTTCTCAAGTCTGAAAAATCGATCGCTATTTCCGAAAAAATGATTGATCTCTAGAAACTGTCTTTTCACGCGTCAGAGTACAGATTCCAAGACACAGGAGTCGGCTTATATAGATTCCCACCGTTTAAAATGAATTTCAGAATTGATTTTATTTTCTCAAGTCTGAAAAATTGATCGCTATTTTCGAAAACATGATTGATCTCTAGAAACTGTCTTTTTACGCGTCAGAGTACAGATTCCAAGATACAGGAGTCGGCTGATATAGATTTCCACTTTTGAAATGAATTTCAGAACTGATTTTATTATCTCAAGTCTGAAGAATCGATCGCTATTTACGAAAAAATGATTAATCTCTAGAAACTGTCTTTATACGCGTCAGAGTACAGATTCCAAGATACAGGAGTCGGCTGATATAGATTCCCACCGTTTGAAATGAATTTCAGAACTGATTTTATTTTCTCAAGTCTGAAAAATCGATCGCTATTTCCGAAAAGATGATTGATCGCTAGAAACTGTCTTTTTACGCGTCAGATTACAGATTCCAAGAAACAGGAGTCGGCTGATATAGATTTCCACTTTTGAAATGAATTTCAGAACTGATTTTATTTTCTCAAGTCTGAAAAATCGATCGCTATTTACGAAAAAATGATTGATCTCTGGAAACTGTCTTTTTACGTGTCAGAGTACAGATTCCAAGACACAGGAGTCGGCTTATATAGATTCCCACCGTTTAAAATGAATTTCAGAACTGATTTCATTTTCTCAAGTCTGAAAAATCGATCGCTATTTACGAAAAAATGATTGATCTCTAGAAACTGTCTTCATACGCGTCAGAGTACAGATTCCAAGATACAGGAGTCGGCTGATTTCCACCGTTTTAAATGAATTTCAGAACTGATTTTATTTTCTCAAGTCTGAAAAATTGATCGCTATTTTCGAAAACATGATTGATCTCCAGAAACTGTCTTTTTACGCGTCAGAGTACAGATTCCAAGATACAGGAGTCGGCTGATATAGATTTCCACTTTTGAAATGAATTTCAGAACTGATTTTATAATCTCAAGTCTGAAGAATCGATCGCTATTTACGAAAAAATAATTAATCTCTAGAAACTGTCTTTTTACGCGTCAGAGTACAGATTCCAAGAAACAGGAGTCGGCTGATATAGATTTCCACTTTTGAAATGAATTTCAGAACTGATTTTATAATCTCAAGTCTGAAGAATCGATCGCTATTTACGAAAAAATAATTAATCTCTAGAAACTGTCTTTTTACGCGTCAGAGTACAGATTCCAAGACACAGAAGTCGGCTTATATAGATTTCCACCGTTTAAAATAAATTTCAGAACTGCCTTATTTTCTCAAGTCTGAAAAATCGATCGCTATTTACGAAAAAATGATTGATCTCTAGAAACTGTCTTTTTACGCGTCAGAGTACAGATTCTAAGATACAGAAGTCGGCTGATCTAGATTCCCACCGTTCCAAATGAATTTCAGAACTGCCTTATTTTCTCAAGTCTGAAAAATCGATCGCTATTTACGAAAAAATGATTGATCTCTAGAAACTGACTTTTTACGCGTCAGAGTACAGATTCCAAGATACAGGAGTCGGCTGATATGGATTTCCACTTTTGAAATGAATTTCAGAACTGATTTTATTTTCTCAAGTCTGAAAAATCGATCGCTATTTCCGAAAAAATGATTGATCTCTAGAAACTGTCTTTTTACGCGTCAGAGTACGGATTCCACGAATCAGGAGTCGGCTGATATAGATTTCCACTTTTGAAATGAATTTCAGAACTGATTTTATTTTCTCAAGTCTGAAAAATCGATCGCTATTTACGGAAAAATGATTGATCTCTGGAAACTGTCTTTTCACGTGTCAGAGTACAGATTCCAAGACACAGAAGTCGGCTTATATAGATTTCCACCGTTTAAAATAAATTTCAGAACTGCCTTATTTTCTCAAGTCTGAAAAATCGATCGCTATTTACGAAAAAATGATTGATCTCTAGAAACTGTCTTTTTACGCGTCAGAGTACAGATTCTAAGATACAGAAGTCGGCTGATCTAGATTTCCACCGTTCCAAATGAATTTCAGAACTGCCTTATTTTCTCAAGTCTGAAAAATCGATCGCTATTTACGAAAAAATGATTGATCTCTAGAAACTGACTTTTTACGCGTCAGAGTACAGATTCCAAGATACAGGAGTCGGCTGATATAGATTTCCACTTTTGAAATGAATTTCAGAACTGATTTTATTTTCTCAAGTCTGAAAAATCGATCGCTATTTCCGAAAAAATGATTGATCTCTAGAAACTGTCTTCTTACGCGTCAGAGTACAGATTCCAAGATACAGGAGTCGGCTGATATAGATTTCCACTTTTGAAATGAATTTCAGAACTGATTTTATTTTCTCAAGTCTGAAAAATCGATCGCTATTTCTGAAAAAATGATTGATCTCTAGAAACTGTCTTTTTACGTGTCAGAGTACAGATTCCAAGACACAGGAGTCGGCTTATATAGATTCCCACCGTTTAAAATGAATTTCAGAACGGATTTTATTTTCTTAAGTCTGAAAAATCGATCGCTATTTACGAAAAAATGATTGATCTCTGGAAACTGTCTTTTTACGTGTCAGAGTACAGATTCCAAGACACAGGAGTCGGCTTATATAGATTCCCACCGTTTAAAATGAATTTCAGAACTGATTTCATTTTCTCAAGTCTGAAAAATCGATCGCTATTTACGAAAAAATGATTGATCTCTAGAAACTGTCTTCATACGCGTCAGAGTACAGATTCCAAGATACAGGAGTCGGCTGATTTCCACCGTTTTAAATGAATTTCAGAACTGATTTTATTTTCTCAAGTCTGAAAAATTGATCGCTATTTTCGAAAACATGATTGATCTCCAGAAACTGTCTTTTTACGCGTCAGAGTACAGATTTCAAGATACAGGAGTCGGCTGATATAGATTTCCACTTTTGAAATGAATTTCAGAACTGATTTTATAATCTCAAGTCTGAAGAATCGATCGCTATTTACGAAAAAATAATTAATCTCTAGAAACTGTCTTTTTACGCGTCAGAGTACAGATTCCAAGAAACAGGAGTCGGCTGATATAGATTTCCACTTTTGAAATGAATTTCAGAACTGATTTTATTTTCTCAAGTCTGAAAAATTGATCGCTATTTTCGAAAACATGATTGATCTCTAGAAACTGTCTTTTTACGCGTCAGAGTACAGATTCCAAGATACAGGAGTCGGCTGATATAGATTTCCACTTTTGAAATGAATTTCAGAACTGATTTTATAATCTCAAGTCTGAAGAATCGATCGCTATTTACGAAAAAATAATTAATCTCTAGAAACTGTCTTTTTACGCGTCAGAGTACAGATTCCAAGAAACAGGAGTCGGCTGATATAGATTTCTACTTTTGAAATGAATTTCAGAACTGATTTTATTTTCTCAAGTCTGAAAAATCGATCGCTATTTACAAAAAAATGATTAATCTCTAGAAACTGTCTTTTTACGCGTCAGAGTACGGATTCCAAGAAACAGGAGTCGGCTGATATAGATTTCCACTTTTGAAATGAATTTCAGAACTGATTTTATTTTCTCAAGTCTGAAAAATCGGTCGCTTTATACGAAAAAATGATTGATTTCTAGAAACTGTCTTTTCACGCGTCAGAGTACAGATTTCATGACGCAGGAGTCGGCTGATTTCCACCGTTTGAAATGAATTTCAGAACGGATTTTATTTTCTCGAATCTGAAAAATCGATCGCTATTTACGAAAAAATGATTGATCTCTGGAAACTGTCTTTTTACGTGTCAGAGTACAGATTCCAAGACACAGGAGTCGGCTTATATAGATTCCCACCGTTTAAAATGAATTTCAGAACTGCCTTATTTTCTCAAGTCTGAAAAATCGATCGCTATTTACGAAAAAATGATTGATCTCTAGAAACTGTCTTTTTACGCGTCAGAGTACAGATTCTAAGATACAGAAGTCGGCTGATCTAGATTCCCACCGTTCCAAATGAATTTCAGAACTGCCTTATTTTCTCAAGTCAGAAAAATCGATCGCTATTTCCAGTAGATATAATATGGGGATTCTGGAACAGCCGCCAGAGGCGCTGCAGTCGTGGGTTACCGACAGTCGGTAACTTGCCGATTGTTGAGTGGGTAAGTTACCATCCGATTTTCTGTATTACCGATCTCGCCGATCTGCCGCCAGAGGCGCTGCGGTGGTGTTACCATCCGATTTTCTGCATTACCGATCTCAGACTGCTGATTTTCTGCAATACCGATCTCAGAATTCCGATTTTCTGCACTACCGATCTGAGAGCGGATATGTTATCTGTCGATTTTGCGTCATGCGGGGGCGCCACTGCCGATTCGCAGGCAGGTATGTTACCATCCGATTGCCTATTATCCGATTTTCGACCTTACCGATCAGTGAGCAGGTATGTTATCATCAGCTTGCCGATCAGCCGATTTTCCGACCTTACCAATCCGCGAGCTGGTCTGAAATAATCCGATTTTCTGCAACCTCACCGATCTACGGCCTTACAAACCACGCCTCAAAATTGAGCCAAACCCCTCCAAAAAAAAAAACGCAGCTATAAATGTCGCTCATAATGAATGTGAACTATGCGGCGAAACGCTTTTTGTACAACCACTGAATCTTTTGTGCAACCAGCATGGTGCGCGGTCAGCCCCAATGAATAGAATAATAAATACTATCTAGATCTTAAGATTTCCGCAATACCTTAAGGTGATGGATGTGGGATGGTTCAAATCTTGCGTGGGACGATCTTCACCCCATTTTCCATCATGCATCCACCTGATGCCAAACTTGTCGGAACGCGCATCAAAGTCAAGCCGAACTTGTCGGTACATGCCTCAAAGTCAGGCCAAACTCATCGAAAAACGAAACTATAAATGTTGTTCACAATGACAGTGAAATATGCCTTGAACCCCTTTTTCTTTTTTTTTTGTCCAACCGCTAAATCTTTCGCGCACCCAGCATGGTGCGCGGTCAGCTCCAATGAATAGGACAATGAATATCATTCGGAGTGTTAGAATTTTTCACAATCTTAGTCTATACTTGGAGTCATACACACGCCCGTTAACATGGAGCTAATCTTGGATCTGCAAGGTTTCGGACGTTTCGGGGAAAAATTTGTTGTCAAAGAGCTAGCTGCAATAAGCATTCACAGACATGAAGAATATAAGCAATGTATCACGCGCATCCTTTTCAAAGCACCATGCTCTTGGGTGATTCTCTCGAGCGAGTATAAGAATCTCAATTCGTGGCTAACACGGTTCCACCATGGAATACCCTGGAATGTTGGGGAAACGGTGTATCGGGATGTGGTGAAAATCGTGAAGGAAGTTGTGCATGATGCAACTTCCATTTATGTGAAGGGATTGGAGAAGAAACGCTGGGTGGAAAAAATCTTCACTGAAGATGATGCGATACCTGCGATAGTTGATCTAGACGAGCTGGGATGTCCAAACTTTCGAATACTACGATTGGAATCAAAAATATTTCACTGGCATGGCGACTGTCATGGGGATGTGCCTGGAGGGTACCATTGCGCATTCGAAAACGTTCAGCGGTTAAAAAACTGGTATTTGGGGGATTATAAAAAATCGCCTATATTTCTCGAGGATCGTAGTGGGGATGATGGTTTAAAAGCGCAGAGCTCGCGGGGCGCTGCACTCGTGCGTCTCGACTCTTCAGCGTTGATACAACCCCCCACAGATAGTTGAACACGTAACAGTTGCAAACTCGTTTGATAAAGGTAAGAATATTGTCACACGTCAATAATATTCAATTCTATTATAAAAACTAATTTCAAATTATTCATTCGTACGTGTGCAGATGGACTTCAGCAAAATCAACAACACCAGCCGTCTGCAGAATGATATGCTGACGAAAAAGATGTCTGATTTGGGGATTAAACAGAAATATGACATCACTGAACTGAAGCTAGTGAAGACGAAATTCGGCCCCAGAGTCTTGGCTACAATCGATGACGAATACGTCATCTTCCTACCAGCGAGAATCGGCAAGATCTTGGAGGAGGAGCCTGCTCAACTCGCCGATTTAAACAAAGAGGCAGCTGGAAAACGTCTTCAGATCCTCTACCTTGGCGGCCAATTTAATAAATTTGAATTTTGTAGTAAAATTTGAACATACATACAAAAAATCACTTATGTAATGGGATGGGTTGGGTTGAATAAATAAATAAATACTTATGACACGTGTATATATATATATAAATTGTGAATACATTTATTCATTGATCCTTTTGGTTTATAATAATCTTATTCTAGTTCTCAAGCATGCAGAATTCTTAAAATGTGGTTACTTTTTTTACGGTCCCACTGATGGGGTTATATTCAACAATGCGATCGTGTATGATCATACAGTATGCTGACGTGTTTGCTGGAAATGCAACACTAGTTTCAAATTCTAACCGAATATCTACCGGTCCACTCTTTAACGATTCATTCTGCTTGGAACAATCTATAGCAATAAGCGGAGCCTGTTTCAAAAAATTACTCTTTGACAAAAGCGGCTCGGGTTCTTTATCATAGTATGAAAATTGAAAGTTAGTATACATATCATAGAGAATGGCATATTGATTATTGGTAATATCGAGATTCAAATTCCCATAAGGATAGCACTGTGAGTTTAGGAAAAGTTTAACATCTCTGATGTTGCAGTGATCAAATTCGCTAGCATTTTTCATCGAATCGTTTCGTCGTGCTGTTTGGAATCCTAGTATAACTTGTCTTGGCTTCTCTAGCTGTGTCGACGTCTTGACAACCCATACGTGTCTCGTTGTTGCAGGCAGCATTGGATACTCGTACATTTCCCACGAGCGGAAGCTCATAGATATAGCAGGATCTGCGGCTATATAATTGAGGATCTTGATTTTTGCAGGATCCGAGAGTCTGATGTATGGTAACAGCCACACAATTTTCTGGAGCGAAACTTTGATCTCATCCGCAGCAGTTTGACGTATAGCATTCAAATCATTGTTCGATCGAGTCAAAATCAACTCATGCTTTGCGTTGACGATAATCCGATTATAATCCTCAGCAAATCCAAGCAGAAAATTCATTGGTATAACAACGTCAAAGTATCCCTGGGTGTTAGCCAGCTTGTTATTGCCATCCAGCCAGCCGTTGTTTTCCAGAAGATGTTGCTGTCCGGGTGTGAATGATAAATATCCCTTCATAACGCTCATGATGCCCAGATTCTTATTTTGATCAATCTCTTGACCATTCAACTCGTAACGCATCTCGCTAAACATATGACACACAGCCATATTGACCAATTCCGTGGTTGCACCAACGTCGGTGCCATCTGCTTTTGTAATCCTGCCGTAGATATGGAGTGAACTTTTGCTTGGTAATACACACGAGTCTTGATTCTGCACAGTGATGCGAATCTCGTCATTATTCTTGAATGTAGACGATCCATATGGATGATGTGCATGCACTTCACAGTGAGCAATCGACTCATCGAATGTCACAGGTGCTTGGATTTTTATCATTTTCGAGATGGGCATATGCAGATATAACAACGAATTCTTATTTTCCACCGCGAAGTCGAAGTCCTAGGCTCTGGAGAAACTGAGCGTTCTGATGTGTCACTCGAATCAGAGATGCTCGATGACTGATGATGCTTGGACATATTGTCGGACTTTTATAGCTACCACCAGACTTTCTTATGCGCTCAAACACTATACCCATATTATCTTAAAGATTTCACATGCAATCGTATAGTCACGGTTTCGCCTCGGAAATTGACCAAGTCTCCGCTCTGATCAACTATTCTCAATTGTATATCGTGTATTGACCGCACGGTGATTGGATGGTAAATGACGTTTGTTGGCACTTCCACAATCTTATATCCAGGCGGAACGGTTGGGAAAAATTGATGAATCATGTGTACTTGATGTTCGTTTATGTATGCACCCGTGGTAATATTACACTCAACACGCAAGGCGTTGACTTTGAGTATGCGAACAGGTAACTCAGACTTATGGACAATACCGCCCGGGAGAATATTTGATTTGAATCCAAGCAGTCGGCCTATGGAATTTTCTGATTCAAAGTTTACCGCATGATTACACGCGATTTCACTATGCAGCTCATTATTGTTAGCTTTTAGATTGACTGTAATATCCTTGGGTAGTTACTTTTTCAAATAACTTGCAATATCGTCGATTTCATAGCTACCTGTGGGTATTGTAATTATTGTGTCGGGTGTTTGAATACCATTCACGGATCTCTGCGGATGTGATATGTGAAACTTATTAAATCCTTCATCAATATTAGGAATTGAGTTGAATGTCAAGAGCTCTATGAGCCCGAGAACATATTCCTTTGTTGCTGATAACTCGATAGGCGGAAAATATTGAGTCCCCAATATAGATGATTCTCCGGAGAGTGTCAACGTGAACGATTGAGCCATGACTAATATCATATCTTCGATATGCACCTGTTTTATAGCTGTCCACTGAGAAACTTGAGGCACAAGTGACCACAAATTACTGTGTTATATTCTTGATATCTCTTATGGTTGTATTTTACGCTGCCAACACCGAGATATTTCATAAGATCTCCAGGTGGTTGTAAATCACCAAAACTATCGAAATACACCGCATCGTTGCCGTTTTTGACATATGCAACCCAATGCGTCCCCGGACCGTTTTTATCATCAAGATTGATAATTGCAGATTCACGCGTCCTAGCTCCCGAATTGGGTAAATCATTCCGCATAAAAACTCCCCGAAAATGTGGAATTTTCATAGCTCTGGCATAGTTGAGCAAGTCGATATCGGTGAGAGCTCGGTGTGGCAGCTTTATTAGTTTTTTGCCTGTTTCAAATACAGTCCCATACCTTTTCTATAAGGTTTCAGGTATAATCCCTTTCCCAACGCAATTGCCTCCATGGATGCATTGTGGCGTTTAGCCTCTGTTAATTGATGCTTGTTAGCACTAACCTCATTTACGACTTTTGCTATACCTGCTGCACCACCCGCTAAGGCACCTGTAGCGCTGAGAGCCGCGAAAATGGGGATAAGGAATGGCAGGAAACCGCCGATTTTATTAGGGACGGGTAAAATACGAGGCACGTTGACTTTCCCTTTGGACAATGCCATACGTGCACCTTCTAACGCCGACAGAATGGCTCTAGGACCCGGCCTCATAGATTTCTTCGCAGCCCGAATAATAGATTTCAATGTTTTTTTCTTGGTCTTGACAGATATTTGCGGGTTGCTCCTCCGCATACCCATACCCAGTTTAGATTTCGCTTTCATTGTGTTGGTGATTGCCCAGGCGATAGCTTTTTCGGTTACACTTGAGTCTTTAGCCAAAACACGATTCCACGCTCTCTCGGCCAGCACTTTGTCGGCCTTATTACGCTCCGCAATATTACTATGATTCTTTGAGTATGCAATATCGTGTTCCTTGCATGCGGCATCTAGAGGATTAACACCCCGATCACCACGAGTTAAGCTCTGCGTTAATTTTGTACCAGGCCCACAGTATTGATAACCAGGAACATGTAATTCAACCGGAAGATTGTTTATGATTTTATTTATTAATCCACAACCACTCCTTTGCCTACGTGTGCATCCAACCATAGTTAAGCATGAACTAACGTGAATTCTATAAAAGCATGTATTTTATACACGAATATATCAGTTCCCAGTGTGATGTTTACCAAGCATCATGAAATTCCACAATCAAACAACAAAACTACCCATCGTCAATTTCGATAAATTGGTCGAGCGGCGAAAGAAGAAGAATGGAAAACGACATGGGCCTCTACTACCAAATAGTGTGAGGGCTGTTTTCTGTGGTCCTTCTAATTGCGGTAAAACTAATGCTCTTCTCACGCTGCTTACCCATGCTAATGGTCTACGATTTGGAAATGTGTACGTCTATTCGAAATCCCTCAATCAACCCAAATATGAGTTCTTGAAGAGGTTACTGGAACCGGTCGAGGGGATGGGCTATTTTCCATTCGATGAACACAAGGAGGTTGTAGAGCCGAAAGATGCACAACCCAACTCGATTATGATTTTCGATGACGTAGCATGTGAGAAGCAAGATAATATCAGAGCCTATTTCTGTATGGGTCGACACAGAGATGTCGATAGTTTTTATCTATGTCAAACGTATGCTCGGATTCCAAAACATCTGGTTCGTGATAATGCAAACTTGTTGATCCTTTTCCGTCAAGATGAAATGAATTTGAAACACATCTATGCTGATCATGTGAATACGGACATGACCTATCAACAATTTAAAGATTTGTGCTTGGCTTGTTGGAATGACGGCAGATACAGTTTTCTAACCATCGACAAAGACAGCGAGATCAACGAGGGACGATATAGGAGAGGTTTTGACTGCTTTATAAGTCTAAATCATCAATAAATGACATACAGTCACACAGCATCGATCAAGCTAGCAACATGGAGAGCGCCAAGATACGTAAGAAGAATGATGTGCTACAGGAATTAGCGAGAGCTAGCGATATTATTCGACGTAAACACAAAATGATCAAAATGGAGAAAGACACCAGTGAGCAGGCTATTGGCGAAATGTTTAAACCTTTGGTAACACCACTGCATGAATTGGTGAATTCATCGAAGCAGCAGCAGCGATTAATAAAACAAGAAGTAAAGATGGAGCAGGGTTCGATGAAGCCTGAGAAAACTGAAGATTTTGTGAAAACTGAGAATTATGATTATGATGTTGACAATGATGATTATGATGCGTATCAAAGTGCGAATGAGGATACCCTTGTAGCTAACACAGCTATTGAAGACAATAATGGTGCATCAGCTACCGCTATGGATGCATCAAATGATATCAACCAGGAAGATGATGATGAAGTTCCACCCGCCTCTACAAGCACGCCGAATCCGAAAAAAGGGGTAAGACAGCGCATTATTTAAACATGTTTGCCTCCACCAAACAGCGTAAGAACTTGGATGAGAAATATGGTGTTCGAAAGTTGGTGCGCGGAATGAAGATTGGCAATTCGGATATCGAATTTAGCGATGATCTGATATATGTAGGCGATAAAAGCTATGAGAACACACCGGGATTGCTTGAATTGTTATTCAAAAAGTCACCCGATCCCGCGATTGTGAATAAAAGTGACAGACAAAATTATATCAAAATTGTGAAAAAAACGAATGCATACCGAAAATATTACAACCCCGAAAGAAGCCCCCACGAAGATAGGGAAAAAAGCGCCAAATATAGAGATTACATTGCTCCATACATGAGCCCACCGACGAAAAAGGCCGAGGAAAGATTCGGTAAAGGTTTACCCACTCATAAGATTGCACAAGGACGAAGAATGGATTATGTATACTGGAATGATCCTAATGAACTTGTTGATCGTCTTCGGTTATTAACGGCATCTCAAGCCGCGGGTAATACCAGTCATACCAACGAAATATCCTCCATTATTGAAGAACTGCGCGAGGCAAGGATTATTTATTAGCAACAAATCATCTTTAAACCACCATTCACCCAGTGACCGTTGAGCAATGAGCATAGACATATTCGGGCGGCAGCTGGCGAGCAAAAAAAAATTCAAACGCTTGGGTAGTTGGGGACCGCCAGGTATAGGATACAAAACTACCACCGATGGTCAGTACGATATAGAAAACAAACGATTGTGTAATATCGCAGATCCTCAGGATGCGAACGATGCCATTTCTCTAAAACGTGTTACGGATATTACACAGCAGTCATTAGCGGTTTTTGAGTATGCTGTGATAAAGGCATTTGCACAATCTGCGTTGCAAGCAGTTCATGCTTTCGAATCCAAACTCAATGCGCGCATAGATCAAGAACATACCAACCATTTCGAGGAGGGTCAACATATTTGGTCTCTTGCGACGAAAAAAATTGATGCTCTTACGGAAGATAATGAAGATCTAAATATGCGATTGGCTGGGGTGGAAAGTGTTCTTGAAAGATTCAGCCACAACGGGATGCTCCGAGGAATTCGCTTTAATTCAGACTGAATTATTCTGCAATGAGCATAGATATATTCGGTCGTCAGTTGACTGACGGAAAAATTAAAAGTGTGGGTATTCGGGGTCCTCCTGGTGTCGGATTCAAGACTACCACAGATAAACAGTATGACATAGGCAACAAACGATTGTGTAATATCGCAGATCCGCAGCAGCCAAACGACGCTGCGTCTCTGAAAAGTCTTGAGGCTATTACGCGCAACTCGTTTAATGCTCTTGAGAATGCGATCAAAACCGAATTTGAGCGCTCCATGAAATTGGCACTCGATGCTCTGGAATCTAGACTTGTTGCACGCCTAGATCAAGAACATAGCTGCAATTTTGATGAAACAGGTCAGCATCTTTGGTCTCTAACGAAAGTAAAGATTGAGGCTCTGAAGGAGGGAAACGAAGCTCTGGAGAATCGATTGACGGTGATCGCAAAAAACGTTCAAACGCTTAGCCAACACGACTATATCCGTGGAATTCCCTTAATCAAACATGGAGCAGACGATAGCCGACGAGCTCCATAGACCCGCTAGACGCAGATACTCCAGGCGTTATGTTGATATACGCGGCTTGGATGAGACTTGGCAAGCTGATCTTGTCGATATGTCTGCATACTCACGATTCAACAATGGACATAAATTTTTACTCACAATTATCGATATATTTTCCAAGTTTGCGTGGGGTGTGCCCCTCAAGACTAAGAATGCCGATGATGTGACGACCGCAATGAAATTCGTGTTGACTCAAGGACGTATTCCGAAGCATCTACATGTGGACCGGGGTACTGAGTTTTATAACAGCAAATTCAAAGCTCTCATGGATCAGTATGGTATTAACATGTACTCGACATTCAGCAACCTGAAGGCATCGATATGCGAACGCTTCAATCGGACGTTGAAAAATAAGATGTGGGTGCAGTTCACTCGCCGCGGGAATCATAAGTGGATTGATATTTTATCCGATACAATTAAATCCTACAACGACACCAAGCATCGAACAATACGAATGAGGCCGAACGACGTCACTGTGGCCAATGAAAAGCAACTATATCGAGATGTGTATAAACCTCGACAGATCAAGAGAAGTCAACGAAAGCGAAAGTTTAAAGTAGGCGATAAAGTTCGAATTAGTATATATAAGCATGTTTTCGAAAAGGGTTATACACCAAATTGGACAACCGAAATATTCACCGTGACTGAGGTGATGAATACGAACCCACCGACATACAAACTTACCGACTACCTGAACAATCCCATCTCCGGGGGTTTCTATGAGGAGGAACTCGGTAAGGTGAAATATCCTGATGGTTATCTTGTGGAGAAGGTCCTGCGGAAACGTGGTGATGAGCTATATGTCAAATGGTTGGGAATGGACAATATACACAATAGTTGGATAAATAAATCAAACATGTAATCATTTTTTAATAAAAGAATTTATTATGTATCAAGCATTGTTTTTTTCATTCACCCAATCCTACCGATAGTTTTACAAAATCTTCAGAGAAAAAAATTCTCAAACGTGTGGAAAAAGTTTTCTCACATTTGAAAAAAGTTTTCTCACATTTGGAAAAAGTTTTCTCACATTTGGAAAAAGTTTTCTCACATTTGGTAAAATTTTCTCACATTTGCATGTAAAGTAAATTGAGGATTATTTTATTTATTTATTTTTTTTATTTTTTTTCCTTTACAGAAAACCTTAAAACAATCAGAATTTTTTACAAGATTGCATCATCCTGGAAACCCCAGGGTAGAGTGTCGGTTTCACCAGGTATCAGTTGTCTTTTGTCATCACCCCAGCTTAAGGCTAACTTATTCTGTACAATAGTGCTAACTATATGCCGACTACTTTTTATCATGCACTGTTTCTCAACTAAATTCTTATGATCAATAAGGCATCGTTTGTAATCATCGAACGTGATAGATTTCAAGGTCGACCCTTTTACACCCTTTGCACGCTTTTTATCGGTATTCCCGCGAGTTCTGAATGTATATAATTTCGCCCGCAGACCGATAAATTCAGTCATAATTTTTCCATTATTCTCATCCTTCATCAGACCAAGACGTTTTTTATTCATCTGGGGAATACCGTAGACATTGTCTAGTGGGTAGTCTGATGTATCGAACATTGTCGCAACATCACGTTTGATGATTTCGTAGATGTTTGGTACGGTAAAGTGATATATCAGGCTATCTGTATCGGTATACATTAATTTTGCTTCACCACTTGAAAAATTCTTCTTTACATAATCATAGTGAAAGTTGTACAAAAATATTTTCGAAAGATCGAGAATTGCAGCACCAATGTATATTGGCTTGTTGAAATATACCTTGGTGCGATTTAGCTCAATAATCACCATGTCTCGATCGAATACGGTACAGCTATGAAAAGTTGGTCTTGCAATGAGAGCGCGCGCACCACCCCTACCGCCCCATTTTGTGATTAGTTTTACAGTCCTATGATTACGCACATTCTCCATAGTCTTGCCGAATACCGCGTTATTCATAAGCTTGTAGAAATTTTTCTCAAACTCGTTTTTCGACTGCTTCCGCATATTTGTATTGAGATCGATATATGGCTTCAACCACGGTGATTGTGCGAACCTGAGAATTCTGTGCACTTTCACCACCTTTAAACCCAATTTTACGCATTGTTTCAAATTTCGATAGTGTAGAACATATTTTCTTTTGGGTAGAAGCGTCATTGCTAGTTTTCTAATTTTGCTACCCGGTGGTATGAAATGTTCGGGGCAGAGGGGTAAATCTGCATGTTGCTTATGTAACATGGTTGGATAATCCAAGTCCACCTCGAGAATGTAGCCGATCGGTGAGTCATCAGGATGGGACATTACATCGGTGTTATTATCAAGTTCCCACTCGAATGAGCCGCTCGGTAAATTCTCACTCATAGCCGCGCCGTAAAGATTATTCACGTCGAAATACATTAAATATGATTCCGCTTTGCTTGAATCGAAATCTTCGCCCATGAATCTATTGTTTGCTCTAGCTTGTCGATTGGAGCATTGAGCCACACCGCCACGAATGCTTTTCTCAATGAATAGAATCATTACAGGATCATCTAAAAGTTGCAGATTAATTTTCGTATGCTTTAGCATCGCATCGAAAGCAAGCCCCGGCGCTGTATAATAATGCAATGGATCCAAGTTGTACGTTTTGACACAGCTATCACGGAAATTTTGAAATATATCGGCTAATAAAAGTACATCTGTTTTTAGGTATAAATCGGAATATTCACCCAGAGTTTTCAGGTCGAACTTGGCCCAAACATTCTTCGCATGCTCATAATCGGCATTGTTAATACCCGAGGCGCTCAGCTTTGAATAGAAATCTTGTTTGCTGGGTAATTTCGTTTCATTGAGTTTTTCCCAAGAATCAATATATTCGTATGGAAAGACACCTTTACGAATCATCAAGCTAAATTTATCCTGATCTTTGTAAAATTTTCGCGTGATTTGCTTATCCGAGTCGTCGACGTACGATGCTAGCTTCTCTATACCACTAGCCATGAATCTGAGCGAATCTATGAATCTCAAACTAATTATGGTACCATCCACTTTCTTCGTGAACGATATGTATTTTTCCTTATTGATAGGTAGTAGGGTAATATCGCCTGGAAAAGTTGTGGCTAGAGATTTTATGATAAAATGAGAATCATAGCCTGATAAATTGTGAAAAACCACCGGAATTGTGTGCGAATCTTGAAAATTAAGATTGCAGCGATTGTGTGCGGCCCCGCGATATTTTCCCGTAAAATGACAATGATCGCGACATTTTTTCTCCTCAGGTAGAAACGGCTTCTCGCATATGTAACAATTTTTCGCGCGCATGTGACGATCGCGTTGCACTTGATTCAACGCTTCCATCGGTATTATATTCTTTACACGCGACTCTACTTTCACGGATAATTCGCGAAGCTCCGTGATCAGCCATTCAATGCAATCGGATCCGCGATGACTCTTAAATTCCGACAATGTGTCATCGTAGGCGCAGTGCATATAATACGCTGCACTATGTGGGGTATGTTCTTGAGCTTCTTTCACCCCCGGCTGCATCATACATTCAAGATCGGCATATACGACAAACGACACGGTACCCTGATTTTGAAAATTGGAAAATTCCAAGATTTTCTCCGTGGGAAACTCCATGCGGACTTTATTCATTCGCAGACAATCTTGCCGATGATTTTCATAGGCATTTTGTATGCTAAAGTGGCACAGACATCTATCACATAAAAATTGTGCACATTTATGGCCTGACAATTGTTTGTCAACTAAACGCGAAAGATTCTTAATCCAAGCAAAGTGAAATCGGGGTTCAAAATTATTTAAATCATTATCATTCGGTTCGCTCTTACTTTCAATCATTAGCAGGTGGATTGCATCGCTCTCAGTTACATTTTTACTTAGATAAAGAGGGGTGATAACGCTATTTTCAGACTCTTTCTTTCTCTGAAAAGTTTCCGATTCGATTCCGTATACATTAATGCTCAAATTGTTTAACTTTTCAAATTTTTCCACACAACGCAGGGTGGTGGGAAACTTTATACCTGTACAGTTGAAGTTGGAAATGTATCGTTTATAGCTCTGCGTCCTGCTCACACCCATGTTGACGGGATGTAGGGCGGCAGTGACGGACCACAAGAAGCATCGGTTGTCATCATTCTGCACGTTGACCACGGCTTTCTTTAGTTGAATGTCCCGAGGCAGCACGACGAACGTTGAGAGTCCGCCGCAAAGAGGCTCGTATCGGTTGATACAGACCACGGCGTTGATTATCTCAATCATACTCCAGCCAGAGTCACGTTGCTCAAAATCCTCCACCTTAACCAGCAGAGGATTCGTTACGTTATCGATGAACCAGGTTTCCAGCCCCGTCGATGGAAGAATCGTGGCGTTGCGCGTATTGAAGGTCTTTACCTCCAGACTAACCTCGTCGCCTTTGACGTTCTCAAATTTACATGAAATGCTCACGTTCACCTTAATACTTCCTTCATCGCGTAGAGTATCTTTCAAGCGTTCCATCGTAACAGCCTCAGCATCGCTCAAAAATCTTGCCAAATCCTTGTGTTGGAGATTTGTCACAGCTCCGGTGCGTATACGGCAGTTGAAGGCACTCTCCATATCATCCCATCGAACACGATTATGGATGTCATCGCCAATATTACCCCCAACAATACCCCCGCATTGTCGTTCAAATTTCACCAAGTATGATTGCAGCATGGAAATTGTATGTTGAATCTGTTGTTTTTCGGCAACGCTCAGGTGTGGACGTTTGAGAATATCGCACAAAAATCCGATATTTTGAAGACCGATATCGCACCAACGGGAAATAATATCTTTGCTGATCGGTCCAGGGCTCAGTGTTCGTAGCAAGGCGTAAGCATTTTCCATCATCTCAAGAAGTTCCGCGTACATTTTACCGTCCATGACTTTTTTTCTTCACCCTTCTAATGTTGCAGTTTCGTATACACTAGATCGTTGTGGAATGCAAACTTATCATTGGCTCAATATACACCCCCACTGTGGGTCAGTTTCTTGAAATCCTCCCCCTACCCCACAATTTTTTCTCAGTCGAATATCCAACCCATTGGCTGTTACGCTAACAGCATGGTGTCAAAATCTTTCTTCAAAAGAAAAGACCCTCACGCTATTGGCCGAACCTTTTACGACACGGTGGGTGTGAGAAATTTCATTGGTCGACCACTATGCATCGGGTGTAAGCTTTCGAGTTTCCACAGGTATAAAATGAGGAATCGACCCGTTTTTACTCATCACTTGTGCTCTCTAGTGAACATCAAGCTATAAGACGAAGAACCGTAAATATAAAATATAAATTAAATTTACAAAAAAAAAATAGAAGCAAAAAAAAAAATGGCAAACGGATATAGATTAAACTTGATCGGATACTTCAGAGCGATGATGGTGAGTATCCATATTGGTGTTTATCGATAAGTGATCGAGTTATCTGAAAGTGATTCTGTGGTTAGATGTTATAATAATTTTAATCATTTTCCATTATAGCTTCACTACATGAGGATTGAGCGGGAGGCTGGTGAGCCGAATCTTGACCAAATTCGCCGCGAAGCGGCATTCTTCGAAGCTGCCTCAGAGCTGGAATGCGGCAGCGACGAAGACTTTGACCTCTTCGGCATCAGATGGATGCAGGATGGACGCTGGGGCGAAGATCACCCGGTGCAAGATTGGGGCCATCCTGCGTGGCAGATGCCGGGAGGATTATTGTCAATATATAATCTTTAGGTTATTAGTTTACGTTTTAGTTTTTAAGATTAGTTAAGTTTAATAATAAGTTTAATTTTTGTATATTTACCAGAATATATACATATAATATCGAATTTGATTTAGAATTTGCATCTACTTATTTCATCCCCATGATTTGAGAAGTTTTTCATGAAATTTATATTCTCATTATTATTATTATTATTATTATTATTATTACACAATTATTAATATTATTAGAATCAAAATGCTAAAAATCCACCTCCGCTTTGACGATACGAGAAAGTATTTTGCCGTGACCAGGATTCGAACCTGGGTTACTACGGCCACAACATAGGGTCCTAACCACTAGACGATCACGGCTGACAGAGGAATTGTTTATAACAAATGATGATTATGTACCAGGGTAACTGATATATTCATGTATAAAATGAATGCTTTTATAGAATTCACGTTGATTCATGCTTAACTATGGCTGGCAGAAAATCGGATAAGTTCAGACCAGCTCGCGGATCGGTAAGGTCGGAAAATCGGCTGATCGGCAAGCTGATGATAACATACCTGCTCACTGATCGGTAAGGTCGAAAAATCGGATAATCGGCAATCGGATGGTAACATACCTGCCCGCGAATCGGCAGTGGCGCCCCCGCATGACGCAAAATCGACAGATAACGTATCCGCTCTCAGATCGGTAGTGCAGAAAATTGGAATTCTGAGATCGGTATTGCAGAAAATCGGCAGTCTGAGATCGGTAATGCAGAAAATCGGATGGTAACACCACCGCAGCGCCTCTGGCGGCAGATCGGCGAGATCGGTAATACAGAAAATCGGATGGTAACTTACCCACTCAACAATCGGCAAGTTACCGACTGTCGGTAACCCACGACTGCAGCGCCTCTGGCGGCTGTTCCAGAATCCTCATATTATATCTACTATTTCCGAAAAAATGATTGATCTCTAGAAACTGACTTTTTACGCGTCAGAGTACAGATTCCAAGATACAGGAGTCGGCTGATATAGATTTCCACTTTTGAAATAAATTTCAGAACTGATTTTATTTTCTCAAGTCTGAAAAATCGATCGCTATTTCCGAAAAAATGATTGATCTCTAGAAACTGTCTTTTTACGCGTCAGAGTACAGATTCCAAGACACAGGAGTCGGCTTATATAGATACCCACCGTTTAAAATGAATTTCAGAACTGAGTTTATTTTCTCAAGTCTGAAAAATCGATCGCTATTTACGAAAAAATGATTGATCTCTAGAAACTGTCTTTTTACGCGTCAGAGTACAGATTCTAAGATACAGAAGTCGGCTGATCTAGATTCCCACCGTTCCAAATGAATTTCAGAACTGCCTTATTTTCTCAAGTCTGAAAAATCGATCGCTATTTACGAAAAAATGATTGATCTCTAGAAACTGACTTTTTACGCGTCAGAGTACAGATTCCAAGATACAGGAGTCGGCTGATTTCCACCGTTTTAAATGAATTTCAGAACTGATTTTATTTTCTCAAGTCTGAAAAATCGATCGCTATTTCCGAAAAAATGATTGATCTCTAGAAACTGTCTTCTTACGCGTCAGAGTACAGATTCCAAGATACAGGAGTCGGCTGATTTCCACCGTTTTAAATGAATTTCAGAACTGATATTATTTTCTCAAGTCTGAAAAATCGATCGCTATTTACGAAAAAATGATTAATCTCTAGAAACTGTCTTTTTACGCGTCAGAGTAGAGATTCCAAGATACAGGAGTCGGACGATATAGATTTCCACCCTTGAAAATGAAGTTCAGGACAGATTTTATTTTCTCAAGTCTGAAAAATCGATCGCTATTTACAAAGAAATGATTGATTTCTAGAAACTGTCTTGTTACGCGTCAGAGTACAGATCCCAAGATACAGGAGTCGGCTGATATAGATTCCCACCGTTTAGAATGAATTTTAGAACTGATTTCATTTTCTCAAGTCTGAAAAATCGATCGCTATTTACAAAGAAATAATTGATCTCTAGAAACTGTTTTTTTACGCGTCACAGTACAGATTCCAAGATACAGGAGTCGGCTGATATAGATTCCCACCGTTTGAAATGAATTTCGGAACTGATTTTATTTTCTCAAGTCTGAAAAATCGATCGCTATTTACGAAAAAATGATTGATCTTTAGAAACTGTCTTTTTACGCGTCAGAGTACAGATTCCAAGATACAGGAGTCGGCTGATATAGATTCCCACCGTTTAAAATGAATTTCAGAACTGATTTTATTTTATCAAGTCTGAAAAATCGATCGCTATTTACAAAGAAATGATTGATCTCTAGAAACTGTCTTTTTACGCGTCAGAGTACAGATTCCAGAAAACAGGAGTCGGCTGATATAGATTCCCACAGTTTAAAATGAATTTCAGAACTGATTTCATTTTTTCAAGTCTGAAAAATCGATCGCTATTTACGAAAAAATGATCGATCTCTAGAAACTGTCTTTCTACGCGTCAGAGTACAGATTCCAAGATACAGGAGTCGGCCGATATAGATTTCCACCGTTTAAAATAAAGTTCAGGACTGATTTTATCTTCTCAAGTCTGAAAAATCGATCGCTATTTACGAAGAAATGATTGATCTCTAGAAACTGTCTTTTTACGCGTCAGAGTACAGATTTCATGACGCAGAAGTCGGCTGATTTCCACCGTTTGAAATGAATTTCAGAACGGATTTTATTTTCTCAAGTCTGAAAAATCGATCGCTATTTACGAAAAAATGATTGATCTCTAGAAACTGTCTTTTTACGCGTCAGAGTACAGATTCCAAGAAACAGGAGTCCGCTGATATAGATTTCCACTTTTGAAATGAATTTCAGAACTGATTTTATCTTCTCAAGTCTAAAAAATCGATCGCTATTTACGAAAGAATGATTGATCTCTAGAAACTGTCTTTTTACGCGTCAGAGTACAGATTCTGAGATACAGAAGTCGGCTGATCTAGATTCCCACCGTTCCAAATGAATTTCAGAACTGCCTCATTTTCTCAAGTCAGAAAAATCGATCGCTATTTACGAAAAAATGATTGATCTCTAGAAACTGTCTTTTTACGCGTCAGAGTACAGATTCCAAGACACAGGAGTCGGCTTATATAGATTCCCACCGTTTAAAATGAATTTCAGAATTGATTTTATTTTCTCAAGTCTGAAAAATTGATCGCTATTTTCGAAAACATGATTGATCTCTAGAAACTGTCTTTTTACGTGTCAGAGTACAGATTCCAAGACACAGGAGTCGGCTTATATAGATTCCCACCGTTTAAAATGAATTTCAGAACTGATTTCATTTTCTCAAGTCTGAAAAATCGATCGCTATTTACGAAAAAATGATTGATCTCTAGAAACTGTCTTCTTACGCGTCAGAGTACAGATTCCAAGATACAGGAGTCGGCTGATTTCCACCGTTTCAAATGAATTTCAGAACTGATATTATTTTCTCAAGTCTGAAAAATCGATCGCTATTTACGAAAAGATGATTGATCTCTAGAAACTGTCTTTTTACGCGTCAGAGTACAGATTCCAAGAAACAGGAGTCGGCTGATATAGATGTCCACTTTTGAAATGAATTTCAGAACTGATTTTATTTTCTCAAGGCTGAAAAATCGATCGCCATTACCGAAAAAATAATTGATCTCTAGAAACTGTCTTTTTACGAGTCAGAGTACAGATTCCAAAATACGGGAGTCGGCTGATCTAGATTCCCACCGTTCCAAATGAATTTCAGAACTTCCTCATTTTCTCAAGGCAGAAGAATCGATCGCTATTTACGAAAAGATGATTGATCGCTAGAAACTGTCTTTTTACGCGTCAGATTACAGATTCCAAGAAACAGGAGTCGGCTGATATAGATTTCCACTTTTGAAATGAATTTCAGAACTGATTTTATCTTCTCAAGTCTGAAAAATCGATCGCTATTTCTGAAAAAATGATTGATCTCTAGAAACTGTCTTTTTACGTGTCAGAGTACAGATTCCAAGACACAGGAGTCGGCTTATATAGATTCCCACCGTTTAAAATGAATTTCAGAACGGATTTTATTTTCTCAAGTCTGAAAAATCGATCGCTATTTACGAAAAAATGATTGATCTCTGGAAACTGTCTTTTTACGTGTCAGAGTACAGATTCCAAGACACAGGAGTCGGCTGATATAGATTTCCACTTTTGAAATGAATTTCAGAACTGATTTTATTTTCTCAAGTCTGAAAAATTGATCGCTATTTTCGAAAACATGATTGATCTCTAGAAACTGTCTTTTTACGCGTCAGAGTACAGATTCCAAGATACAGGAGTCGGCTGATATAGATTTCCACTTTTGAAATGAATTTCAGAACTGATTTTATAATCTCAAGTCTGAAGAATCGATCGCTATTTACGAAAAAATAATTAATCTCTAGAAACTGTCTTTTTACGCGTCAGAGTAAAGATTCCAAGAAACAGGAGTCGGCTGATATAGATTTCCACTTTTGAAATGAATTTCATAACGGATTTTATTTTCTCAAGTCTGAAAAATCGATCGCTATTTACAAAAAAATGATTGATCTCTGGAAACTGTCTTTTTACGCGTCAGAGTACAGATTCTAAGATACAGAAGTCGGCTGATCTAGATTCCCACCGTTCCAAATGAATTTCAGAACTGCCTTATTTTCTAAAGTCAGAAAAATCGATCGCTATTTCCGAAAAAATGATTGATCTCTAGAAACTGTCTTTTTACGCGTCAGAGTACAGATTCTAAGATACAGAAGTCGGCTGATCTAGATTCCCACCGTTCCAAATGAATTTCAGAACTGCCTTATTTTCTCAAGTCTGAAAAATCGATCGCTATTTCCGAAAAAATGATTGATCTCTAGAAACTGACTTTTTACGCGTCAGAGTACAGATTCCAAGATACAGGAGTCGGCTGATATAGATTCCCACCGTTCCAAATGAATTTCAGAACTGCCTTATTTTCTCAAGTCTGAAAAATCGATCGCTATTTACGAAAAAATGATTGATCTCTAGAAACTGACTTTTTACGCGTCAGAGTACAGATTCCAAGATACAGGAGTCGGCTGATTTCCACCGTTTTAAATGAATTTCAGAACTGATTTTATTTTCTCAAGTCTGAAAAATCGATCGCTATTTCCGAAAAAATGATTGATCTCTAGAAACTGTCTTCTTACGCGTCAGAGTACAGATTCCAAGATACAGGAGTCGGCTGATTTCCACCGTTTTAAATGAATTTCAGAACTGATATTATTTTCTCAAGTCTGAAAAATCGATCGCTATTTACGAAAAAATGTTTAATCTCTAGAAACTGTCTTTTTACGCGTCAGAGTAGAGATTCCAAGATACAGGAGTCGGACGATATAGATTTCCACCCTTGAAAATGAAGTTCAGGACAGATTTTATTTTCTCAAGTCTGAAAAATCGATCGCTATTTACAAAGAAATGATTGATTTCTAGAAACTGTCTTGTTACGCGTCAGAGTACAGATCCCAAGATACAGGAGTCGGCTGATATAGATTCCCACCGTTTAGAATGAATTTTAGAACTGATTTCATTTTCTCAAGTCTGAAAAATCGATCGCTATTTACAAAGAAATAATTGATCTCCAGAAACTGTTTTTTTAAGCGTCACAGTACAGATTCCAAGATACAGGAGTCGGCTGATATAGATTCCCACCGTTTGAAATGAATTTCGGAACTGATTTTATTTTCTCAAGTCTGAAAAATCGATCGCTATTTACGAAAAAATGATTGATCTTTAGAAACTGTCTTTTTACGCGTCAGAGTACAGATTCCAAGATACAGGAGTCGGCTGATATAGATTCCCACCGTTTAAAATGAATTTCAGAACTGATTTTATTTTATCAAGTCTGAAAAATCGATCGCTATTTACAAAGAAATGATTGATCTCTAGAAACTGTCTTTTTACGCGTCAGAGTACAGATTCCAAAAAACAGGAGTCGGCTGATATAGATTCCCACAGTTTAAAATGAATTTCAGAACTGATTTCATTTTTTCAAGTCTGAAAAATCGATCGCTATTTACGAAAAAATGATCGATCTCTAGAAACTGTCTTTCTACGCGTCAGAGTACAGATTCCAAGATACAGGAGTCGGCCGATATAGATTTCCACCGTTTAAAATAAAGTTCAGGACTGATTTTATCTTCTCAAGTCTGAAAAATCGATCGCTATTCACAAAGAAATGATTGATCTCTAGAAACTGTCTTTTTACGCGTCAGAGTACAGATTTCATGACGCAGAAGTCGGCTGATTTCCACCGTTTGAAATGATTTTCAGAACGGATTTTATTTTCTCAAGTCTGAAAAATCGATCGCTATTTACGAAAAAATGATTGATCTCTAGAAACTGTCTTTTTACGCGTCAGAGTACAGATTCCAAGAAACAGGAGTCGGCTGATATAGATTTCCACTTTTGAAATGAATTTCAGAACTGATTTTATCTTCTCAAGTCTAAAAAATCGATCGCTATTTACGAAAAAATGATTGATCTCTAGAAACTGTCTTTTTACGCGTCAGAGTACAGATTCTAAGATACAGAAGTCGGCTGATCTAGATTCCCACCGTTCCAAATGAATTTCAGAACTGCCTCATTTTCTCAAGTCAGAAAAATCGATCGCTATATACGAAAAAATGATTGATTTCTAGAAACTGTCTTTTCACGGGTCAGAGTACAGATTCCAAGACACAGGAGTCGGCTTATATAGATTCCCACCGTTTAAAATGAATTTCAGAACTGATTTTATTTTCTCAAGTCTGAAAAATCGATCGCTATTTACGAAAAAATGATTGATCTCTAGAAACTGTCTTTTTACGCGTCAGAGTACAGATTTCGAGCTACAGGAGTCGGCTGATATAGATTTCCACCGTTTAAAATGAATTTCAGAATTGATTTTATTTTCTCAAGTCTGAAAAATTGATCGCTATTTTCGAAAACATGATTGATCTCTAGAAACTGTCTTTTTACGCGTCAGAGTACAGACTCCAAGATACAGGAGTCGGCTGATATAGATTTCCACCGTTTGAAATGAATTTCAGAACTGATTTTATCTTCTCAAGTCTGAAAAATCGATCGCTATTTCTGAAAAAATGATTGATCTCTAGAAACTGACTTTTTACGCGTCAGAGTACAGATTCCAAGATACAGGAGTCGGCTGATATGGATTTCCACTTTTGAAATGAATTTCAGAACTGATTTTATTTTCTCAATTTTGAAAAATCGATCGCTATTTACGAAAAAATGATTGATCTCTAGAAACTGTCTTTTCACGTGTCAGAGTACAGATTCCAAGACACAGGAGTCGGCTTATATAGATTCCCACCGTTTAAAATGAATTTCAGAACTGATTATTTCCACTTTTGAAATGAATTTCAGAACTGATTTTATTTTCTCAAGTCTGAAACATTGATCGCTATTTTCGAAAACATGATTGATCTCTAGAAACTGTCTTTTTACGCGTCAGAGTACAGATTCCAAGATACAGGAGTCGGTTGATATAGATTTCCACCGTTCAACATGAATTTCAGGATTGATTTCATCTTCTCAAGTCTGAAAAATCGATCGCTATTTACGAAAACATGATTGATCTCTAGAAACTGTCTTTTTACGCGTCAGAGTACAGATTCCAAGATACAGGAGTCGGCTGATATAGATTTCCACCGTTCAACATGAATTTCAGAATTGATTTTATCTTCTCAAGTCTGAAAAATCGATCGCTATTTACGAAAACATGATTGATCTCTAGAAACTGTCTCTTTACGCGTCAGAGTACAGATTCCAAGATACAGAAGTTGGCTTATACAGATTCCCACCGTTGAAAACGAATTTCAGAACTGATTTTATTTTCTCAAGTCTGAAAAATCGATCGCTATTTACGAAAAAATGATTAATCCCTAGAAACTGTCTTTTTACGCGTCAGAGTACAGATTCCAAGAAACAGGAGTCGGCTGATATAGATTTCCACTTTTGAAATGAATTTCAGAACTGATTTTATTTTCTCAAGTCTGAAGAATCGATCGCTATTTACGAAAAAATGAATAATCTCTAGAAACTGTCTTTTTACGCGTCAGAGTACAGATTCCAAGATACAGGAGTCGGCTGATATAGATTTCCACCGTTCAACATGAATTTCAGAATTGATTTTATCTTCTCAAGTCTGAAAAATCGATCGCTATTTCCGAAAATATGATTGATCTCTAGAAACTGTCGTTTTACGCGTCAGAGTACAGATTCCAAGATACAGAAGTTGGCTAATATAGATTCCCACCGTTTAAAATGAATTTCAGAACTGATTTTATTTTCTCAAGTCCGAAAAATCGATCGCTATTTACGAAAAAATGATTGATTTCTAGAAACTGTCTTTTTACGCGTCAGAGTACAGTATTCAAGATACAGGAGTCGGCTGATATAGATTTCCACTATTGAAATGAATTTCAGAACTGATTTTATTATCTCAAGTCTGAAGAATCGATCGCTATTTACGAAAAAATGATTAATCTCTAGAAACTGTCTTTATACGCGTCAGAGTACAGATTCCAAGATACAGGAGTCGGCTGATATAGATTCCCACCGTTCCAAATGAATTTCAAAACTGCCTTATTTTCTCAAGTCCGAAAAATCGATCGCTATTTACGAAAAAATGATTGATCTCTAGAAACTGTCTTTTCACGCGTCAGAGTACAGATTCCAAGACACGGGAGTCGGCTTATATAGATTCCCACCGGTTAAAATGAATTTCAGAATTGATTTTATTTTCTCAAGTCTGAAAAATCGATCGCTATTTCCGAAAAAATGATTGATCTCTAGAAACTGTCTTTTCACGCGTCAGAGTACAGATTCCAAGACACAGGAGTCGGCTTATATAGATTCCCACCGTTTAAAATGAATTTCAGAATTGATTTTATTTTCTCAAGTCTGAAAAATTGATCGCTATTTTCGAAAACATGATTGATCTCTAGAAACTGTCTTTTTACGCGTCAGAGTACAGATTCCAAGATACAGGAGTCGGCTGATATAGATTTCCACCGTTTGAAATAAATTTCAGAACTGATTTTATTTTTTCAAGTCTGAAAAATCGATCGCTATATACGAAAAAATGATTGATTTCTAGAAACTGTCTTTTCACGGGTCAGAGTACAGATTCCAAGACACAGGAGTCGGCTTATATAGATTCCCACCGTTTAAAATGAATTTCAGAACTGATTTTATTTTCTCAAGTCTGAAAAATCGATCGCTATTTACGAAAAAATGATTGATCTCTAGAAACTGTCTTTTTACGCGTCAGAGTACAGATTTCGAGCTACAGGAGTCGGCTGATATAGATTTCCACCGTTTAAAATGAATTTCAGAATTGATTTTATTTTCTCAAGTCTGAAAAATTGATCGCTATTTTCGAAAACATGATTGATCTCTAGAAACTGTCTTTTTACGCGTCAGAGTACAGATTCCAAGAAACAGGAGTCGGCTGATATAGATTTCCACTTTTGAAATGAATTTCAGAACTGAT
This sequence comes from Macrophya alboannulata, assembly GCA_949628255.1. Classification (NCBI taxonomy): domain Eukaryota; kingdom Metazoa; phylum Arthropoda; class Insecta; order Hymenoptera; family Tenthredinidae; genus Macrophya; species Macrophya alboannulata. Next base: position 8,657,041 of record OX451210.1, on the reverse strand, counting down.
TTTATTTTCTCAAGTCTGAAAAATCGATCGCTATTTACGAAAAAATGATTAATCTCTAGAAACTGTCTTTTTACGCGTCAGAGTACAGATTCCAAGAAACAGGAGTCGGCTGATATAGATTTCCACCGTTTGAAATGAATTTCAGAACTGCTTTATTTTCTCAAGTCTGAAAAATCGATCGCTATTTACGAAAAAATGATTGATCTCTAGAAACTGTCTTTTTACGCGTCAGAGTACAGATTCCAAGATACAGGAGTCGGCTGATATATTTCCACCGTTTAAAATGAATTTCAGAATTGATTTTATTTTCTCAAGTCTGAAAAATCGATCGCTATTTACGAAAAAATGATTAATCTCTAGAAACTGTCTTTATACGCGTCAGAGTACAGATTCCAAGATACAGGAGTCGGCTGATATAGATTCCCACCGTTCCAAATGAATTTCAAAACTGCCTTATTTTCTCAAGTCCGAAAAATCGATCGCTATTTACGAAAAAATGATTGATCTCTAGAAACTGTCTTTTCACGCGTCAGAGTACAGATTCCAAGACACAGGAGTCGGCTTATATAGATTCGCACCGTTTAAAATGAATTTCAGAATTGATTTTATTTTCTCAAGTCTGAAAAATCGATCGCTATTTCCGAAAAAATGATTGATCTCTAAAAACTGTCTTTTCACGCGTCAGAGTACAGATTCCAAGACACAGGAGTCGGCTTATATAGATTCCCACCGTTTAAAATGAATTTCAGAATTGATTTTATTTTCTTAAGTCTGAAAAATTGATCGCTATTTTCGAAAACATGATTGATCTCTAGACACTGTCTTTTTACGCGTCAGAGTACAGATTCCAAGATACAGGAGTCGGCTGATATAGATTTCCACTTTTGAAATGAATTTCAGAACTGATTTTATTATCTCAAGTCTGAAAAATCGATCGCTATTTACGAAAAAATGATTGATCTCTAGAAACTGTCTTTTTACGTGTCAGAGTACAGATTCCAAGACACAGGAGTCGGCTTATATAGATTCCCACCGTTTAAAATGAATTTCAGAACTGATTTTATTTTCTCAAGTCTGAAAAATCGATCGCTATTTACGAAAGAATGATTGATCTCTAGAAACTGTCTTTTTACGCGTCAGAGTACAGATTCCAAGAAACAGGAGTCGGCTGATATAGATTTCCACTTTTGAAATGAATTTCAGAACTGATTTTATTTTCTCAAGTCTGAAAAATCGATCGCTATTTACGAAAAAATGATTGATCTCTAGAAACTGTCTTTTTGCGTGTCAGAGTACAGATTCCAAGATACAGGAGTTGGCTGATATAGATTTCCACCGTTTGAAATGAATTTCAGAACTGATTTTATTTTTTCAAGTCTGAAAAATCGATCGCTATATACGAAAAAATGATTGATTTCTAGAAACTGTCTTTTCACGGGTCAGAGTACAGATTCCAAGACACAGGAGTCGGCTGATTTCCACCGTTTGAAATGAATTTCAGAACGGAATTTATTTTCTCAAGTCTGAAAAATCGATCGCTATTTACGAAAAAATGATTGATCTCTGGAAACTGTCCTTTTACGTGTCAGAGTACAGATTCCAAGACACAGGAGTCGGCTTATATAGATTCCCACCGTTTAAAATGAATTTCAGAATTGATTTTATTTTCTCAAGTCTGAAAAATTGATCGCTATTTTCGAAAACATGATTGATCTCTAGAAACTGTCTTTTTACGCGTCAGAGTACAGATTCCAAGATACAGGAGTCGGCTGATATAGATTTCCACTTTTGAAATGAATTTCAGAACTGATTTTATTATCTCAAGTCTGAAGAATCGATCGCTATTTACGAAAAAATGAATAATCTCTAGAAACTGTCTTTTTACGCGTCAGAGTACAGATTCCAAGATACAGGAGTCGGCTGATATAGATTTCCACCGTTCAACATGAATTTCAGAATTGATTTTATCTTCTCAAGTCTGAAAAATCGATCGCTATTTCCGAAAAAATGATTGATCTCTAGAAACTGTCGTTTTACGCGTCAGAGTACAGATTTCAAGATACAGAAGTTGGCTAATATAGATTCCCACCGTTTAAAATGAATTTCAGAACTGATTTTATTTTCTCAAGTCCGAAAAATCGATCGCTATTTACGAAAAAATGATTGATTTCTAGAAACTGTCTTTTTACGCGTCAGAGTACAGATTCCAAGATACAGGAGTCGGCTGATATAGATTTCCACTATTGAAATGAATTTCAGAACTGATTTTATTATCTCAAGTCTGAAGAATCGATCGCTATTTACGAAAAAATGATTAATCTCTAGAAACTGTCTTTATACGCGTCAGAGTACAGATTCCAAGATACAGGAGTCGGCTGATATAGATTCCCACCGTTCCAAATGAATTTCAAAACTGCCTTATTTTCTCAAGTCCGAAAAATCGATCGCTATTTACGAAAAAATGATTGATCTCTAGAAACTGTCTTTTCACGCGTCAGAGTACAGATTCCAAGACACAGGAGTCGGCTTATATAGATTCCCACCGTTTAAAATGAATTTCAGAATTGATTTTATTTTCTCAAGTCTGAAAAATTGATCGCTATTTTCGAAAACATGATTGATCTCTAGAAACTGTCTTTTTACGCGTCAGAGTACAGATTCCAAGATACAGGAGTCGGCTGATATAGATTTCCACCGTTTGAAATGAATTTCAGAACTGATTTTATTTTTTCAAGTCTGAAAAATCGATCGCTATATACGAAAAAATGATTGATTTCTAGAAACTGTCTTTTCACGGGTCAGAGTACAGATTCCAAGACACAGGAGTCGGCTTATATAGATTCCCACCGTTTAAAATGAATTTCAGAACTGATTTTATTTTCTCAAGTCTGAAAAATCGATCGCTATTTACGAAAAAATGATTGATCTCTAGAAACTGTCTTTTTACGCGTCAGAGTACAGATTTCGAGCTACAGGAGTCGGCTGATATAGATTTCCACCGTTTAAAATGAATTTCAGAATTGATTTTATTTTCTCAAGTCTGAAAAATTGATCGCTATTTTCGAAAACATGATTGATCTCTAGAAACTGTCTTTTTACGCGTCAGAGTACAGACTCCAAGATACAGGAGTCGGCTGATATAGATTTCCACCGTTTGAAATGAATTTCAGAACTGATTTTATCTTCTCAAGTCTGAAAAATCGATCGCTATTTCTGAAAAAATGATTGATCTCTAGAAACTGACTTTTTACGCGTCAGAGTACAGATTCCAAGATACAGGAGTCGGCTGATATGGATTTCCACTTTTGAAATGAATTTCAGAACTGATTTTATTTTCTCAATTTTGAAAAATCGATCGCTATTTACGAAAAAATGATTGATCTCTAGAAACTGTCTTTTCACGTGTCAGAGTACAGATTCCAAGACACAGGAGTCGGCTTATATAGATTCCCACCGTTTAAAATGAATTTCAGAACTGATTATTTCCACTTTTGAAATGAATTTCAGAACTGATTTTATTTTCTCAAGTCTGAAACATTGATCGCTATTTTCGAAAACATGATTGATCTCTAGAAACTGTCTTTTTACGCGTCAGAGTACAGATTCCAAGATACAGGAGTCGGTTGATATAGATTTCCACCGTTCAACATGAATTTCAGGATTGATTTCATCTTCTCAAGTCTGAAAAATCGATCGCTATTTACGAAAACATGATTGATCTCTAGAAACTGTCTTTTTACGCGTCAGAGTACAGATTCCAAGATACAGGAGTCGGCTGATATAGATTTCCACCGTTCAACATGAATTTCAGAATTGATTTTATCTTCTCAAGTCTGAAAAATCGATCGCTATTTACGAAAACATGATTGATCTCTAGAAACTGTCTCTTTACGCGTCAGAGTACAGATTCCAAGATACAGAAGTTGGCTTATACAGATTCCCACCGTTGAAAACGAATTTCAGAACTGATTTTATTATCTCAAGTCTGAAAAATCGATCGCTGTTTACGAAAAAATGATTAATCTCTAGAAACTGTCTTTTTACGCGTCAGAGTACAGATTCCAAGATACAGGAGTCGGTTGATATAGATTTCCACCGTTCAACATGAATTTCAGAATTGATTTCATCTTCTCAAGTCTGAAAAATCGATCGCTATTTACGAAAACATGATTGATCTCTAGAAACTGTCTTTTTACGCGTCAGAGTACAGATTCCAAGATACAGGAGTCGGCTGATATAGATTTCCACTTTTGGAATGAATTTCAGAACTGATTTTATTTTTTCAAGTCTGAAAAATCGATCGCTATTTACGAAAAAATGATTGATCTCTGGAAACTGTCTTTTTACGCGTCAGAGTACAGATTCCAAGACACAGGAGTCGGCTTATATAGATTTCCACCGTTTAAAATGAATTTCAGAATTGATTTCATCTTCTCAAGTCTGAAAAATCGATCGCTATTCACGAAAACATGATTGATCTCTAGAAACTGTCTTTTTACGCGTCAGAGTACAGATTCCAAGATACAGGAGTCGGCTGATATAGATTTCCACCGTTCAACATGAATTTCAGAATTGATTTTATCTTCTCAAGTCTGAAAAATCGATCGCTATTTACGAAAACATGATTGATCTCTAGAAACTGTCTTTTTACGCGTCAGAGTACAGATTCCAAGATACAGAAGTTGGCTGATATAGATTCCCACCGTTCAAAACGAATTTCAGAACTGATTTTATTATCTCAAGTCTGAAAAATCGATCGCTGTTTACGAAAAAATGATCGATCTCTAGAAACTGTCTTTTTACGCGTCAGAGTACAGATTCCAAGATACAGGAGTCGGCTGATATAGATTTCCACCGTTCAACATGAATTTCAGAATTGATTTTATCTTCTCAAGTCTGAAAAATCGATCGCTATTTCCGAAAAAATGATTGATCTCTAGAAACTGTCGTTTTACGCGTCAGAGTACAGATTTCAAGATACAGAAGTTGGCTAATATAGATTCCCACCGTTTAAAATGAATTTCAGAACTGATTTTATTTTCTCAAGTCCGAAAAATCGATCGCTATTTACGAAAAAATGATTGATTTCTAGAAACTGTCTTTTTACGCGTCAGAGTACAGATTCCAAGATACAGGAGTCGGCTGATATAGATTTCCACTATTGAAATGAATTTCAGAACTGATTTTATTATCTCAAGTCTGAAGAATCGATCGCTATTTACGAAAAAATGATTGATCTCTGGAAACTGTCCTTTTACGTGTCAGAGTACAGATTCCAAGACACAGGAGTCGGCTTATATAGATTCCCACCGTTAAAAATGAATTTCAGAACTGGTTTTATTTTCTCAAGTTTGAAAAATCGATCGCTATTTACGAAAAAATGATTGATCTCTAGAAACTGTCTTCTTACGCGTCAGAGTACAGATTTCAAGATACAGGAGTCGGCTGATATAGATTTCCACCGTTTAAAATGAATTTCAGAATTGATTTTATTTTCTCAAGTCTGAAAAATCGATCGCTATTTACGAAAAAATGATTAATCTCTAGAAACTGTCTTTTTACGCGTCAGAGTACAGATTCCAAGAAACAGGAGTCGGCTGATATAGATTTCCACTTTTGAAATGAATTTCAGAACTGATTTTATTTTCTCAAGTCTGAAAAATCGATCGCTATTTACGAAAAAATGATTAATCTCTAGAAACTGTCTTTTTACGCGTCAGAGTACAGATTCCAAGAAACAGGAGTCGGCTGATATAGATTTCCACTTTTGAAATGAATTTCAGAACTGATTTTATTTTCTCAAGTCTGAAAAATCGATCGCTATTTACGAAAAAATGATTGATCTCTAGAAACTGTCTTTTTGCGTGTCAGAGTACAGATTCCAAGATACAGGAGTTGGCTGATATAGATTTCCACCGTTTGAAATGAATTTCAGAACTGATTTTATTTTTTCAAGTCTGAAAAATCGATCGCTATTTACGAAAAAATGATTGATCTCTGGAAACTGTCCTTTTACGTGTCAGAGTACAGATTCCAAGACACAGGAGTCGGCTTATATAGATTCCCACCGTTTAAAATGAATTTCAGAATTGATTTTATTCTCTCAAGTCTGAAAAATTGATCGCTATTTTCGATAACATGATTGATCTCTAGAAACTGTCTTTTTACGCGTCAGAGTACAGATTCCAAGATACAGGAGTCGGCTGATATAGATTTCCACTTTTGAAATGAATTTCAGAACTGATTTTATTATCTCAAGTCTGAAGAATCGATCGCTATTTACGAAAAAATGATTAATCTCTAGAAACTGTCTTTTTACGCGTCAGAGTACAGATTCCAAGATACAGGAGTCGGCTGATATAGATTTCCACCGTTCAACATGAATTTCAGAATTGATTTTATCTTCTCAAGTCTGAAAAATCGATCGCTATTTCCGAAAAAATGATTGATCTCTAGAAACTGTCGTTTTACGCGTCAGAGTACAGATTTCAAGATACAGAAGTTGGCTAATATAGATTCCCACCGTTTAAAATGAATTTCAGAACTGATTTTATTTTCTCAAGTCCGAAAAATCGATCGCTATTTCCGAAAAAATGATTGATTTCTAGAAACTGTCTTTTTACGCGTCAGAGTACAGATTCCAAGATACAGGAGTCGGCTGATATAGATTTCCACTATTGAAATGAATTTCAGAACTGATTTTATTATCTCAAGTCTGAAGAATCGATCGCTATTTACGAAAAGATGATTGATCTCTAGAAACTGTCTTTATACGCGTCAGAGTACAGATTCCAAGATACAGGAGTCGGCTGATATAGATTCCCACCGTTCCAAATGAATTTCAAAACTGCCTTATTTTCTCAAGTCCGAAAAATCGATCGCTATTTACGAAAAAATGATTGATCTCTAGAAACTGTCTTTTCACGCGTCAGAGTACAGATTCCAAGACACAGGAGTCGGCTTATATAGATTCGCACCGTTTAAAATGAATTTCAGAATTGATTTTATTTTCTCAAGTCTGAAAAATCGATCGCTATTTCCGAAAAAATGATTGATCTCTAGAAACTGTCTTTTCACGCGTCAGAGTACAGATTCCAAGACACAGGAGTCGGCTTATATAGATTCCCACCGTTTAAAATGAATTTCAGAATTGATTTTATTTTCTTAAGTCTGAAAAATTGATCGCTATTTTCGAAAACATGATTGATCTCTAGACACTGTCTTTTTACGCGTCAGAGTACAGATTCCAAGATACAGGAGTCGGCTGATATAGATTTCCACTTTTGAAATGAATTTCAGAACTGATTTTATTATCTCAAGTCTGAAAAATCGATCGCTATTTACGAAAAAATGATTGATCTCTAGAAACTGTCTTTTTACGTGTCAGAGTACAGATTCCAAGACACAGGAGTCGGCTTATATAGATTCCCACCGTTTAAAATGAATTTCAGAACTGATTTTATTTTCTCAAGTCTGAAAAATCGATCGCTATTTACGAAAGAATGATTGATCTCTAGAAACTGTCTTTTTACGCGTCAGAGTACAGATTCCAAGAAACAGGAGTCGGCTGATATAGATTTCCACTTTTGAAATGAATTTCAGAACTGATTTTATTTTCTCAAGTCTGAAAAATCGATCGCTATTTACGAAAAAATGATTGATCTCTAGAAACTGTCTTTTTGCGTGTCAGAGTACAGATTCCAAGATACAGGAGTTGGCTGATATAGATTTCCACCGTTTGAAATGAATTTCAGAACTGATTTTATTTTTTCAAGTCTGAAAAATCGATCGCTATATACGAAAAAATGATTGATTTCTAGAAACTGTCTTTTCACGGGTCAGAGTACAGATTCCAAGACACAGGAGTCGGCTGATTTCCACCGTTTGAAATGAATTTCAGAACGGAATTTATTTTCTCAAGTCTGAAAAATCGATCGCTATTTACGAAAAAATGATTGATCTCTGGAAACTGTCCTTTTACGTGTCAGAGTACAGATTCCAAGACACAGGAGTCGGCTTATATAGATTCCCACCGTTTAAAATGAATTTCAGAATTGATTTTATTTTCTCAAGTCTGAAAAATTGATCGCTATTTTCGAAAACATGATTGATCTCTAGAAACTGTCTTTTTACGCGTCAGAGTACAGATTCCAAGATACAGGAGTCGGCTGATATAGATTTCCACTTTTGAAATGAATTTCAGAACTGATTTTATTATCTCAAGTCTGAAGAATCGATCGCTATTTACGAAAAAATGAATAATCTCTAGAAACTGTCTTTTTACGCGTCAGAGTACAGATTCCAAGATACAGGAGTCGGCTGATATAGATTTCCACCGTTCAACATGAATTTCAGAATTGATTTTATCTTCTCAAGTCTGAAAAATCGATCGCTATTTCCGAAAAAATGATTGATCTCTAGAAACTGTCGTTTTACGCGTCAGAGTACAGATTTCAAGATACAGAAGTTGGCTAATATAGATTCCCACCGTTTAAAATGAATTTCAGAACTGATTTTATTTTCTCAAGTCCGAAAAATCGATCGCTATTTACGAAAAAATGATTGATTTCTAGAAACTGTCTTTTTACGCGTCAGAGTACAGATTCCAAGATACAGGAGTCGGCTGATATAGATTTCCACTATTGAAATGAATTTCAGAACTGATTTTATTATCTCAAGTCTGAAGAATCGATCGCTATTTACGAAAAAATGATTAATCTCTAGAAACTGTCTTTATACGCGTCAGAGTACAGATTCCAAGATACAGGAGTCGGCTGATATAGATTCCCACCGTTCCAAATGAATTTCAAAACTGCCTTATTTTCTCAAGTCCGAAAAATCGATCGCTATTTACGAAAAAATGATTGATCTCTAGAAACTGTCTTTTCACGCGTCAGAGTACAGATTCCAAGACACAGGAGTCGGCTTATATAGATTCGCACCGTTTAAAATGAATTTCAGAATTGATTTTATTTTCTCAAGTCTGAAAAATCGATCGCTATTTCCGAAAAAATGATTGATCTCTAGAAACTGTCTTTTCACGCGTCAGAGTACAGATTCCAAGACACAGGAGTCGGCTTATATAGATTCCCACCGTTTAAAATGAATTTCAGAATTGATTTTATTTTCTTAAGTCTGAAAAATTGATCGCTATTTTCGAAAACATGATTGATCTCTAGACACTGTCTTTTTACGCGTCAGAGTACAGATTCCAAGATACAGGAGTCGGCTGATATAGATTTCCACTTTTGAAATGAATTTCAGAACTGATTTTATTATCTCAAGTCTGAAAAATCGATCGCTATTTACGAAAAAATGATTGATCTCTAGAAACTGTCTTTTTACGTGTCAGAGTACAGATTCCAAGACACAGGAGTCGGCTTATATAGATTCCCACCGTTTAAAATGAATTTCAGAACTGATTTTATTTTCTCAAGTCTGAAAAATCGATCGCTATTTACGAAAGAATGATTGATCTCTAGAAACTGTCTTTTTACGCGTCAGAGTACAGATTCCAAGAAACAGGAGTCGGCTGATATAGATTTCCACTTTTGAAATGAATTTCAGAACTGATTTTATTTTCTCAAGTCTGAAAAATCGATCGCTATTTACGAAAAAATGATTGATCTCTAGAAACTGTCTTTTTGCGTGTCAGAGTACAGATTCCAAGATACAGGAGTTGGCTGATATAGATTTCCACCGTTTGAAATGAATTTCAGAACTGATTTTATTTTTTCAAGTCTGAAAAATCGATCGCTATATACGAAAAAATGATTGATTTCTAGAAACTGTCTTTTCACGGGTCAGAGTACAGATTCCAAGACACAGGAGTCGGCTGATTTCCACCGTTTGAAATGAATTTCAGAACGGAATTTATTTTCTCAAGTCTGAAAAATCGATCGCTATTTACGAAAAAATGATTGATCTCTGGAAACTGTCCTTTTACGTGTCAGAGTACAGATTCCAAGACACAGGAGTCGGCTTATATAGATTCCCACCGTTTAAAATGAATTTCAGAATTGATTTTATTTTCTCAAGTCTGAAAAATTGATCGCTATTTTCGAAAACATGATTGATCTCTAGAAACTGTCTTTTTACGCGTCAGAGTACAGATTCCAAGATACAGGAGTCGGCTGATATAGATTTCCACTTTTGAAATGAATTTCAGAACTGATTTTATTATCTCAAGTCTGAAGAATCGATCGCTATTTACGAAAAAATGAATAATCTCTAGAAACTGTCTTTTTACGCGTCAGAGTACAGATTCCAAGATACAGGAGTCGGCTGATATAGATTTCCACCGTTCAACATGAATTTCAGAATTGATTTTATCTTCTCAAGTCTGAAAAATCGATCGCTATTTCCGAAAAAATGATTGATCTCTAGAAACTGTCGTTTTACGCGTCAGAGTACAGATTTCAAGATACAGAAGTTGGCTAATATAGATTCCCACCGTTTAAAATGAATTTCAGAACTGATTTTATTTTCTCAAGTCCGAAAAATCGATCGCTATTTACGAAAAAATGATTGATTTCTAGAAACTGTCTTTTTACGCGTCAGAGTACAGATTCCAAGATACAGGAGTCGGCTGATATAGATTTCCACTATTGAAATGAATTTCAGAACTGATTTTATTATCTCAAGTCTGAAGAATCGATCGCTATTTACGAAAAAATGATTAATCTCTAGAAACTGTCTTTATACGCGTCAGAGTACAGATTCCAAGATACAGGAGTCGGCTGATATAGATTCCCACCGTTCCAAATGAATTTCAAAACTGCCTTATTTTCTCAAGTCCGAAAAATCGATCGCTATTTACGAAAAAATGATTGATCTCTAGAAACTGTCTTTTCACGCGTCAGAGTACAGATTCCAAGACACAGGAGTCGGCTTATATAGATTCCCACCGGTTAAAATGAATTTCAGAATTGATTTTATTTTCTCAAGTCTGAAAAATCGATCGCTAGTTCCGAAAAAATGATTGATCTCTAGAAACTGTCTTTTCACGCGTCAGAGTACAGATTCCAAGACACAGGAGTCGGCTTATATAGATTCCCACCGTTTAAAATGAATTTCAGAATTGATTTTATTTTCTCAAGTCTGAAAAATTGATCGCTATTTTCGAAAACATGATTGATCTCTAGAAACTGTCTTTTTACGCGTCAGAGTACAGATTCCAAGATACAGGAGTCGGCTGATATAGATTTCCACCGTTTGAAATGAATTTCAGAACTGATTTTATTTTTTCAAGTCTGAAAAATCGATCGCTATATACGAAAAAATGATTGATTTCTAGAAACTGTCTTTTCACGGGTCAGAGTACAGATTCCAAGACACAGGAGTCGGCTTATATAGATTCCCACCGTTTAAAATGAATTTCAGAACTGATTTTATTTTCTCAAGTCTGAAAAATCGATCGCTATTTACGAAAAAATGATTGATCTCTAGAAACTGTCTTTTTACGCGTCAGAGTACAGATTTCGAGCTACAGGAGTCGGCTGATATAGATTTCCACCGTTTAAAATGAATTTCAGAATTGATTTTATTTTCTCAAGTCTGAAAAATTGATCGCTATTTTCGAAAACATGATTGATCTCTAGAAACTGTCTTTTTACGCGTCAGAGTACAGACTCCAAGATACAGGAGTCGGCTGATATAGATTTCCACCGTTTGAAATGAATTTCAGAACTGATTTTATCTTCTCAAGTCTGAAAAATCGATCGCTATTTCTGAAAAAATGATTGATCTCTAGAAACTGACTTTTTACGCGTCAGAGTACAGATTCCAAGATACAGGAGTCGGCTGATATGGATTTCCACTTTTGAAATGAATTTCAGAACTGATTTTATTTTCTCAATTTTGAAAAATCGATCGCTATTTACGAAAAAATGATTGATCTCTAGAAACTGTCTTTTCACGTGTCAGAGTACAGATTCCAAGACACAGGAGTCGGCTTATATAGATTCCCACCGTTTAAAATGAATTTCAGAACTGATTATTTCCACTTTTGAAATGAATTTCAGAACTGATTTTATTTTCTCAAGTCTGAAACATTGATCGCTATTTTCGAAAACATGATTGATCTCTAGAAACTGTCTTTTTACGCGTCAGAGTACAGATTCCAAGATACAGGAGTCGGTTGATATAGATTTCCACCGTTCAACATGAATTTCAGGATTGATTTCATCTTCTCAAGTCTGAAAAATCGATCGCTATTTACGAAAACATGATTGATCTCTAGAAACTGTCTTTTTACGCGTCAGAGTACAGATTCCAAGATACAGGAGTCGGCTGATATAGATTTCCACCGTTCAACATGAATTTCAGAATTGATTTTATCTTCTCAAGTCTGAAAAATCGATCGCTATTTACGAAAACATGATTGATCTCTAGAAACTGTCTCTTTACGCGTCAGAGTACAGATTCCAAGATACAGAAGTTGGCTTATACAGATTCCCACCGTTGAAAACGAATTTCAGAACTGATTTTATTATCTCAAGTCTGAAAAATCGATCGCTGTTTACGAAAAAATGATTAATCTCTAGAAACTGTCTTTTTACGCGTCAGAGTACAGATTCCAAGATACAGGAGTCGGTTGATATAGATTTCCACCGTTCAACATGAATTTCAGAATTGATTTCATCTTCTCAAGTCTGAAAAATCGATCGCTATTTACGAAAACATGATTGATCTCTAGAAACTGTCTTTTTACGCGTCAGAGTACAGATTCCAAGATACAGGAGTCGGCTGATATAGATTTCCACTTTTGGAATGAATTTCAGAACTGATTTTATTTTTTCAAGTCTGAAAAATCGATCGCTATTTACGAAAAAATGATTGATCTCTGGAAACTGTCTTTTTACGCGTCAGAGTACAGATTCCAAGACACAGGAGTCGGCTTATATAGATTTCCACCGTTTAAAATGAATTTCAGAATTGATTTCATCTTCTCAAGTCTGAAAAATCGATCGCTATTCACGAAAACATGATTGATCTCTAGAAACTGTCTTTTTACGCGTCAGAGTACAGATTCCAAGATACAGGAGTCGGCTGATATAGATTTCCACCGTTCAACATGAATTTCAGAATTGATTTTATCTTCTCAAGTCTGAAAAATCGATCGCTATTTACGAAAACATGATTGATCTCTAGAAACTGTCTTTTTACGCGTCAGAGTACAGATTCCAAGATACAGAAGTTGGCTGATATAGATTCCCACCGTTCAAAACGAATTTCAGAACTGATTTTATTATCTCAAGTCTGAAAAATCGATCGCTGTTTACGAAAAAATGATCGATCTCTAGAAACTGTCTTTTTACGCGTCAGAGTACAGATTCCAAGATACAGGAGTCGGTTGATATAGATTTCCACCGTTCAACATGAATTTCAGAATTGATTTCATCTTCTCAAGTCTGAAAAATCGATCGCTATTCACGAAAACATGATTGATCTCTAGAAACTGTCTCTTTACGCGTCAGAGTACAGATTCCGAAATACAGGAGTCGGCTGATATAGATTTCCACTCTTGAAATGAATTTCAGAACTGATTTTATTATCTCAAGTCTGAAGAATCGATCGCTATTTACGAAAAAATGAATAATCTCTAGAAACTGTCTTTTTACGCGTCAGAGTACAGATTCCAAGATACAGGAGTCGGCTGATATAGATTTCCACCGTTCAACATGAATTTCAGAATTGATTTTATCTTCTCAAGTCTGAAAAATCGATCGCTATTTCCGAAAAAATGATTGATCTCTAGAAACTGTCGTTTTACGCGTCAGAGTACAGATTTCAAGATACAGAAGTTGGCTAATATAGATTCCCACCGTTTAAAATGAATTTCAGAACTGATTTTATTTTCTCAAGTCCGAAAAATCGATCGCTATTTACGAAAAAATGATTGATTTCTAGAAACTGTCTTTTTACGCGTCAGAGTACAGATTCCAAGATACAGGAGTCGGCTGATATAGATTTCCACTATTGAAATGAATTTCAGAACTGATTTTATTATCTCAAGTCTGAAGAATCGATCGCTATTTACGAAAAAATGATTAATCTCTAGAAACTGTCTTTATACGCGTCAGAGTACAGATTCCAAGATACAGGAGTCGGCTGATATAGATTCCCACCGTTCCAAATGAATTTCAAAACTGCCTTATTTTCTCAAGTCCGAAAAATCGATCGCTATTTACGAAAAAATGATTGATCTCTAGAAACTGTCTTTTCACGCGTCAGAGTACAGATTCCAAGACACAGGAGTCGGCTTATATAGATTCCCACCGTTTAAAATGAATTTCAGAATTGATTTTATTTTCTCAAGTCTGAAAAATTGATCGCTATTTTCGAAAACATGATTGATCTCTAGAAACTGTCTTTTTACGCGTCAGAGTACAGATTCCAAGATACAGGAGTCGGCTGATATAGATTTCCACTTTTGAAATGAATTTCAGAACTGATTTTATTATCTCAAGTCTGAAGAATCGATCGCTGTTTACGAAAAAATGATTGATCTCTAGAAACTGTCTTCTTACGCGTCAGAGTACAGATTCCAAGATACAGGAGTCGGCTGATTTCCACCGTTTTAAATGAATTTCAGAACTGATTTTATTATCTCAAGTCTGAAAAATCGATCGCTGTTTACGAAAAAATGATTAATCTCTAGAAACTGTCTTTTTACGCGTCAGAGTACAGATTCCAAGATACAGGAGTCGGTTGATATAGATTTCCACCGTTCAACATGAATTTCAGAATTGATTTCATCTTCTCAAGTCTGAAAAATCGATCGCTATTTTCGAAAACATGATTGATCTCTAGAAACTGTCTTTTTACGCGTCAGAGTACAGATTCCAAGATACAGGAGTCGGCTGATATAGATTTCCACTTTTGAAATGAATTTCAGAACTGATTTTATTTTCTCAAGTCTGAAAAATCGATCGCTATTTACGAAAAAATGATTAATCTCTAGAAACTGTCTTTTTACGCGTCAGAGTACAGATTCCAAGATACAGGAGTCGGCTGATATAGATTTCCACTTTTGAAATGAATTTCAGAACTGATTTTATTATCTCAAGTCTGAAGAATCGATCGCTGTTTACGAAAAAATGATTGATCTCTAGAAACTGTCTTTTTGCGTGTCAGAGTACAGATTCCAAGATACAGGAGTCGGCTGATATAGATTTCCACCGTTTGAAATGAATTTCAGAACTGATTTTATTTTCTCAAGTCTGAAAAATCGATCGCTATTTCCGAAAAAATGATTGATCTCTAGAAACTGTCTTTTCACGCGTCAGAGTACAGATTCCAAGACACAGGAGTCGGCTTATATAGATTCCCACCGTTTAAAATGAATTTCAGAATTGATTTTATTTTCTCAAGTCTGAAAAATTGATCGCTATTTTCGAAAACATGATTGATCTCTAGAAACTGTCTTTTTACGCGTCAGAGTACAGATTCCAAGATACAGGAGTCGGCTGATATAGATTTCCACTTTTGAAATGAATTTCAGAACTGATTTTATTTTCTCAAGTCTGAAAAATCGATCGCTATTTACGAAAAAATGATTAATCTCTAGAAACTGTCTTTTTACGCGTCAGAGTACAGATTCCAAGATACAGGAGTCGGCTGATATAGATTTCCACTTTTGAAATGAATTTCAGAACTGATTTTATTATCTCAAGTCTGAAGAATCGATCGCTGTTTACGAAAAATCGATTGATCTCTAGAAACTGTCTTTTTGCGTGTCAGAGTACAGATTCCAAGATACAGGAGTCGGCTGATATAGATTTCCACCGTTTGAAATCAATTTCAGAACTGATTTTATCTTCTCAAGTCTGAAAAATCGATCGCTATTTCCGAAAAGATGATTGATCTCTAGAAACTGTCTTTTTACGCGTCAGATTACAGATTCCAAGAAACAGGAGTCGGCTGATATAGATTTCCACTTTTGAAATGAATTTCAGAACTGATTTTATCTTCTCAAGTCTGAAAAATCGATCGCTATTTACGAAAAAATGATTAATCTCTAGAAACTGTCTTTTTACGCGTCAGAGTACAGATTCCAAGATACAGGAGTCGGCTGATATAGATTTCCACTTTTGAAATGAATTTCAGAACTGATTTTATTATCTCAAGTCTGAAGAATCGATCGCTGTTTACGAAAAATCGATTGATCTCTAGAAACTGTCTTTTTGCGTGTCAGAGTACAGATTCCAAGATACAGGAGTCGGCTGATATAGATTTCCACCGTTTGAAATCAATTTCAGAACTGATTTTATTTTCTCAAGTCTGAAAAATCGATCGCTATTTCCGAAAAGATGATTGATCTCTAGAAACTGTCTTTTTACGCGTCAGATTACAGATTCCAAGAGACAGGAGTCGGCTGATATAGATTTCCACTTTTGAAATGAATTTCAGAACTGATTTTATCTTCTCAAGTCTGAAAAATCGATCGCTATTTCTGAAAAAATGATTGATCTCTAGAAACTGACTTTTTACGCGTCAGAGTACAGATTCCAAGATACAGGAGTCGGCTGATATAGATTTCCACTTTTGAAATGAATTTCAGAACTGATTTTATTTTCTCAAGTCTGAAAAATCGATCGCTATTTACGAAAAAATGATTGATCTCTAGAAACTGTCTTCTTACGCGTCAGAGTACAGATTCCAAGATACAGGAGTCGGCTGATTTCCACCGTTTTAAATGAATTTCAGAACTGATTTTATTATCTCAAGTCTGAAAAATCGATCGCTGTTTACGAAAAAATGATTAATCTCTAGAAACTGTCTTTTTACGCGTCAGAGTACAGATTCCAAGATACAGGAGTCGGTTGATATAGATTTCCACCGTTCAACATGAATTTCAGAATTGATTTCATCTTCTCAAGTCTGAAAAATCGATCGCTATTCACGAAAACATGATTGATCTCTAGAAACTGTCTCTTTACGCGTCAGAGTACAGATTCCGAAATACAGGAGTCGGCTGATATAGATTTCCACTCTTGAAATGAATTTCAGAACTGATTTTATTTTGTCAAGTCTGAAAAATCGATCGCTATTTCCAAAAGAATGATTAATCTCTAGAAACTGTCTTTTCACGCGTCAGAGTACAGATTCCAAGATACAGGAGTCGGTTGATATAGATTTCCACCGTTCAACATGAATTTCAGAATTGATTTTATCTTCTCAAGTCTGAAAAATCGATCGCTATTTACGAAAACATGATTGATCTCTAGAAACTGTCTTTTTACGCGTCAGAGTACAGATTCCAACATACAGAAGTCGGTTGATATAGATTTCCACCGTTCAACATGAATTTCAGAATTGATTTTATCTTCTCAAGTCTGAAAAATCGATCGCTATTTACGAAAACATGATTGATCTCTAGAAACTGTCTTTTTACGCGTCAGAGTACAGATTCCAAGATACAGGAGTCGGCTGATATAGATTTCCACTTTTGAAATGAATTTCAGAACTGATTTTATTTTCTCAAGTCTGAAAAATCGATCGCTTTTTCCGAAAAAATGATTGATCTCTAGAAACTGTCTTTTTACGCGTCAGAGTACAGATTCCAAGATACAGAAGTTGGCTAATATAGATTCCCACCGTTTAAAATGAATTTCAGAACTGATTTTATTTTCTCAAGTCCGAAAAATCGATCGCTATTTACGAAAAAATGATTGATTTCTAGAAACTGTCTCTTTACGCGTCAGAGTACAGATTCCAAGATACAGGAGTCGGCTGATATAGATTTCCACTATTGAAATGAATTTCAGAACTGATTTTATTTTCTCAAGTCCGAAAAATCGATCGCTATTTACGAAAAAATGATTAATCTCTAGAAACTGTCTTTATACGCGTCAGAGTACAGATTCCAAGATACAGGAGTCGGCTGATATAGATTTCCACTTTTGAAATGAATTTTAGAACTGATTTTATTATCTCAAGTCTGAAGAATCGATCGCTATTTACGAAAAAATGAGTAATCTCTAGAAACTGTCTTCATACGCGTCAGAGTACAGATTCCAAGATACAGGAGTCGGCTGATATAGATTCCCACCGTTCCAAATGAATTTCAAAACTGCCTTATTTTCTCAAGTCCGAAAAATCGATCGCTATTTACGAAAAAATGATTGATCTCTAGAAACTGTCTTTTTCCGTGTCAGAGTACAGATTCCAAGATACAGGAGTCGGCTGATATAGATTTCCACCGTTTGAAATGAATTTCAGAACTGATTTTATTTTCTCAAGTCTGAAAAATCGATCGCTATTTCCGAAAAAATGATTGATCTCTAGAAACTGTCTTTTTACGCGTCAGAGTACAGACTCCAAGATACAGGAGTCGGCTGATATAGATTACCACTATTGGATTGAATTTCAGAACTGATTTTATTTTCTCAAGTCTGAAAAATCGATTGCTATTTACCAAAAACCGATTGATCTCTAGAAACTGTCTTCTTACGCGTCAGAGTACAGATTCCAAGATACAGGAGTCGGCTGATTTCCACCGTTTTAAATGAATTTCAGAACTGATTTTATTTTCTCAAGTCTGAAAAATCGATCGCTATTTACGAAAAAATGATTGATCTCTAGAAACTGTTTTCTTACGCGTCAGAGTACAGATTCCAAGATACAGGAGTCGGCTGATTTCCACCGTTTTAAATGAATTTCAGAACTGATATTATTTTCTCAAGTCTGAAAAATCGATCGCTATTTTCGAAAACATGATTGATCTCTAGAAACTGTCTTTTTACGCGTCAGAGTACAGATTCTAAGAAACAGGAGTCGGCTGATATAGATTTCCACTTTTGGAATGAATTTCAGAACTGATTTTATTTTCTCAAGTCTGAAAAATTGATCGCTATTTTCGAAAACATGATTGATCTCTAGAAACTGTCTTTTTACGCGTCAGAGTACAGATTCCAAGATACAGGAGTCGGTTGATATAGATTTCCACCGTTCAACATGAATTTCAGGATTGATTTCATCTTCTCAAGTCTGAAAAATCGATCGCTATTTACGAAAACATGATTGATCTCTAGAAACTGTCTTTTTACGCGTCAGAGTACAGATTCCAAGATACAGAAGTCGGCTGATATAGATTTCCACCGTTCAACATGAATTTCAGAATTGATTTTATCTTCTCAAGTCTGAAAAATCGATCGCTATTTACGAAAACATGATTGATCTCTAGAAACTGTCTCTTTACGCGTCAGAGTACAGATTCCAAGATACAGAAGTTGGCTTATACAGATTCCCACCGTTGGAAACGAATTTCAGAACTGATTTTATTATCTCAAGTCTGAAAAATCGATCGCTGTTTACGAAAAAATGATTAATCTCTAGAAACTGTCTTTTTACGCGTCAGAGTACAGATTCCAAGATACAGGAGTCGGTTGATATAGATTTCCACCGTTCAACATGAATTTCAGAATTGATTTCATCTTCTCAAGTCTGAAAAATCGATCGCTATTCACGAAAACATGATTGATCTCTAGAAACTGTCTCTTTACGCGTCAGAGTACAGATTCCGAAATACAGGAGTCGGCTGATATAGATTTCCACTCTTGAAATGAATTTCAGAACTGATTTTATTTTGTCAAGTCTGAAAAATCGATCGCTATTTCCAAAAGAATGATTAATCTCTAGAAACTGTCTTTTCACGCGTCAGAGTACAGATTCCAAGATACAGGAGTCGGTTGATATAGATTTCCACCGTTCAACATGAATTTCAGAATTGATTTTATCTTCTCAAGTCTGAAAAATCGATCGCTATTTACGAAAACATGATTGATCTCTAGAAACTGTCTTTTTACGCGTCAGAGTACAGATTCCAAGATACAGAAGTCGGTTGATATAGATTTCCACCGTTCAACATGAATTTCAGAATTGATTTTATCTTCTCAAGTCTGAAAAATCGATCGCTATTTACGAAAACATGATTGATCTCTAGAAACTGTCTTTTTACGCGTCAGAGTACAGATTCCAAGATACAGGAGTCGGCTGATATAGATTTCCACTTTTGAAATGAATTTCAGAACTGATTTTATTTTCTCAAGTCTGAAAAATCGATCGCTATTTCCGAAAAAATGATTGATCTCTAGAAACTGTCTTTTTACGCGTCAGAGTACAGATTCCAAGATACAGAAGTTGGCTAATATAGATTCCCACCGTTTAAAATGAATTTCAGAACTGATTTTATTTTCTCAAGTCCGAAAAATCGATCGCTATTTACGAAAAAATGATTGATTTCTAGAAACTGTCTCTTTACGCGTCAGAGTACAGATTCCAAGATACAGGAGTCGGCTGATATAGATTTCCACTATTGAAATGAATTTCAGAACTGATTTTATTTTCTCAAGTCCGAAAAATCGATCGCTATTCACGAAAAAATGATTAATCTCTAGAAACTGTCTTTATACGCGTCAGAGTACAGATTCCAAGATACAGGAGTCGGCTGATATAGATTTCCACTTTTGAAATGAATTTTAGAACTGATTTTATTATCTCAAGTCTGAAGAATCGATCGCTATTTACGAAAAAATGAGTAATCTCTAGAAACTGTCTTCATACGCGTCAGAGTACAGATTCCAAGATACAGGAGTCGGCTGATATAGATTCCCACCGTTCCAAATGAATTTCAAAACTGCCTTATTTTCTCAAGTCCGAAAAATCGATCGCTATTTACGAAAAAATGATTGATCTCTAAAAACTGTCTTTTTCCGTGTCAGAGTACAGATTCCAAGATACAGGAGTCGGCTGATATAGATTTCCACCGTTTGAAATGAATTTCAGAACTGATTTTATTTTCTCAAGTCTGAAAAATCGATCGCTATTTCCGAAAAAATGATTGATCTCTAGAAACTGTCTTTTCACGCGTCAGAGTACAGATTCCAAGACACAGGAGTCGGCTTATATAGATTCCCACCGTTTAAAATGAATTTCAGAATTGATTTTATTTTCTCAAGTCTGAAAAATTGATCGCTATTTTCGAAAACATGATTGATCTCTAGAAACTGTCTTTTTACGCGTCAGAGTACAGATTCCAAGATACAGGAGTCGGCTGATATAGATTTCCACTTTTGAAATGAATTTCAGAACTGATTTTATTTTCTCAAGTCTGAAAAATCGATCGCTATTTACGAAAAAATGATAAATCTCTAGAAACTGTCTTTTTACGTGTCAGAGTACAGATTCCAAGATACAGGAGTCGGCTGATATAGATTTCCACTCTTGAAATGAATTTCAGAACTGATTTTATTATCTCAAGTCTGAAGAATCGATCGCTGTTTACGAAAAAATGATTGATCTCTAGAAACTGTCTTTTTGCGTGTCAGAGTACAGATTCCAAGATACAGGAGTCGGCTGATATAGATTTCCACCGTTTGAAATGAATTTCAGAACTGATTTTATTTTCTCAAGTCTGAAAAATCGATCGCTATTTCCGAAAAGATGATTGATCTCTAGAAACTGTCTTTTTACGCGTCAGATTACAGATTCCAAGAAACAGGAGTCGGCTGATATAGATTTCCACTTTTGAAATGAATTTCCCCAGGCAGCAAACTTAGTACATTTACGTTACCGCGATATCACACTGTAAAATTGTTGATACATACCAAAGTTCACGTAAATTTTATGTAACATTGGTGTATCAGCAATCTTTCAATATATCAGAGATGCGCTTGACATATAACACTGTAGTATCACAAAGACAGTACATTGTTATGTAGCGTTAATATCATCTAGTTCTCTCCTGGAGTAGTGTCCAAGTTTGATGTAGCTGTAGTATAACAAAGATGTCACAGTGTTATATCACCAGAAAAGTACAACTGGTTTGTAGAGTTTATATCAAGCGGTACTGTCCTTGAGCAGTCTAAATAGTCGATGTAGCAGCAATCTCACACGGACGTCACAATTTTATATAGTCAAAAAAGCAAAACTGGGTATCTAAAATTTACGTCACAGAGTACTATTTCAGTGCTAAATACAAAGTTGACGTATCCGTCACGTGACGAGGACATCACAGTATTCTGACACAAAGGATACACAATTATCATATCAAATAAACATTTCGGAAAAATCTCCGTGTGCCTTCAACGAGAACAATTCGTACGTTAGCTTTTTAGGTTATGTGTTTACTACGTGTCCTCAAATGTGTAGCAAATTATTCAGGCTCGTGATCAGTTTATATGTACTATTACGGATAGTTCGTTGTTATACAGGTATCTAGAATACGTGAAATTAGATCTGTGCATATTCAAAACTAAGGGATCGCGGGAAGAAAGGTACAATTGTTTTACAACATGTAAAGACATATCGTTGTAAGAGTAAGCTTAACAGAAATTTTGACTTCAATTTTTAATAACAATACTTGATTTGAATTTGGAACTAATTACTTAAGCGTAAATGACATAATGATGTTTGCATAAAAAGACAAATCATGTAATTTAAGTGACAGTTGTGACAAATCAAAATTTTAATAAATGATAATTTTCCGTGATGTTACGGCAGCAGATTATAACCCAATCCAAAGTAATTGTGTTTAGATCTTCGTTGTGGTGTCGAGGCAGCGTGCCCGGCTACGGATCACTAGGGCGTCCACTGGTCCCGTGTTCAAATCCTCGGTTCGTGCGTGCGATTTTTTCGTTAATTATAATTACAGGCAGGTAGATTTAGGCAGTGAGTTTTTCGGTAGGGCGCACAAATATTGTGATTAGCACAAGATCTTATAAGAAAAACTCAGATATCCGTCGTTTAATCTAATTTTTTTTTTGTCATAAGTCACATGGACCTTTATGCCTAGAATGTTGCAATTATATGAGTTACATAGATCATACATAACCGTTTTGAAAGCCGACTCTACAGTGAGTCCGCTGTGATATATCTGTTATGATCCTAACACTCAACTGGTATATAATTGTTATGTACCGCAAATCTGTAACTGTGACATACCAGCCATATCAGCCTGTGGCGGACATTTTGATATCCATGGACTGTAAAATATACAGTCCCAGTGATGTAGCAGTGATTGAGAAAAGAACCAAATTATATATCTGCTACATTATGGTGACATGATTTTGCTGCCTGGGTCAGAACTGATTTTATCTTCTCAAGTCTGAAAAATCGATCGCTATTTCTGAAAAAATGATTGATCTCTAGAAACTGACTTTTTACGCGTCAGAGTACAGATTCCAAGATACAGGAGTCGGCTGATATAGATTTCCACTTTTGAAATGAATTTCAGAACTGATTTTATTTTCTCAAGTCTGAAAAATCGATCGCTATTTACGTAAAAATGATTGATCTCTAGAAACTGTCTTCTTACGCGTCAGAGTACAGATTCCAAGATACAGGAGTCGGCTGATTTCCACCGTTTTAAATGAATTTCAGAACTGATTTTATTTTCTCAAGTCTGAAAAATCGATCGCTATTTACGAAAAAATGATTGATCTCTAGAAACTGTCTTCTTACGCGTCAGAGTACAGATTCCAAGATACAGGAGTCGGCTGATTTCCACCGTTTCAAATGAATTTCAGAACTGATATTATTTTCTCAAGTCTGAAAAATCGATCGCTATTTACGAAAAAATGATTGATCTCTAGAAACTGTCTTCTTACGCGTCAGAGTACAGATTCCAAGATACAGGAGTCGGCTGATTTCCACCGTTTCAAATGAATTTCAGAACTGATATTATTTTCTCAAGTCTGAAAAATCGATCGCTATTTACGAAAAGATGATTGATCTCTAGAAACTGTCTTTTTACGCGTCAGAGTACAGATTTCATGACGCAGGAGTCGGCTGATTTCCACCGTTTGAAATGAATTTCAGAACGGATTTTATTTTCTCAAGTCTGAAAAATCGATCGCTATTTACGAAAAAATGATTGATCTCTGGAAACTGTCTTTTTACGTGTCAGAGTACAGATTCCAAGACACAGGAGTCGGCTTATATAGATTCCCACCGTTTAAAATGAATTTCAGAACGGATTTTATTTTCTCAAGTCTGAAAAATCGATCGCTATTTACGAAAAAATGATTAATCTCTAGAAACTGTCTTTTTACGCGTCAGAGTACAGATTCCAAGACACAGGAGTCGGCTTATATAGATTCCCACCGTTTAAAATGAATTTCAGAATTGATTTTATTTTTTCAAGTCTGAAAAATTGATCGCTATTTTCGAAAACATGATTGATCTCTAGAAACTGTCTTTTTACGCGTCAGAGTACAGATTCCAAGATACAGGAGTCTGCTGATATAGATTTCCACTTTTGAAATGAATTTAAGAACTGATTTTATTATCTCAAGTCTGAAGAATCGATCGCTATTTACGAAAAAATGATTAATCTCTAGAAACTGTCTTTATACGCGTCAGAGTACAGATTCCAAGATACAGGAGTCGGCTGATATAGATTCCCACCGTTTGAAATGAATTTCAGAACTGATTTTATTTTCTCAAGTCTGAAAAATCGATCGCTATTTCCGAAAAGATGATTGATCTCTAGAAACTGTCTTTTTACGCGTCAGATTACAGATTCCAAGAAACAGGAGTCGGCTGATATAGATTTCCACTTTTGAAATGAATTTCAGAACTGATTTTATCTTCTCAAGTCTGAAAAATCGATCGCTATTTCTGAAAGAATGATTGATCTCTAGAAACTGTCTTTTCACGTGTCAGAGTACAGATTCCAAGACACAGGAGTCGGCTTATATAGATTCCCACCGTTTAAAATGAATTTCAGAACGGATTTTATTTTCTCAAGTCTGAAAAATCGATCGCTATTTACGAAAAAATGATTGATCTCTGGAAACTGTCTTTTTACGTGTCAGAGTACAGATTCCAAGACACAGGAGTCGGCTGATATAGATTTCCACTTTTGAAATGAATTTCAGAACTAATTTTATTTTCTCAAGGCTAAAAAATCGATCGCCATTACCGAAAAAATAATTGATCTCTAGAAACTGTCTTTTTACGAGTCAGAGTACAGATTCCAAAATACGGGAGTCGGCTGATATAGATTTCCACTTTTGAAATGAATTTCAGAACTGATTTTATTTTCTCAAGTCTGAAAAATCGATCGCTATTTACGAAAAAATGATTAATCTCTAGAAACTGTCTTTTTACGCGTCAGAGTACAGATTCCAAGAAACAGGAGTCGGCTGATATAGATTTCCACCGTTTGAAATGAATTTCAGAACTGCCTTATTTTCTCAAGTCTGAAAAATCGATCGCTATTTACGAAAAAATGATTGATCTCTAGAAACTGTCTTTTTACGCGTCAGAGTACAGATTCCAAGATACAGGAGTAGGCTGATATAGATTTTCACCGTTTAAAATGAATTTCAGAATTGATTTTATTTTCTCAAGTCTGAAAAATTGATCGCTATTTACGAAAAAATGATCAATCTCTAGAAACTGTCTTTTTACGCGTCAGAGTACAGATTCCAAGAAACAGGAGTCGGCTGATATAGATTTCCACTTCTGAAATGAATTTCAGAACTGATTTTATTTTCTCAAGTCTGAAAAATCGATCGCTATTTACGAAAAAATGATTAATCTCTAGATACTGTCTTTTTACGCGTCAGAGTACAGATTCCAAGAAACAGGAGTCGGCTGATATAGATTTCCACCGTTTGAAATGAATTTCAGAACTGCCTTATTTTCTCAAGTCTGAAAAATCGATCGCTATTTACGAAAAAATGATTGATCTCTAGAAACTGTCTTTTTACGCGTCAGAGTACAGATTCCAAGATACAGGAGTAGGCTGATATAGATTTTCACCGTTTAAAATGAATTTCAGAATTGATTTTATTTTCTCAAGTCTGAAAAATTGATCGCTATTTACGAAAAAATGATCAATCTCTAGAAACTGTCTTTTTACGCGTCAGAGTACAGATTCCAAGAAACAGGAGTCGGCTGATATAGATTTCCACTTCTGAAATGAATTTCAGAACTGATTTTATTTTCTCAAGTCTGAAAAATCGATCGCTATTTACGAAAAAATGATTAATCTCTAGATACTGTCTTTTTACGCGTCAGAGTACAGATTCCGAGAAACAGGAGTCGGCTGATATAGATTTCCACCGTTTGAAATGAATTTCAGAACTGATTTTATTTTCTCAAGTCTGAAAAATCGATCGCTATTTACGAAAAAATGATTGATCTCTAGAAACTGTCTTTTTGCGTGTCAGAGTACAGATTCCAAGATACAGGAGTTGGCTGATATAGATTTCCACCGTTTGAAATGAATTTCAGAACTGATTTTATTTTTTCAAGTCTGAAAAATCGATCGCTATTTACGAAAAAATGATTGATCTCTGGAAACTGTCCTTTTACGTGTCAGAGTACAGATTCCAAGACACAGGAGTCGGCTTATATAGATTCCGACCGTTTGAAATGAATTTCAGAACTGATTTTATTTTCTCAAGTCTGAAAAATTGATCGCTATTTTCGAAAAAATGATTAATCTCTAGAAACTGTCTTTATACGCGTCAGAGTACAGATTCCAAGATACAGGAGTCGGCTGATATAGATTCCCACCGTTTGAAATGAATTTCAGAACTGATTTTATTTTCTCAAGTCTGAAAAATCGATCGCTATTTCCGAAAAGATGATTGATCTCTAGAAACTGTCTTTTTACGCGTCAGATTACAGATTCCAAGAAACAGGAGTCGGCTGATATAGATTTCCACTTTTGAAATGAATTTCAGAACTGATTTTATCTTCTCAAGTCTGAAAAATCGATCGCTATTTCTGAAAAAATGATTGATCTCTAGAAACTGTCTTTTCACGTGTCAGAGTACAGATTCCAAGACACAGGAGTCGGCTTATATAGATTCCCACCGTTTAAAATGAATTTCAGAACGGATTTTATTTTCTCAAGTCTGAAAAATCGATCGCTATTTACGAAAAAATGATTGATCTCTGGAAACTGTCTTTTTACGTGTCAGAGTACAGATTCCAAGACACAGGAGTCGGCTGATATAGATTTCCACTTTTGAAATGAATTTCAGAAGTGATTTTATTTTCTCAAGGCTAAAAAATCGATCGCCATTACCGAAAAAATAATTGATCTCTAGAAACTGTCTTTTTACGAGTCAGAGTACAGATTCCAAAATACGGGAGTCGGCTGATATAGATTTCCACTTTTGAAATGAATTTCAGAACTGATTTTATTTTCTCAAGTCTGAAAAATCGATCGCTATTTACGAAAAAATGATTAATCTCTAGAAACTGTCTTTTTACGCGTCAGAGTACAGATTCCAAGAAACAGGAGTCGGCTGATATAGATTTCCACCGTTTGAAATGAATTTCAGAACTGATTTTATTTTCTCAAGTCTGAAAAATCGATCGCTATTTACGAAAAAATGATTGATCTCTAGAAACTGTCTTTTTACGCGTCAGAGTACAGATTCCAAGATACAGGAGTCGGCTGATATAGATTCCCACCGTTTGAAATGAATTTCAGAACTGATTTTATTTTCTCAAGTCTGAAAAATCGATCGCTATTTCAGAAAAGATGATTGATCTCTAGAAACTGTCTTTTTACGCGTCAGATTACAGATTCCAAGAAAGAGGAGTCGGCTGATATAGATTTCCACTTTTGAAATGAATTTCAGAACTGATTTTATCTTCTCAAGTCTGAAAAATCGATCGCTATTTACGAAAAAATGATTAATCTCTAGATACTGTCTTTTTACGCGTCAGAGTACAGATTCCGAGAAACAGGAGTCGGCTGATATAGATTTCCACCGTTTGAAATGAATTTCAGAACTGATTTTATTTTCTCAAGTCTGAAAAATCGATCGCTATTCACGAAAAAATGATTGATCTCTAGAAACTGTCTTTTTGCGTGTCAGAGTACAGATTCCAAGATACAGGAGTTGGCTGATATAGATTTCCACCGTTTGAAATGAATTTCAGAACTGATTTTATTTTTTCAAGTCTGAAAAATCGATCGCTATTTACGAAAAAATGATTGATCTCTGGAAACTGTCCTTTTACGTGTCAGAGTACAGATTCCAAGACACAGGAGTCGGCTTATATAGATTCCGACCGTTTGAAATGAATTTCAGAACTGATTTTATTTTCTCAAGTCTGAAAAATTGATCGCTATTTTCGAAAACATGATTGATCTCTAGAAACTGTCTTTTTACGCGTCAGAGTACAGATTCCAAGATACAGGAGTCGGCTGATATAGATTTCCACTTTTGAAATGAATTTCAGAACTGATTTTATTTTCTCAAGTCTGAAAAATCGATCGCTATTTACGAAAAAATGATTGATCTCTAGAAACTGTCTTCTTACGCGTCAGAGTACAGATTCCAAGATACAGGAGTCGGCTGATTTCCACCGTTTTAAATGAATTTCAGAACTGATTTTATTTTCTCAAGTCTGAAAAATCGATCGCTATTTACGAAAAAATGATTGATCTCTAGAAACTGTCTTCTTACGCGTCAGAGTACAGATTCCAAGATACAGGAGTCGGCTGATTTCCACCGTTTTAAATAAATTTCAGAACTGATATTATTTTCTCAAGTCTGAAAAATCGATCGCTATTTACGAAAAGATGATTGATCTCTAGAAACTGTCTTTTTACGCGTCAGAGTACAGATTCCAAGAAACAGGAGTCAGCTGATATAGATTTCCACTTTTGAAATGAATTTCAGAACTGATTTTATTTTCTCAAGTCTGAAAAATTGATCGCTATTTTCGAAAACATGATTGATCTCTAGAAACTGTCTTTCTACGCGTCAGAGTACAGATTCCAAGATACAGGAGTCGGCTGATATAGATTTCCACTTTTGAAATGAATTTCAGAACTGATTTTATAATCTCAAGTCTGAAGAATCGATCGCTATTTACGAAAAAATAATTAATCTCTAGAAACTGTCTTTTTACGCGTCAGAGTACAGATTCCAAGAAACAGGAGTCGGCTGATATAGATTTCCACTTTTGAAATGAATTTCAGAACTGATTTTATTTTCTCAAATCTAAAAAATCGATCGCCATTACCGAAAAAATAATTGATCTCTAGAAACTGTCTTTTTACCAGTCAGAGTACAGATTCCAAAATACGGGAGTCGGCTGATATGGATTCCCACCGTTAAAAATGTATTTCAGAAGTGATTTTATTTTCTCAAGTCTGAAAAATCGATCGCTATATACGAAAAAATGATTGATTTCTAGAAACTGTCTTTTCACGCGTCAGAGTACAGATTTCATGACGCAGGAGTCGGCTGATTTCCACCGTTTGAAATAAATTTCAGAACGGATTTTATTTTCTCAAGTCTGAAAAATCGATCGCTATTTACGAAAAAATGATTGATCTCTGGAAACTGTCTTTTTACGTGTCAGAGTACAGATTCCAAGACACAGGAGTCGGCTTATATAGATTCCCACCGTTTCAAATGAATTTCAGAACTGCCTTATTTTCTCAAGTCTGAAAAATCGATCGCTATTTACGAAAAAATGATTGATCTCTAGAAACTGTCTTTTTACGCGTCAGAGTACAGATTCTAAGATACAGAAGTCGGCTGATCTAGATTTCCACCGTTCCAAATGAATTTCAGAACTGCCTCATTTTCTCAAGTCAGAAAAATCGATCGCTATTTACGAAAAAATGATTGATCTCTAGAAACTGTCTTTTTACGCGTCAGAGTACAGATTCCAAGATACAGGAGTCGGCTGATATAGATTCCTACCGTTTAAAATGAATTTCAGAACTGATTTTATTTTCTCAAGTCTGAAAAATCGATCGCTATTTCCGAAAAAATGATTGATCTCTAGAAACTGTCTTTTCACGCGTCAGAGTACAGATTCCAAGATACAGGAGTCGGCTGATATAGATTTCCACTTTTGAAATGAATTTCAGAACTGATTGTATAATCTCAAGTCTGAAGAATCGATCGCTATTTACGAAAAAATAATTAATCTCTAGAAACTGTCTTTTTACGCGTCAGAGTACAGATTCCAAGAAACAGGAGTCGGCTGATATAGATTTCCACTTTTGAAATAAATTTCAGAACTGATATTATTTTCTCAAGTCTGAAGAATCGATCGCTATTTACGAAAAAATAATTAATCTCTAGAAACTGTCTTTTTACGCGTCAGAGTACAGATTCCAAGAAACAGGAGTCGGCTGATATAGATTTCCACTTTTGAAATGAATTTCAGAACTGATATTATTTTCTCAAGTCTGAAAAATCGATCGCTATTTACGAAAAAATGATTGATCTCTAGAAACTGTCTTCTTACGCCTCAGAGTACAGATTCCAAGATACAGGAGTCGGCTGATTTCCACCGTTTCAAATGAATTTCAGAACTGATATTATTTTCTCAAGTCTGAAAAATCGATCGCTATTTACGAAAAGATGATTGATCTCTAGAAACTGTCTTTTTACGCGTCAGAGTACAGATTTCATGACGCAGGAGTCGGCTGATTTCCACCGTTTGAAATGAATTTCAGAACGGATTTTATTTTCTCAAGTCTGAAAAATCGATCGCTATTTACGAAAAAATGATTGATCTCTAGAAACTGTCCTCTTACGCGTCAGAGTACAGATTCCAAGATACAGGAGTCGGCTGATTTCCACCGTTTCAAATGAATTTCAGAACTGATATTATTTTCTCAAGTCTGAAAAATCGATCGCTATTTACGAAAAGATGATTGATCTCTAGAAACTGTCTTTTTACGCGTCAGAGTACAGATTCCAAGAAACAGGAGTCGGCTGATATAGATTTCCACTTTTGAAATGAATTTCAGAACTGATTTTATTTTCTCAAGGCTAAAAAATCGATCGCCATTACCGAAAAAATAATTGATCTCTAGAAACTGTCTTTTTACGAGTCAGAGTACAGATTCTAAGATACAGAAGTCGGCTGATCTAGATTCCCACCGTTCCAAATGAATTTCAGAACTGCCTCATTTTCTCAAGTCAGAAAAATCGATCGCTATTTACGAAAAAATGATTGATCTCTAGAAACTGTCTTTTTACGCGTCAGAGTACAGATTCCAAGATACAGAAGTCGGCTGATATAGATTTCCACTTTTGAAATGAATTTCAGAACTGATATTATTTTCTCAAGTCTGAAAAATCGATCGCTATTTACGAAAAAATGATTGATCTCTAGAAACTGTCTTCTTACGCCTCAGAGTACAGATTCCAAGATACAGGAGTCGGCTGATATAGATTCCCACCGTTTAAAATGAATTTCAGAACTGATTTTATTTTCTCAAGTCTGAAAAATCGATCGCTATTTCCGAAAAAATGATTGATCTCTAGAAACTGTCTTTTCACGCGTCAGAGTACAGATTCCAAGACACAGGAGTCGGCTTATATAGATTCCCACCGTTTAAAATGAATTTCAGAATTGATTTTATTTTTTCAAGTCTGAAAAATTGATCGCTATTTTCGAAAACATGATTGATCTCTAGAAACTGTCTTTTTACGCGTCAGAGTACAGATTCCAAGATACAGGAGTCTGCTGATATAGATTTCCACTTTTAAAATGAATTTCAGAACTGATTTTATCATCTCAAGTCTGAAGAATCGATCGCTATTTACGAAAAAATGATTAATCTCTAGAAACTGTCTTTATACGCGTCAGAGTACAGATTCCAAGATACAGGAGTCGGCTGATATAGATTCCCACCGTTTGAAATGAATTTCAGAACTGATTTTATTTTCTCAAGTCTGAAAAATCGATCGCTATTTCCGAAAAGATGATTGATCTCTAGAAACTGTCTTTTTACGCGTCAGATTACAGATTCCAAGAAACAGGAGTCGGCTGATATAGATTTCCACTTTTGAAATGAATTTCAGAACTGATTTTATCTTCTCAAGTCTGAAAAATCGATCGCTATTTCTGAAAAAATGATTGATCTCTAGAAACTGTCTTTTCACGTGTCAGAGTACAGATTCCAAGACACAGGAGTCGGCTTATATAGATTCCCACCGTTTAAAATGAATTTCAGAACGGATTTTATTTTCTCAAGTCTGAAAAATCGATCGCTATTTACGAAAAAATGATTGATCTCTGGAAACTGTCTTTTTACGTGTCAGAGTACAGATTCCAAGACACAGGAGTCGGCTTATATAGATTCCCACCGTTTAAAATGAATTTCAGAACTGATTTCATTTTCTCAAGTCTGAAAAATCGATCGCTATTTACGAAAAAATGATTGATCTCTAGAAACTGTCTTCTTACGCGTCAGAGTACAGATTCCAAGATACAGGAGTCGGCTAATTTCCACCGTTTCAAATGAATTCCAGAACTGATATTATTTTCTCAAGTCTGAAAAATCGATCGCTATTTACGAAAAAATGATTGATCTCTAGAAACTGTCTTTTTACGCGTCAGAGTACAGATTCCAAGAAACAGGAGTCGGCTGATATAGATTTCCACTTTTGAAATGAATTTCAGAACTGATTTTATTTTCTCAAGGCTAAAAAATCGATCGCCATTACCGAAAAAATAATTGATCTCTAGAAACTGTCTTTTTACGAGTCAGAGTACAGATTCCAAAATACGGGAGTCGGCTGATCTAGATTTCCACTTTTGAAATGAATTTCAGAACTGCCTTATTTTCTCAAGTCTGAAAAATCGATCGCTATTTACGAAAAAATGATTGATCTCTAGAAACTGTCTTTTTACGCGTCAGAGTACAGATTCCAAGAAACAGGAGTCGGCTGATATAGATTTCCACTGTTTGAAATGAATTTCAGAACTGCCTTATTTTCTCAAGTCTGAAAAATCGATCGCTATTTACGAAAAAATGATTGATCTCTAGAAACTGTCTTTTTACGCGTCAGAGTACAGATTCCAAGATACAGGAGTCGGCTGATATAGATTTTCACCGTTTAAAATGAATTTCAGAATTGATTTTATTTTCTCAAGTCTGAAAAATTGATCGCTATTTACGAAAAAATGATCAATCTCTAGAAACTGTCTTTTTACGCGTCAGAGTACAGATTCCAAGAAACAGGAGTCGGCTGATATAGATTTCTACTTCTGAAATGAATTTCAGAACTGATTTTATTTTCTCAAGTCTGAAAAATCGATCGCTATTTCCAAAAAAATGATTGATCTCTAGAAACTGTCTTTTCACGCGTCAGAGTACAGATTCCAAGACACAGGAGTCGGCTTATATAGATTCCCACCGTTTAAAATGAATTTCAGAATTGATTTTATTTTTTCAAGTCTGAAAAATTGATCGCTATTTTCGAAAACATGATTGATCTCTAGAAACTGTCTTTTTACGCGTCAGAGTACAGATTCCAAGATACAGGAGTCTGCTGATATAGATTTCCACTTTTGAAATGAATTTCAGAACTGATTTTATTATCTCAAGTCTGAAGAATCGATCGCTATTTACGAAAAAATAATTAATCTCTAGAAACTGTCTTTTTACGCGTCAGAGTACAGATTCCAAGAAACAGGAGTCGGCTGATATAGATTTCCACTTTTGAAATGAATTTCAGAACTGATATTATTTTCTCAAGTCTGAAAAATCGATCGCTATTTACGAAAAAATGATTGATCTCTAGAAACTGTCTTCTTACGCCTCAGAGTACAGATTCCAAGATACAGGAGTCGGCTGATATAGATTCCCACCGTTTAAAATGAATTTCAGAACTGATTTTATTTTCTCAAGTCTGAAAAATCGATCGCTATTTCCGAAAAAATGATTGATCTCTAGAAACTGTCTTTTCACGCGTCAGAGTACAGATTCCAAGACACAGGAGTCGGCTTATATAGATTCCCACCGTTTAAAATGAATTTCAGAATTGATTTTATTTTTTCAAGTCTGAAAAATTGATCGCTATTTTCGAAAACATGATTGATCTCTAGAAACTGTCTTTTCACGCGTCAGAGTACAGATTCCAAGATACAGGAGTCTGCTGATATAGATTTCCACTTTTGAAATGAATTTCAGAACTGATTTTATCATCTCAAGTCTGAAGAATCGATCGCTATTTACGAAAAAATGATTAATCTCTAGAAACTGTCTTTATACGCGTCAGAGTACAGATTCCAAGATACAGGAGTCGGCTGATATAGATTCCCACCGTTTGAAATGAATTTCAGAACTGATTTTATTTTCTCAAGTCTGAAAAATCGATCGCTATTTCCGAAAAGATGATTGATCTCTAGAAACTGTCTTTTTACGCGTCAGATTACAGATTCCAAGAAACAGGAGTCGGCTGATATAGATTTCCACTTTTGAAATGAATTTCAGAACTGATTTTATCTTCTCAAGTCTGAAAAATCGATCGCTATTTCTGAAAAAATGATTGATCTCTATAAACTGTCTTTTCACGTGTCAGAGTACAGATTCCAAGACACAGGAGTCGGCTTATATAGATTCCCACCGTTTAAAATGAATTTCAGAACGGATTTTATTTTCTCAAGTCTGAAAAATCGATCGCTATTTACGAAAAAATGATTGATCTCTGGAAACTGTCTTTTTACGTGTCAGAGTACAGATTCCAAGACACAGGAGTCGGCTTATATAGATTCCCACCGTTTAAAATGAATTTCAGAACTGATTTCATTTTCTCAAGTCTGAAAAATCGATCGCTATTTACGAAAAAATGATTGATCTCTAGAAACTGTCTTCTTACGCGTCAGAGTACAGATTCCAAGATACAGGAGTCGGCTGATTTCCACCGTTTCAAATGAATTTCAGAACTGATATTATTTTCTCAAGTCTGAAAAATCGATCGCTATTTACGAAAAGATGATTGATCTCTAGAAACTGTCTTTTTACGCGTCAGAGTACAGATTCCAAGAAACAGGAGTCGGCTGATATAGATTTCCACTTTTGAAATGAATTTCAGAACTGATTTTATTTTCTCAAGGCTAAAAAATCGATCGCCATTACCGAAAAAATAATTGATCTCTAGAAACTGTCTTTTTACGAGTCAGAGTACAGATTCCAAAATACGGGAGTCGGCTGATCTAGATTTCCACTTTTGAAATGAATTTCAGAACTGATTTTATTTTCTCAAGTCTGAAAAATCGATCGCTATTTACGAAAAAATGATTAATCTCTAGAAACTGTCTTTTTACGCGTCAGAGTACAGATTCCAAGAAACAGGAGTCGGCTGATATAGATTTCCACCGTTTGAAATGAATTTCAGAACTGCCTTATTTTCTCAAGTCTGAAAAATCGATCGCTATTTACGAAAAAATGATTGATCTCTAGAAACTGTCTTTTTACGCGTCAGAGTACAGATTCCAAGATACAGGAGTCGGCTGATATAGATTTTCACCGTTTAAAATGAATTTCAGAATTGATTTTATTTTCTCAAGTCTGAAAAATTGATCGCTATTTACGAAAAAATGATCAATCTCTAGAAACTGTCTTTTTACGCGTCAGAGTACAGATTCCAAGAAACAGGAGTCGGCTGATATAGATTTCCACTTCTGGAATGAATTTCAGAACTGATTTTATTTTCTCAAGTCTGAAAAATCGATCGCTATTTCCGAAAAAATGATTGATCTCTAGAAACTGTCTTTTCACGCGTCAGAGTACAGATTCCAAGACACAGGAGTCGGCTGATATAGATTTCCACTTTTGAAATGAATTTCAGAACTGATTGTATAATCTCAAGTCTGAAGAATCGATCGCTATTTACGAAAAAATAATTAATCTCTAGAAACTGTCTTTTTACGCGTCAGAGTACAGATTCCAAGAAACAGGAGTCGGCTGATATAGATTTCCACTTTTGAAATAAATTTCAGAACTGATATTATTTTCTCAAGTCTGAAGAATCGATCGCTATTTACGGAAAAATAATTAATCTCTAGAAACTGTCTTTTTACGCGTCAGAGTACAGATTCCAAGAAACAGGAGTCGGCTGATATAGATTTCCACTTTTGAAATGAATTTCAGAACTGATATTATTTTCTCAAGTCTGAAAAATCGATCGCTATTTACGAAAAAATGATTGATCTCTAGAAACTGTCTTCTTACGCCTCAGAGTACAGATTCCAAGATACAGGAGTCGGCTGATTTCCACCGTTTCAAATGAATTTCAGAACTGATATTATTTTCTCAAGTCTGAAAAATCGATCGCTATTTACGAAAAGATGATTGATCTCTAGAAACTGTCTTTTTACGCGTCAGAGTACAGATTTCATGACGCAGGAGTCGGCTGATTTCCACCGTTTGAAATGAATTTCAGAACGGATTTTATTTTCTCAAGTCTGAAAAATCGATCGCTATTTACGAAAAAATGATTGATCTCTAGAAACTGTCTTCTTACGCGTCAGAGTACAGATTCCAAGATACAGGAGTCGGCTGATTTCCACCGTTTCAAATGAATTTCAGAACTGATATTATTTTCTCAAGTCTGAAAAATCGATCGCTATTTACGAAAAGATGATTGATCTCTAGAAACTGTCTTTTTACGCGTCAGAGTACAGATTCCAAGAAACAGGAGTCGGCTGATATAGATTTCCACTTTTGAAATGAATTTCAGAACTGATTTTATTTTCTCAAGGCTAAAAAATCGATCGCCATTACCGAAAAAATAATTGATCTCTAGAAACTGTCTTTTTACGAGTCAGAGTACAGATTCTAAGATACAGAAGTCGGCTGATCTAGATTCCCACCGTTCCAAATGAATTTCAGAACTGCCTCATTTTCTCAAGTCAGAAAAATCGATCGCTATTTACGAAAAAATGATTGATCTCTAGAAACTGTCTTTTTACGCGTCAGAGTACAGATTCCAAGATACAGGAGTCGGCTGATATAGATTTCCACTTTTGAAATGAATTTCAGAACTGATATTATTTTCTCAAGTCTGAAAAATCGATCGCTATTTACGAAAAAATGATTGATCTCTAGAAACTGTCTTCTTACGCCTCAGAGTACAGATTCCAAGATACAGGAGTCGGCTGATATAGATTCCCACCGTTTAAAATGAATTTCAGAACTGATTTTATTTTCTCAAGTCTGAAAAATCGATCGCTATTTCCGAAAAAATGATTGATCTCTAGAAACTGTCTTTTCACGCGTCAGAGTACAGATTCCAAGACACAGGAGTCGGCTTATATAGATTCCCACCGTTTAAAATGAATTTCAGAATTGATTTTATTTTTTCAAGTCTGAAAAATTGATCGCTATTTTCGAAAACATGATTGATCTCTAGAAACTGTCTTTTTACGCGTCAGAGTACAGATTCCAAGATACAGGAGTCTGCTGATATAGATTTCCACTTTTAAAATGAATTTCAGAACTGATTTTATCATCTCAAGTCTGAAGAATCGATCGCTATTTACGAAAAAATGATTAATCTCTAGAAACTGTCTTTATACGCGTCAGAGTACAGATTCCAAGATACAGGAGTCGGCTGATATAGATTCCCACCGTTTGAAATGAATTTCAGAACTGATTTTATTTTCTCAAGTCTGAAAAATCGATCGCTATTTCCGAAAAGATGATTGATCTCTAGAAACTGTCTTTTTACGCGTCAGATTACAGATTCCAAGAAACAGGAGTCGGCTGATATAGATTTCCACTTTTGAAATGAATTTCAGAACTGATTTTATCTTCTCAAGTCTGAAAAATCGATCGCTATTTCTGAAAAAATGATTGATCTCTAGAAACTGTCTTTTCACGTGTCAGAGTACAGATTCCAAGACACAGGAGTCGGCTTATATAGATTCCCACCGTTTAAAATGAATTTCAGAACGGATTTTATTTTCTCAAGTCTGAAAAATCGATCGCTATTTACGAAAAAATGATTGATCTCTGGAAACTGTCTTTTTACGTGTCAGAGTACAGATTCCAAGACACAGGAGTCGGCTTATATAGATTCCCACCGTTTAAAATGAATTTCAGAACTGATTTCATTTTCTCAAGTCTGAAAAATCGATCGCTATTTACGAAAAAATGATTGATCTCTAGAAACTGTCTTCTTACGCGTCAGAGTACAGATTCCAAGATACAGGAGTCGGCTAATTTCCACCGTTTCAAATGAATTTCAGAACTGATATTATTTTCTCAAGTCTGAAAAATCGATCGCTATTTACGAAAAAATGATTGATCTCTAGAAACTGTCTTTTTACGCGTCAGAGTACAGATTCCAAGAAACAGGAGTCGGCTGATATAGATTTCCACTTTTGAAATGAATTTCAGAACTGATTTTATTTTCTCAAGGCTAAAAAATCGATCGCCATTACCGAAAAAATAATTGATCTCTAGAAACTGTCTTTTTACGAGTCAGAGTACAGATTCCAAAATACGGGAGTCGGCTGATCTAGATTTCCACTTTTGAAATGAATTTCAGAACTGATTTTATTTTCTCAAGTCTGAAAAATCGATCGCTATTTACGAAAAAATGATTAATCTCTAGAAACTGTCTTTTTACGCGTCAGAGTACAGATTCCAAGAAACAGGAGTCGGCTGATATAGATTTCCACCGTTTGAAATGAATTTCAGAACTGCCTTATTTTCTCAAGTCTGAAAAATCGATCGCTATTTACGAAAAAATGATTGATCTCTAGAAACTGTCTTTTTACGCGTCAGAGTACAGATTCCAAGATACAGGAGTCGGCTGATATAGATTTTCACCGTTTAAAATGAATTTCAGAATTGATTTTATTTTCTCAAGTCTGAAAAATTGATCGCTATTTACGAAAAAATGATCAATCTCTAGAAACTGTCTTTTTACGCGTCAGAGTACAGATTCCAAGAAACAGGAGTCGGCTGATATAGATTTCTACTTCTGAAATGAATTTCAGAACTGATTTTATTTTCTCAAGTCTGAAAAATCGATCGCTATTTCCAAAAAAATGATTGATCTCTAGAAACTGTCTTTTCACGCGTCAGAGTACAGATTCCAAGACACAGGAGTCGGCTTATATAGATTCCCACCGTTTAAAATGAATTTCAGAATTGATTTTATTTTTTCAAGTCTGAAAAATTGATCGCTATTTTCGAAAACATGATTGATCTCTAGAAACTGTCTTTTTACGCGTCAGAGTACAGATTCCAAGATACAGGAGTCTGCTGATATAGATTTCCACTTTTGAAATGAATTTCAGAACTGATTTTATTATCTCAAGTCTGAAGAATCGATCGCTATTTACGAAAAAATAATTAATCTCTAGAAACTGTCTTTTTACGCGTCAGAGTACAGATTCCAAAAAACAGGAGTCGGCTGATATAGATTTCCACTTTTGAAATGAATTTCAGAACTGATATTATTTTCTCAAGTCTGAAAAATCGATCGCTATTTACGAAAAAATGATTGATCTCTAGAAACTGTCTTCTTACGCCTCAGAGTACAGATTCCAAGATACAGGAGTCGGCTGATATAGATTCCCACCGTTTAAAATGAATTTCAGAACTGATTTTATTTTCTCAAGTCTGAAAAATCGATCGCTATTTCCGAAAAAATGATTGATCTCTAGAAACTGTCTTTTCACGCGTCAGAGTACAGATTCCAAGACACAGGAGTCGGCTTATATAGATTCCCACCGTTTAAAATGAATTTCAGAATTGATTTTATTTTTTCAAGTCTGAAAAATTGATCGCTATTTTCGAAAACATGATTGATCTCTAGAAACTGTCTTTTCACGCGTCAGAGTACAGATTCCAAGATACAGGAGTCTGCTGATATAGATTTCCACTTTTGAAATGAATTTCAGAACTGATTTTATCATCTCAAGTCTGAAGAATCGATCGCTATTTACGAAAAAATGATTAATCTCTAGAAACTGTCTTTATACGCGTCAGAGTACAGATTCCAAGATACAGGAGTCGGCTGATATAGATTCCCACCGTTTGAAATGAATTTCAGAACTGATTTTATTTTCTCAAGTCTGAAAAATCGATCGCTATTTCCGAAAAGATGATTGATCTCTAGAAACTGTCTTTTTACGCGTCAGATTACAGATTCCAAGAAACAGGAGTCGGCTGATATAGATTTCCACTTTTGAAATGAATTTCAGAACTGATTTTATCTTCTCAAGTCTGAAAAATCGATCGCTATTTCTGAAAAAATGATTGATCTCTATAAACTGTCTTTTCACGTGTCAGAGTACAGATTCCAAGACACAGGAGTCGGCTTATATAGATTCCCACCGTTTAAAATGAATTTCAGAACGGATTTTATTTTCTCAAGTCTGAAAAATCGATCGCTATTTACGAAAAAATGATTGATCTCTGGAAACTGTCTTTTTACGTGTCAGAGTACAGATTCCAAGACACAGGAGTCGGCTTATATAGATTCCCACCGTTTAAAATGAATTTCAGAACTGATTTCATTTTCTCAAGTCTGAAAAATCGATCGCTATTTACGAAAAAATGATTGATCTCTAGAAACTGTCTTCTTACGCGTCAGAGTACAGATTCCAAGATACAGGAGTCGGCTGATTTCCACCGTTTCAAATGAATTTCAGAACTGATATTATTTTCTCAAGTCTGAAAAATCGATCGCTATTTACGAAAAGATGATTGATCTCTAGAAACTGTCTTTTTACGCGTCAGAGTACAGATTCCAAGAAACAGGAGTCGGCTGATATAGATTTCCACTTTTGAAATGAATTTCAGAACTGATTTTATTTTCTCAAGGCTAAAAAATCGATCGCCATTACCGAAAAAATAATTGATCTCTAGAAACTGTCTTTTTACGAGTCAGAGTACAGATTCCAAAATACGGGAGTCGGCTGATCTAGATTTCCACTTTTGAAATGAATTTCAGAACTGATTTTATTTTCTCAAGTCTGAAAAATCGATCGCTATTTACGAAAAAATGATTAATCTCTAGAAACTGTCTTTTTACGCGTCAGAGTACAGATTCCAAGAAACAGGAGTCGGCTGATATAGATTTCCACCGTTTGAAATGAATTTCAGAACTGCCTTATTTTCTCAAGTCTGAAAAATCGATCGCTATTTACGAAAAAATGATTGATCTCTAGAAACTGTCTTGTTACGCGTCAGAGTACAGATTCCAAGATACAGGAGTCGGCTGATATAGATTTTCACCGTTTAAAATGAATTTCAGAATTGATTTTATTTTCTCAAGTCTGAAAAATTGATCGCTATTTACGAAAAAATGATCAATCTCTAGAAACTGTCTTTTTACGCGTCAGAGTACAGATTCCAAGAAACAGGAGTCGGCTGATATAGATTTCCACTTCTGGAATGAATTTCAGAACTGATTTTATTTTCTCAAGTCTGAAAAATCGATCGCTATTTCCGAAAAAATGATTGATCTCTAGAAACTGTCTTTTCACGCGTCAGAGTACAGATTCCAAGACACAGGAGTCGGCTTATATAGATTCCCACCGTTTAAAATGAATTTCAGAATTGATTTTATTTTTTCAAGTCTGAAAAATTGATCGCTATTTTCGAAAACATGATTGATCTCTAGAAACTGTCTTTTTACGCGTCAGAGTACAGATTCCAAGATACAGGAGTCTGCTGATATAGATTTCCACTTTTGAAATGAATTTCAGAACTGATTTTATTATCTCAAGTCTGAAGAATCGATCGCTATTTACGAAAAAATGATTAATCTCTGGAAACTGTCTTTATACGCGTCAGAGTACAGATTCCAAGATACAGGAGTCGGCTGATATAGATTCCCACCGTTTGAAATGAATTTCAGAACTGATTTTATTTTCTCAAGTCTGAAAAATCGATCGCTATTTCAGAAAAGATGATTGATCTCTAGAAACTGTCTTTTTACGCGTCAGATTACAGATTCCAAGAAAGAGGAGTCGGCTGATATAGATTTCCACTTTTGAAATGAATTTCAGAACTGATTTTATCTTCTCA
The DNA here is from genome assembly GCA_949628255.1 of Macrophya alboannulata. Lineage (NCBI taxonomy): Eukaryota > Metazoa > Arthropoda > Insecta > Hymenoptera > Tenthredinidae > Macrophya > Macrophya alboannulata. The sequence continues at coordinate 8,615,250 of OX451210.1, read as the reverse complement.
AGTCTGAAAAATCGATCGCTATTTCTGAAAAAATGATTGATCTCTAGAAACTGTCTTTTCACGTGTCAGAGTACAGATTCCAAGACACAGGAGTCGGCTTATATAGATTCACACCGTTTAAAATGAATTTCAGAACGGATTTTATTTTCTCAAGTCTGAAAAATCGATCGCTATTTACGAAAAAATGATTGATCTCTGGAAACTGTCTTTTTACGTGTCAGAGTACAGATTCCAAGACACAGGAGTCGGCTTATATAGATTCCCACCGTTTAAAATGAATTTCAGAACTGATTTCATTTTCTCAAGTCTGAAAAATCGATCGCTATTTACGAAAAAATGATTGATCTCTAGAAACTGTCTTCTTACGCGTCAGAGTACAGATTCCAAGATACAGGAGTCGGCTGATTTCCACCGTTTCAAATGAATTTCAGAACTGATATTATTTTCTCAAGTCTGAAAAATCGATCGCTATTTACGAAAAGATGATTGATCTCTAGAAACTGTCTTTTTACGCGTCAGAGTACAGATTCCAAGAAACAGGAGTCGGCTGATATAGATTTCCACTTTTGAAATGAATTTCAGAACTGATTTTATTTTCTCAAGGCTAAAAAATCGATCGCCATTACCGAAAAAATAATTGATCTCTAGAAACTGTCTTTTTACGAGTCAGAGTACAGATTCCAAAATACGGGAGTCGGCTGATCTAGATTTCCACTTTTGAAATGAATTTCAGAACTGATTTTATTTTCTCAAGTCTGAAAAATCGATCGCTATTTACGAAAAAATGATTAATCTCTAGAAACTGTCTTTTTACGCGTCAGAGTACAGATTTCAAGAAACAGGAGTCGGCTGATATAGATTTCCACCGTTTGAAATGAATTTCAGAACTGCCTTATTTTCTCAAGTCTGAAAAATCGATCGCTATTTACGAAAAAATGATTGATCTCTAGAAACTGTCTTTTTACGCGTCAGAGTACAGATTCCAAGATACAGGAGTCGGCTGATATAGATTTTCACCGTTTAAAATGAATTTCAGAATTGATTTTATTTTCTCAAGTGTGAAAAATTGATCGCTATTTACGAAAAAATGATCAATCTCTAGAAACTGTCTTTTTACGCGTCAGAGTACAGATTCCAAGAAACAGGAGTCGGCTGATATAGATTTCCACTTCTGAAATGAATTTCAGAACTGATTTTATTTTCTCAAGTCTGAAAAATCGATCGCTATTTCCGAAAAAATGATTGATCTCTAGAAACTGTCTTTTCACGCGTCAGAGTACAGATTCCAAGACACAGGAGTCGGCTTATATAGATTCCCACCGTTTAAAATGAATTTCAGAATTGATTTTATTTTTTCAAGTCTGAAAAATTGATCGCTATTTTCGAAAACATGATTGATCTCTAGAAACTGTCTTTTTACGCGTCAGAGTACAGATTCCAAGATACAGGAGTCTGCTGATATAGATTTCCACTTTTGAAATGAATTTCAGAACTGATTTTATTATCTCAAGTCTGAAGAATCGATCGCTATTTACGAAAAAATGATTAATCTCTAGAAACTGTCTTTATACGCGTCAGAGTACAGATTCCAAGATACAGGAGTCGGCTGATATAGATTCCCACCGTTTGAAATGAATTTCAGAACTGATTTTATTTTCTCAAGTCTGAAAAATCGATCGCTATTTCCGAAAAGATGATTGATCTCTAGAAACTGTCTTTTTACGCGTCAGATTACAGATTCCAAGAAACAGGAGTCGGCTGATATAGATTTCCACTTTTGAAATGAATTTCAGAACTGATTTTATCTTCTCAAGTCTGAAAAATCGATCGCTATTTCTGAAAAAATGATTGATCTCTAGAAACTGTCTTTTCACGTGTCAGAGTACAGATTCCAAGACACAGGAGTCGGCTTATATAGATTCACACCGTTTAAAATGAATTTCAGAACGGATTTTATTTTCTCAAGTCTGAAAAATCGATCGCTATTTACGAAAAAATGATTGATCTCTGGAAACTGTCTTTTTACGTGTCAGAGTACAGATTCCAAGACACAGGAGTCGGCTTATATAGATTCCCACCGTTTAAAATGAATTTCAGAACTGATTTCATTTTCTCAAGTCTGAAAAATCGATCGCTATTTACGAAAAAATGATTGATCTCTAGAAACTGTCTTCTTACGCGTCAGAGTACAGATTCCAAGATACAGGAGTCGGCTGATTTCCACCGTTTCAAATGAATTTCAGAACTGATATTATTTTCTCAAGTCTGAAAAATCGATCGCTATTTACGAAAAGATGATTGATCTCTAGAAACTGTCTTTTTACGCGTCAGAGTACAGATTCCAAGAAACAGGAGTCGGCTGATATAGATTTCCACTTTTGAAATGAATTTCAGAACTGATTTTATTTTCTCAAGGCTAAAAAATCGATCGCCATTACCGAAAAAATAATTGATCTCTAGAAACTGTCTTTTTACGAGTCAGAGTACAGATTCCAAAATACGGGAGTCGGCTGATCTAGATTCCCACTTTTGAAATGAATTTCAGAACTGATTTTATTTTCTCAAGTCTGAAAAATCGATCGCTATTTACGAAAAAATGATTAATCTCTAGAAACTGTCTTTTTACGCGTCAGAGTACAGATTCCAAGAAACAGGAGTCGGCTGATATAGATTTCCACCGTTTGAAATGAATTTCAGAACTGCCTTATTTTCTCAAGTCTGAAAAATCGATCGCTATTTACGAAAAAATGATTGATCTCTAGAAACTGTCTTTTTACGCGTCAGAGTACAGATTCCAAGATACAGGAGTCGGCTGATATAGATTTTCACCGTTCAAAATGAATTTCAGAATTGATTTTATTTTCTCAAGTCTGAAAAATTGATCGCTATTTACGAAAAAATGATCAATCTCTAGAAACTGTCTTTTTACGCGTCAGAGTACAGATTCCAAGAAACAGGAGTCGGCTGATATAGATTTCCACTTCTGAAATGAATTCCAGAACTGATTTTATTTTCTCAAGTCTGAAAAATTGATCGCTATTTTCGAAAACATGATTGATCTCTAGAAACTGTCTTTCTACGCGTCAGAGTACAGATTCCAAGATACAGGAGTCGGCTGATATAGATTTCCACTTTTGAAATGAATTTCAGAACTGATTTTATAATCTCAAGTCTGAAGAATCGATCGCTATTTACGAAAAAATAATTAATCTCTAGAAACTGTCTTTTTACGCGTCAGAGTACAGATTCCAAGAAACAGGAGTCGGCTGATATAGATTTCCACTTTTGAAATGAATTTCAGAACTGATTTTATTTTCTCAAATCTAAAAAATCGATCGCCATTACCGAAAAAATAATTGATCTCTAGAAACTGTCTTTTTACGAGTCAGAGTACAGATTCCAAAATACGGGAGATTCCCACCGTTAAAAATGTATTTCAGAAGTGATTTTATTTTCTCAAGTCTGAAAAATCGATCGCTATATACGAAAAAATGATTGATTTCTAGAAACTGTCTTTTCACGCGTCAGAGTACAGATTTCATGACGCAGGAGTCGGCTGATTTCCACCGTTTGAAATGAATTTCAGAACGAATTTTATTTTCTCAAGTCTGAAAAATCGATCGCTATTTACGAAAAAATGATTGATCTCTGGAAACTGTCTTTTTACGTGTCAGAGTACAGATTCCAAGAAACAGGAGTCGGCTTATATAGATTCCCGCGGTTTAAAATGAATTTCAGAACTGCCTTATTTTCTCAAGTCTGAAAAATCGATCGCTATTTACGAAAAAATGATTGATCTCTAGAAACTGTCTTTTTACGCATCAGAGTACAGATTCTAAGATACAGAAGTCGGCTGATCTAGATTCCCACCGTTCCAAATGAATTTCAGAACTGCCTCATTTTCTCAAGTCAGAAAAATCGATCGCTATTTACGAAAAAATGATTGATCTCTAGAAACTGTCTTTTTACGCGTCAGAGTACAGATTCCAAGATACAGGAGTCGGCTGATATAGATTCCCACCGTTTAAAATGAATTTCAGAACTGATTTTATTTTCTCAAGTCTGAAAAATCGATCGCTATTTACGAAAAAATGATTGATCTCTAGAAACTGTCTTTTTACGCGTCAGATTACAGATTCCAAGAAACAGGAGTCGGCTGATATAGATTTCCACTTTTGAAATGAATTTCAGAACTGATTTTATCTTCTCAAGTCTGAAAAATCGATCGCTATTTCTGAAAAAATGATTGATCTCTAGAAACTGTCTTTTCACGTGTCAGAGTACAGATTCCAAGACACAGGAGTCGGCTTATATAGATTCACACCGTTTAAAATGAATTTCAGAACGGATTTTATTTTCTCAAGTCTGAAAAATCGATCGCTATTTACGAAAAAATGATTGATCTCTGGAAACTGTCTTTTTACGTGTCAGAGTACAGATTCCAAGACACAGGAGTCGGCTTATATAGATTCACACCGTTTAAAATGAATTTCAGAACTGATTTCATTTTCTCAAGTCTGAAAAATCGATCGCTATTTACGAAAAAATGATTGATCTCTAGAAACTGTCTTCTTACGCGTCAGAGTACAGATTCCAAGATACAGGAGTCGGCTGATTTCCACCGTTTCAAATGAATTTCAGAACTGATATTATTTTCTCAAGTCTGAAAAATCGATCACTATTTACGAAAAGATGATTGATCTCTAGAAACTGTCTTTTTACGCGTCAGAGTACAGATTCCAAGAAACAGGAGTCGGCTGATATAGATTTCCACTTTTGAAATGAATTTCAGAACTGATTTTATTTTCTCAAGGCTAAAAAATCGATCGCCATTACCGAAAAAATAATTGATCTCTAGAAACTGTCTTTTTACGAGTCAGAGTACAGATTCCAAAATACGGGAGTCGGCTGATCTAGATTCCCACTTTTGAAATGAATTTCAGAACTGATTTTATTTTCTCAAGTCTGAAAAATCGATCGCTATTTACGAAAAAATGATTAATCTCTAGAAACTGTCTTTTTACGCGTCAGAGTACAGATTCCAAGAAACAGGAGTCGGCTGATATAGATTTCCACCGTTTGAAATGAATTTCAGAACTGCCTTATTTTCTCAAGTCTGAAAAATCGATCGCTATTTACGAAAAAATGATTGATCTCTAGAAACTGTCTTTTTACGCGTCAGAGTACAGATTCCAAGAAACAGGAGTCGGCTGATATAGATTTCCACTTCTGAAATGAATTTCAGAACTGATTTTATTTTCTCAAGTCTGAAAAATTGATCGCTATTTTCGAAAACATGATTGATCTCTAGAAACTGTCTTTCTACGCGTCAGAGTACAGATTCCAAGATACAGGAGTCGGCTGATATAGATTTCCACTTTTGAAATGAATTTCAGAACTGATTTTATAATCTCAAGTCTGAAGAATCGATCGCTATTTACGAAAAAATAATTAATCTCTAGAAACTGTCTTTTTACGCGTCAGAGTACAGATTCCAAGAAACAGGAGTCGGCTGATATAGATTTCCACTTTTGAAATGAATTTCAGAACTGATTTTATTTTCTCAAATCTAAAAAATCGATCGCCATTACCGAAAAAATAATTGATCTCTAGAAACTGTCTTTTTACGAGTCAGAGTACAGATTCCAAAATACGGGAGATTCCCACCGTTAAAAATGTATTTCAGAAGTGATTTTATTTTCTCAAGTCTGAAAAATCGATCGCTATATACGTAAAAATGATTGATTTCTAGAAACTGTCTTTTCACGCGTCAGAGTACAGATTTCATGACGCAGGAGTCGGCTGATTTCCACCGTTTGAAATGAATTTCAGAACGAATTTTATTTTCTCAAGTCTGAAAAATCGATCGCTATTTACGAAAAAATGATTGATCTCTGGAAACTGTCTTTTTACGTGTCAGAGTACAGATTCCAAGAAACAGGAGTCGGCTTATATAGATTCCCACCGTTTAAAATGAATTTCAGAACTGCCTTATTTTCTCAAGTCTGAAAAATCGATCGCTATTTACGAAAAAATGATTGATCTCTAGAAACTGTCTTTTTACGCGTCAGAGTACAGATTCTAAGATACAGAAGTCGGCTGATCTAGATTCCCACCGTTCCAAATGAATTTCAGAACTGCCTCATTTTCTCAAGTCAGAAAAATCGATCGCTATTTACGAAAAAATGATTGATCTCTAGAAACTGTCTTTTTACGCGTCAGAGTACAGATTCCAAGATACAGGAGTCGGCTGATATAGATTCCCACCGTTTAAAATGAATTTCAGAACTGATTTTATTTTCTCAAGTCTGAAAAATCGATCGCTATTTACGAAAAAATGATTGATCTCTAGAAACTGTCTTTTCACGCGTCAGAGTACAGATTCCAAGATACAGGAGTCGGCTGATATAGATTCCCACCGTTTAAAATGAATTTCAGAACTGATTTTATTTTCTCAAGTCTGAAAAATCGATCGCTATTTCCGAAAAAATGATTGATCTCTAGAAACTGTCTTTTCACGCGTCAGAGTACAGATTCCAAGACACAGGAGTCGGCTTATATAGATTCCCACCGTTTAAAATGAATTTCAGAATTGATTTTATTTTCTCAAGTCTGAAAAATTGATCGCTATTTTCGAAAACATGATTGATCTCTAGAAACTGTCTTTTTACGCGTCAGAGTACAGATTCCAAGATACAGGAGTCGGCTGATATAGATTTCCACTTTTGAAATGAATTTCAGAACTGATTTTATTATCTCAAGTCTGAAGAATCGATCGCTATTTACGAAAAAATGATTAATCTCTAGAAACTGTCTTTATACGCGTCAGAGTACAGATTCCAAGATACAGGAGTCGGCTGATATAGATTCCCACCGTTTGAAATGAATTTCAGAACTGATTTTATTTTCTCAAGTCTGAAAAATCGATCGCTATTTCCGAAAAGATGATTGATCGCTAGAAACTGTCTTTTTACGCGTCAGATTACAGATTCCAAGAAACAGGAGTCCGCTGATATAGATTTCCACTTTTGAAATGAATTTCAGAACTGATTTTATTTTCTCAAGTCTGAAAAATCGATCGCTATTTACGAAAAAATGATTGATCTCTGGAAACTGTCTTTTTACGTGTCAGAGTACAGATTCCAAGACACAGGAGTCGGCTTATATAGATTCCCACCGTTTCAAATGAATTTCAGAACTGATTTCATTTTCTCAAGTCTGAAAAATCGATCGCTATTTACGAAAAAATGATTGATCTCTAGAAACTGTCTTCATACGCGTCAGAGTACAGATTCCAAGATACAGGAGTCGGCTGATTTCCACCCTTTTAAATGAATTTCAGAACTGATTTTATTTTCTCAAGTCTGAAAAATTGATCGCTATTTTCGAAAACATGATTGATCTCCAGAAACTGTCTTTTTACGCGTCAGAGTACAGATTCCAAGATACAGGAGTCGGCTGATATAGATTTCCACTTTTGAAATGAATTTCAGAACTGATTTTATAATCTCAAGTCTGAAGAATCGATCGCTATTTACGAAAAAATAATTAATCTCTAGAAACTGTCTTTTTACGCGTCAGAGTACAGATTCCAAGAAACAGGAGTCGGCTGATATAGATTTCCACTTTTGAAATGAATTTCAGAACTGATTTTATTTTCTCAAGTCTGAAAAATCGATCGCTATTTACGAAAAAATGATTAATCTCTAGAAACTGTCTTTTTACGCGTCAGAGTACGGATTCCACGAATCAGGAGTCGGCTGATATAGATTTCCACTTTTGAAATGAATTTCAGAACTGATTTTATTTTCTCAAGTCTGAAAAATCGATCGCTATTTACGGAAAAATGATTGATCTCTGGAAACTGTCTTTTCACGTGTCAGAGTACAGATTCCAAGACACAGAAGTCGGCTTATATAGATTTCCACCGTTTAAAATAAATTTCAGAACTGCCTGATTTTCTCAAGTCTGAAAAATCGATCGCTATTTACGAAAAAATGATTGATCTCTAGAAACTGTCTTTTTACGCGTCAGAGTACAGATTCTAAGATACAGAAGTCGGCTGATCTAGATTCCCACCGTTCCAAATGAATTTCAGAACTGCCTTATTTTCTCAAGTCTGAAAAATCGATCGCTATTTACGAAAAAATGATTGATCTCTAGAAACTGACTTTTTACGCGTCAGAGTACAGATTCCAAGATACAGGAGTCGGCTGATATGGATTTCCACTTTTGAAATGAATTTCAGAACTGATTTTATTTTCTCAAGTCTGAAAAATCGATCGCTATTTCCGAAAAAATGATTGATCTCTAGAAACTGTCTTTTTACGCGTCAGAGTACGGATTCCACGAATCAGGAGTCGGCTGATATAGATTTCCACTTTTGAAATGAATTTCAGAACTGATTTTATTTTCTCAAGTCTGAAAAATCGATCGCTATTTACGGAAAAATGATTGATCTCTGGAAACTGTCTTTTCACGTGTCAGAGTACAGATTCCAAGACACAGAAGTCGGCTTATATAGATTTCCACCGTTTAAAATAAATTTCAGAACTGCCTTATTTTCTCAAGTCTGAAAAATCGATCGCTATTTACGAAAAAATGATTGATCTCTAGAAACTGTCTTTTTACGCGTCAGAGTACAGATTCTAAGATACAGAAGTCGGCTGATCTAGATTTCCACCGTTCCAAATGAATTTCAGAACTGCCTTATTTTCTCAAGTCTGAAAAATCGATCGCTATTTACGAAAAAATGATTGATCTCTAGAAACTGACTTTTTACGCGTCAGAGTACAGATTCCAAGATACAGGAGTCGGCTGATATAGATTTCCACTTTTGAAATGAATTTCAGAACTGATTTTATTTTCTCAAGTCTGAAAAATCGATCGCTATTTCCGAAAAAATGATTGATCTCTAGAAACTGTCTTCTTACGCGTCAGAGTACAGATTCCAAGATACAGGAGTCGGCTGATATAGATTTCCACTTTTGAAATGAATTTCAGAACTGATTTTATTTTCTCAAGTCTGAAAAATCGATCGCTATTTCTGAAAAAATGATTGATCTCTAGAAACTGTCTTTTTACGTGTCAGAGTACAGATTCCAAGACACAGGAGTCGGCTTATATAGATTCCCACCGTTTAAAATGAATTTCAGAACGGATTTTATTTTCTTAAGTCTGAAAAATCGATCGCTATTTACGAAAAAATGATTGATCTCTGGAAACTGTCTTTTTACGTGTCAGAGTACAGATTCCAAGACACAGGAGTCGGCTTATATAGATTCCCACCGTTTAAAATGAATTTCAGAACTGATTTCATTTTCTCAAGTCTGAAAAATCGATCGCTATTTACGAAAAAATGATTGATCTCTAGAAACTGTCTTCATACGCGTCAGAGTACAGATTCCAAGATACAGGAGTCGGCTGATTTCCACCGTTTTAAATGAATTTCAGAACTGATTTTATTTTCTCAAGTCTGAAAAATTGATCGCTATTTTCGAAAACATGATTGATCTCCAGAAACTGTCTTTTTACGCGTCAGAGTACAGATTTCAAGATACAGGAGTCGGCTGATATAGATTTCCACTTTTGAAATGAATTTCAGAACTGATTTTATAATCTCAAGTCTGAAGAATCGATCGCTATTTACGAAAAAATAATTAATCTCTAGAAACTGTCTTTTTACGCGTCAGAGTACAGATTCCAAGAAACAGGAGTCGGCTGATATAGATTTCCACTTTTGAAATGAATTTCAGAACTGATTTTATTTTCTCAAGTCTGAAAAATTGATCGCTATTTTCGAAAACATGATTGATCTCTAGAAACTGTCTTTTTACGCGTCAGAGTACAGATTCCAAGATACAGGAGTCGGCTGATATAGATTTCCACTTTTGAAATGAATTTCAGAACTGATTTTATAATCTCAAGTCTGAAGAATCGATCGCTATTTACGAAAAAATAATTAATCTCTAGAAACTGTCTTTTTACGCGTCAGAGTACAGATTCCAAGAAACAGGAGTCGGCTGATATAGATTTCTACTTTTGAAATGAATTTCAGAACTGATTTTATTTTCTCAAGTCTGAAAAATCGATCGCTATTTACAAAAAAATGATTAATCTCTAGAAACTGTCTTTTTACGCGTCAGAGTACGGATTCCAAGAAACAGGAGTCGGCTGATATAGATTTCCACTTTTGAAATGAATTTCAGAACTGATTTTATTTTCTCAAGTCTGAAAAATCGGTCGCTTTATACGAAAAAATGATTGATTTCTAGAAACTGTCTTTTCACGCGTCAGAGTACAGATTTCATGACGCAGGAGTCGGCTGATTTCCACCGTTTGAAATGAATTTCAGAACGGATTTTATTTTCTCGAATCTGAAAAATCGATCGCTATTTACGAAAAAATGATTGATCTCTGGAAACTGTCTTTTTACGTGTCAGAGTACAGATTCCAAGACACAGGAGTCGGCTTATATAGATTCCCACCGTTTAAAATGAATTTCAGAACTGCCTTATTTTCTCAAGTCTGAAAAATCGATCGCTATTTACGAAAAAATGATTGATCTCTAGAAACTGTCTTTTTACGCGTCAGAGTACAGATTCTAAGATACAGAAGTCGGCTGATCTAGATTCCCACCGTTCCAAATGAATTTCAGAACTGCCTTATTTTCTCAAGTCAGAAAAATCGATCGCTATTTCCAGTAGATATAATATGGGGATTCTGGAACAGCCGCCAGAGGCGCTGCAGTCGTGGGTTACCGACAGTCGGTAACTTGCCGATTGTTGAGTGGGTAAGTTACCATCCGATTTTCTGTATTACCGATCTCGCCGATCTGCCGCCAGAGGCGCTGCGGTGGTGTTACCATCCGATTTTCTGCATTACCGATCTCAGACTGCTGATTTTCTGCAATACCGATCTCAGAATTCCGATTTTCTGCACTACCGATCTGAGAGCGGATATGTTATCTGTCGATTTTGCGTCATGCGGGGGCGCCACTGCCGATTCGCAGGCAGGTATGTTACCATCCGATTGCCTATTATCCGATTTTCGACCTTACCGATCAGTGAGCAGGTATGTTATCATCAGCTTGCCGATCAGCCGATTTTCCGACCTTACCAATCCGCGAGCTGGTCTGAAATAATCCGATTTTCTGCAACCTCACCGATCTACGGCCTTACAAACCACGCCTCAAAATTGAGCCAAACCCCTCCAAAAAAAAAAACGCAGCTATAAATGTCGCTCATAATGAATGTGAACTATGCGGCGAAACGCTTTTTGTACAACCACTGAATCTTTTGTGCAACCAGCATGGTGCGCGGTCAGCCCCAATGAATAGAATAATAAATACTATCTAGATCTTAAGATTTCCGCAATACCTTAAGGTGATGGATGTGGGATGGTTCAAATCTTGCGTGGGACGATCTTCACCCCATTTTCCATCATGCATCCACCTGATGCCAAACTTGTCGGAACGCGCATCAAAGTCAAGCCGAACTTGTCGGTACATGCCTCAAAGTCAGGCCAAACTCATCGAAAAACGAAACTATAAATGTTGTTCACAATGACAGTGAAATATGCCTTGAACCCCTTTTTCTTTTTTTTTTGTCCAACCGCTAAATCTTTCGCGCACCCAGCATGGTGCGCGGTCAGCTCCAATGAATAGGACAATGAATATCATTCGGAGTGTTAGAATTTTTCACAATCTTAGTCTATACTTGGAGTCATACACACGCCCGTTAACATGGAGCTAATCTTGGATCTGCAAGGTTTCGGACGTTTCGGGGAAAAATTTGTTGTCAAAGAGCTAGCTGCAATAAGCATTCACAGACATGAAGAATATAAGCAATGTATCACGCGCATCCTTTTCAAAGCACCATGCTCTTGGGTGATTCTCTCGAGCGAGTATAAGAATCTCAATTCGTGGCTAACACGGTTCCACCATGGAATACCCTGGAATGTTGGGGAAACGGTGTATCGGGATGTGGTGAAAATCGTGAAGGAAGTTGTGCATGATGCAACTTCCATTTATGTGAAGGGATTGGAGAAGAAACGCTGGGTGGAAAAAATCTTCACTGAAGATGATGCGATACCTGCGATAGTTGATCTAGACGAGCTGGGATGTCCAAACTTTCGAATACTACGATTGGAATCAAAAATATTTCACTGGCATGGCGACTGTCATGGGGATGTGCCTGGAGGGTACCATTGCGCATTCGAAAACGTTCAGCGGTTAAAAAACTGGTATTTGGGGGATTATAAAAAATCGCCTATATTTCTCGAGGATCGTAGTGGGGATGATGGTTTAAAAGCGCAGAGCTCGCGGGGCGCTGCACTCGTGCGTCTCGACTCTTCAGCGTTGATACAACCCCCCACAGATAGTTGAACACGTAACAGTTGCAAACTCGTTTGATAAAGGTAAGAATATTGTCACACGTCAATAATATTCAATTCTATTATAAAAACTAATTTCAAATTATTCATTCGTACGTGTGCAGATGGACTTCAGCAAAATCAACAACACCAGCCGTCTGCAGAATGATATGCTGACGAAAAAGATGTCTGATTTGGGGATTAAACAGAAATATGACATCACTGAACTGAAGCTAGTGAAGACGAAATTCGGCCCCAGAGTCTTGGCTACAATCGATGACGAATACGTCATCTTCCTACCAGCGAGAATCGGCAAGATCTTGGAGGAGGAGCCTGCTCAACTCGCCGATTTAAACAAAGAGGCAGCTGGAAAACGTCTTCAGATCCTCTACCTTGGCGGCCAATTTAATAAATTTGAATTTTGTAGTAAAATTTGAACATACATACAAAAAATCACTTATGTAATGGGATGGGTTGGGTTGAATAAATAAATAAATACTTATGACACGTGTATATATATATATAAATTGTGAATACATTTATTCATTGATCCTTTTGGTTTATAATAATCTTATTCTAGTTCTCAAGCATGCAGAATTCTTAAAATGTGGTTACTTTTTTTACGGTCCCACTGATGGGGTTATATTCAACAATGCGATCGTGTATGATCATACAGTATGCTGACGTGTTTGCTGGAAATGCAACACTAGTTTCAAATTCTAACCGGATATCTACCGGTCCACTCTTTAACGATTCATTCTGCTTGGAACAATCTATAGCAATAAGCGGAGCCTGTTTCAAAAAATTACTCTTTGACAAAAGCGGCTCGGGTTCTTTATCATAGTATGAAAATTGAAAGTTAGTATACATATCATAGAGAATGGCATATTGATTATTGGTAATATCGAGATTCAAATTCCCATAAGGATAGCACTGTGAGTTTAGGAAAAGTTTAACATCTCTGATGTTGCAGTGATCAAATTCGCTAGCATTTTTCATCGAATCGTTTCGTCGTGCTGTTTGGAATCCTAGTATAACTTGTCTTGGCTTCTCTAGCTGTGTCGACGTCTTGACAACCCATACGTGTCTCGTTGTTGCAGGCAGCATTGGATACTCGTACATTTCCCACGAGCGGAAGCTCATAGATATAGCAGGATCTGCGGCTATATAATTGAGGATCTTGATTTTTGCAGGATCCGAGAGTCTGATGTATGGTAACAGCCACACAATTTTCTGGAGCGAAACTTTGATCTCATCCGCAGCAGTTTGACGTATAGCATTCAAATCATTGTTCGATCGAGTCAAAATCAACTCATGCTTTGCGTTGACGATAATCCGATTATAATCCTCAGCAAATCCAAGCAGAAAATTCATTGGTATAACAACGTCAAAGTATCCCTGGGTGTTAGCCAGCTTGTTATTGCCATCCAGCCAGCCGTTGTTTTCCAGAAGATGTTGCTGTCCGGGTGTGAATGATAAATATCCCTTCATAACGCTCATGATGCCCAGATTCTTATTTTGATCAATCTCTTGACCATTCAACTCGTAACGCATCTCGCTAAACATATGACACACAGCCATATTGACCAATTCCGTGGTTGCACCAACGTCGGTGCCATCTGCTTTTGTAATCCTGCCGTAGATATGGAGTGAACTTTTGCTTGGTAATACACACGAGTCTTGATTCTGCACAGTGATGCGAATCTCGTCATTATTCTTGAATGTAGACGATCCATATGGATGATGTGCATGCACTTCACAGTGAGCAATCGACTCATCGAATGTCACAGGTGCTTGGATTTTTATCATTTTCGAGATGGGCATATGCAGATATAACAACGAATTCTTATTTTCCACCGCGAAGTCGAAGTCCTAGGCTCTGGAGAAACTGAGCGTTCTGATGTGTCACTCGAATCAGAGATGCTCGATGACTGATGATGCTTGGACATATTGTCGGACTTTTATAGCTACCACCAGACTTTCTTATGCGCTCAAACACTATACCCATATTATCTTAAAGATTTCACATGCAATCGTATAGTCACGGTTTCGCCTCGGAAATTGACCAAGTCTCCGCTCTGATCAACTATTCTCAATTGTATATCGTGTATTGACCGCACGGTGATTGGATGGTAAATGACGTTTGTTGGCACTTCCACAATCTTATATCCAGGCGGAACGGTTGGGAAAAATTGATGAATCATGTGTACTTGATGTTCGTTTATGTATGCACCCGTGGTAATATTACACTCAACACGCAAGGCGTTGACTTTGAGTATGCGAACAGGTAACTCAGACTTATGGACAATACCGCCCGGGAGAATATTTGATTTGAATCCAAGCAGTCGGCCTATGGAATTTTCTGATTCAAAGTTTACCGCATGATTACACGCGATTTCACTATGCAGCTCATTATTGTTAGCTTTTAGATTGACTGTAATATCCTTGGGTAGTTACTTTTTCAAATAACTTGCAATATCGTCGATTTCATAGCTACCTGTGGGTATTGTAATTATTGTGTCGGGTGTTTGAATACCATTCACGGATCTCTGCGGATGTGATATGTGAAACTTATTAAATCCTTCATCAATATTAGGAATTGAGTTGAATGTCAAGAGCTCTATGAGCCCGAGAACATATTCCTTTGTTGCTGATAACTCGATAGGCGGAAAATATTGAGTCCCCAATATAGATGATTCTCCGGAGAGTGTCAACGTGAACGATTGAGCCATGACTAATATCATATCTTCGATATGCACCTGTTTTATAGCTGTCCACTGAGAAACTTGAGGCACAAGTGACCACAAATTACTGTGTTATATTCTTGATATCTCTTATGGTTGTATTTTACGCTGCCAACACCGAGATATTTCATAAGATCTCCAGGTGGTTGTAAATCACCAAAACTATCGAAATACACCGCATCGTTGCCGTTTTTGACATATGCAACCCAATGCGTCCCCGGACCGTTTTTATCATCAAGATTGATAATTGCAGATTCACGCGTCCTAGCTCCCGAATTGGGTAAATCATTCCGCATAAAAACTCCCCGAAAATGTGGAATTTTCATAGCTCTGGCATAGTTGAGCAAGTCGATATCGGTGAGAGCTCGGTGTGGCAGCTTTATTAGTTTTTTGCCTGTTTCAAATACAGTCCCATACCTTTTCTATAAGGTTTCAGGTATAATCCCTTTCCCAACGCAATTGCCTCCATGGATGCATTGTGGCGTTTAGCCTCTGTTAATTGATGCTTGTTAGCACTAACCTCATTTACGACTTTTGCTATACCTGCTGCACCACCCGCTAAGGCACCTGTAGCGCTGAGAGCCGCGAAAATGGGGATAAGGAATGGCAGGAAACCGCCGATTTTATTAGGGACGGGTAAAATACGAGGCACGTTGACTTTCCCTTTGGACAATGCCATACGTGCACCTTCTAACGCCGACAGAATGGCTCTAGGACCCGGCCTCATAGATTTCTTCGCAGCCCGAATAATAGATTTCAATGTTTTTTTCTTGGTCTTGACAGATATTTGCGGGTTGCTCCTCCGCATACCCATACCCAGTTTAGATTTCGCTTTCATTGTGTTGGTGATTGCCCAGGCGATAGCTTTTTCGGTTACACTTGAGTCTTTAGCCAAAACACGATTCCACGCTCTCTCGGCCAGCACTTTGTCGGCCTTATTACGCTCCGCAATATTACTATGATTCTTTGAGTATGCAATATCGTGTTCCTTGCATGCGGCATCTAGAGGATTAACACCCCGATCACCACGAGTTAAGCTCTGCGTTAATTTTGTACCAGGCCCACAGTATTGATAACCAGGAACATGTAATTCAACCGGAAGATTGTTTATGATTTTATTTATTAATCCACAACCACTCCTTTGCCTACGTGTGCATCCAACCATAGTTAAGCATGAACTAACGTGAATTCTATAAAAGCATGTATTTTATACACGAATATATCAGTTCCCAGTGTGATGTTTACCAAGCATCATGAAATTCCACAATCAAACAACAAAACTACCCATCGTCAATTTCGATAAATTGGTCGAGCGGCGAAAGAAGAAGAATGGAAAACGACATGGGCCTCTACTACCAAATAGTGTGAGGGCTGTTTTCTGTGGTCCTTCTAATTGCGGTAAAACTAATGCTCTTCTCACGCTGCTTACCCATGCTAATGGTCTACGATTTGGAAATGTGTACGTCTATTCGAAATCCCTCAATCA
Organism: Macrophya alboannulata; assembly: GCA_949628255.1. Taxonomy (NCBI): domain Eukaryota; kingdom Metazoa; phylum Arthropoda; class Insecta; order Hymenoptera; family Tenthredinidae; genus Macrophya; species Macrophya alboannulata. The sequence goes on along the minus strand of OX451210.1, from coordinate 8,598,648 downwards.
ACCCAAATATGAGTTCTTGAAGAGGTTACTGGAACCGGTCGAGGGGATGGGCTATTTTCCATTCGATGAACACAAGGAGGTTGTAGAGCCGAAAGATGCACAACCCAACTCGATTATGATTTTCGATGACGTAGCATGTGAGAAGCAAGATAATATCAGAGCCTATTTCTGTATGGGTCGACACAGAGATGTCGATAGTTTTTATCTATGTCAAACGTATGCTCGGATTCCAAAACATCTGGTTCGTGATAATGCAAACTTGTTGATCCTTTTCCGTCAAGATGAAATGAATTTGAAACACATCTATGCTGATCATGTGAATACGGACATGACCTATCAACAATTTAAAGATTTGTGCTTGGCTTGTTGGAATGACGGCAGATACAGTTTTCTAACCATCGACAAAGACAGCGAGATCAACGAGGGACGATATAGGAGAGGTTTTGACTGCTTTATAAGTCTAAATCATCAATAAATGACATACAGTCACACAGCATCGATCAAGCTAGCAACATGGAGAGCGCCAAGATACGTAAGAAGAATGATGTGCTACAGGAATTAGCGAGAGCTAGCGATATTATTCGACGTAAACACAAAATGATCAAAATGGAGAAAGACACCAGTGAGCAGGCTATTGGCGAAATGTTTAAACCTTTGGTAACACCACTGCATGAATTGGTGAATTCATCGAAGCAGCAGCAGCGATTAATAAAACAAGAAGTAAAGATGGAGCAGGGTTCGATGAAGCCTGAGAAAACTGAAGATTTTGTGAAAACTGAGAATTATGATTATGATGTTGACAATGATGATTATGATGCGTATCAAAGTGCGAATGAGGATACCCTTGTAGCTAACACAGCTATTGAAGACAATAATGGTGCATCAGCTACCGCTATGGATGCATCAAATGATATCAACCAGGAAGATGATGATGAAGTTCCACCCGCCTCTACAAGCACGCCGAATCCGAAAAAAGGGGTAAGACAGCGCATTATTTAAACATGTTTGCCTCCACCAAACAGCGTAAGAACTTGGATGAGAAATATGGTGTTCGAAAGTTGGTGCGCGGAATGAAGATTGGCAATTCGGATATCGAATTTAGCGATGATCTGATATATGTAGGCGATAAAAGCTATGAGAACACACCGGGATTGCTTGAATTGTTATTCAAAAAGTCACCCGATCCCGCGATTGTGAATAAAAGTGACAGACAAAATTATATCAAAATTGTGAAAAAAACGAATGCATACCGAAAATATTACAACCCCGAAAGAAGCCCCCACGAAGATAGGGAAAAAAGCGCCAAATATAGAGATTACATTGCTCCATACATGAGCCCACCGACGAAAAAGGCCGAGGAAAGATTCGGTAAAGGTTTACCCACTCATAAGATTGCACAAGGACGAAGAATGGATTATGTATACTGGAATGATCCTAATGAACTTGTTGATCGTCTTCGGTTATTAACGGCATCTCAAGCCGCGGGTAATACCAGTCATACCAACGAAATATCCTCCATTATTGAAGAACTGCGCGAGGCAAGGATTATTTATTAGCAACAAATCATCTTTAAACCACCATTCACCCAGTGACCGTTGAGCAATGAGCATAGACATATTCGGGCGGCAGCTGGCGAGCAAAAAAAAATTCAAACGCTTGGGTAGTTGGGGACCGCCAGGTATAGGATACAAAACTACCACCGATGGTCAGTACGATATAGAAAACAAACGATTGTGTAATATCGCAGATCCTCAGGATGCGAACGATGCCATTTCTCTAAAACGTGTTACGGATATTACACAGCAGTCATTAGCGGTTTTTGAGTATGCTGTGATAAAGGCATTTGCACAATCTGCGTTGCAAGCAGTTCATGCTTTCGAATCCAAACTCAATGCGCGCATAGATCAAGAACATACCAACCATTTCGAGGAGGGTCAACATATTTGGTCTCTTGCGACGAAAAAAATTGATGCTCTTACGGAAGATAATGAAGATCTAAATATGCGATTGGCTGGGGTGGAAAGTGTTCTTGAAAGATTCAGCCACAACGGGATGCTCCGAGGAATTCGCTTTAATTCAGACTGAATTATTCTGCAATGAGCATAGATATATTCGGTCGTCAGTTGACTGACGGAAAAATTAAAAGTGTGGGTATTCGGGGTCCTCCTGGTGTCGGATTCAAGACTACCACAGATAAACAGTATGACATAGGCAACAAACGATTGTGTAATATCGCAGATCCGCAGCAGCCAAACGACGCTGCGTCTCTGAAAAGTCTTGAGGCTATTACGCGCAACTCGTTTAATGCTCTTGAGAATGCGATCAAAACCGAATTTGAGCGCTCCATGAAATTGGCACTCGATGCTCTGGAATCTAGACTTGTTGCACGCCTAGATCAAGAACATAGCTGCAATTTTGATGAAACAGGTCAGCATCTTTGGTCTCTAACGAAAGTAAAGATTGAGGCTCTGAAGGAGGGAAACGAAGCTCTGGAGAATCGATTGACGGTGATCGCAAAAAACGTTCAAACGCTTAGCCAACACGACTATATCCGTGGAATTCCCTTAATCAAACATGGAGCAGACGATAGCCGACGAGCTCCATAGACCCGCTAGACGCAGATACTCCAGGCGTTATGTTGATATACGCGGCTTGGATGAGACTTGGCAAGCTGATCTTGTCGATATGTCTGCATACTCACGATTCAACAATGGACATAAATTTTTACTCACAATTATCGATATATTTTCCAAGTTTGCGTGGGGTGTGCCCCTCAAGACTAAGAATGCCGATGATGTGACGACCGCAATGAAATTCGTGTTGACTCAAGGACGTATTCCGAAGCATCTACATGTGGACCGGGGTACTGAGTTTTATAACAGCAAATTCAAAGCTCTCATGGATCAGTATGGTATTAACATGTACTCGACATTCAGCAACCTGAAGGCATCGATATGCGAACGCTTCAATCGGACGTTGAAAAATAAGATGTGGGTGCAGTTCACTCGCCGCGGGAATCATAAGTGGATTGATATTTTATCCGATACAATTAAATCCTACAACGACACCAAGCATCGAACAATACGAATGAGGCCGAACGACGTCACTGTGGCCAATGAAAAGCAACTATATCGAGATGTGTATAAACCTCGACAGATCAAGAGAAGTCAACGAAAGCGAAAGTTTAAAGTAGGCGATAAAGTTCGAATTAGTATATATAAGCATGTTTTCGAAAAGGGTTATACACCAAATTGGACAACCGAAATATTCACCGTGACTGAGGTGATGAATACGAACCCACCGACATACAAACTTACCGACTACCTGAACAATCCCATCTCCGGGGGTTTCTATGAGGAGGAACTCGGTAAGGTGAAATATCCTGATGGTTATCTTGTGGAGAAGGTCCTGCGGAAACGTGGTGATGAGCTATATGTCAAATGGTTGGGAATGGACAATATACACAATAGTTGGATAAATAAATCAAACATGTAATCATTTTTTAATAAAAGAATTTATTATGTATCAAGCATTGTTTTTTTCATTCACCCAATCCTACCGATAGTTTTACAAAATCTTCAGAGAAAAAAATTCTCAAACGTGTGGAAAAAGTTTTCTCACATTTGAAAAAAGTTTTCTCACATTTGGAAAAAGTTTTCTCACATTTGGAAAAAGTTTTCTCACATTTGGTAAAATTTTCTCACATTTGCATGTAAAGTAAATTGAGGATTATTTTATTTATTTATTTTTTTTATTTTTTTTCCTTTACAGAAAACCTTAAAACAATCAGAATTTTTTACAAGATTGCATCATCCTGGAAACCCCAGGGTAGAGTGTCGGTTTCACCAGGTATCAGTTGTCTTTTGTCATCACCCCAGCTTAAGGCTAACTTATTCTGTACAATAGTGCTAACTATATGCCGACTACTTTTTATCATGCACTGTTTCTCAACTAAATTCTTATGATCAATAAGGCATCGTTTGTAATCATCGAACGTGATAGATTTCAAGGTCGACCCTTTTACACCCTTTGCACGCTTTTTATCGGTATTCCCGCGAGTTCTGAATGTATATAATTTCGCCCGCAGACCGATAAATTCAGTCATAATTTTTCCATTATTCTCATCCTTCATCAGACCAAGACGTTTTTTATTCATCTGGGGAATACCGTAGACATTGTCTAGTGGGTAGTCTGATGTATCGAACATTGTCGCAACATCACGTTTGATGATTTCGTAGATGTTTGGTACGGTAAAGTGATATATCAGGCTATCTGTATCGGTATACATTAATTTTGCTTCACCACTTGAAAAATTCTTCTTTACATAATCATAGTGAAAGTTGTACAAAAATATTTTCGAAAGATCGAGAATTGCAGCACCAATGTATATTGGCTTGTTGAAATATACCTTGGTGCGATTTAGCTCAATAATCACCATGTCTCGATCGAATACGGTACAGCTATGAAAAGTTGGTCTTGCAATGAGAGCGCGCGCACCACCCCTACCGCCCCATTTTGTGATTAGTTTTACAGTCCTATGATTACGCACATTCTCCATAGTCTTGCCGAATACCGCGTTATTCATAAGCTTGTAGAAATTTTTCTCAAACTCGTTTTTCGACTGCTTCCGCATATTTGTATTGAGATCGATATATGGCTTCAACCACGGTGATTGTGCGAACCTGAGAATTCTGTGCACTTTCACCACCTTTAAACCCAATTTTACGCATTGTTTCAAATTTCGATAGTGTAGAACATATTTTCTTTTGGGTAGAAGCGTCATTGCTAGTTTTCTAATTTTGCTACCCGGTGGTATGAACCGTTCGGGGCAGAGGGGTAAATCTGCATGTTGCTTATGTAACATGGTTGGATAATCCAAGTCCACCTCGAGAATGTAGCCGATCGGTGAGTCATCAGGATGGGACATTACATCGGTGTTATTATCAAGTTCCCACTCGAATGAGCCGCTCGGTAAATTCTCACTCATAGCCGCGCCGTAAAGATTATTCACGTCGAAATACATTAAATATGATTCCGCTTTGCTTGAATCGAAATCTTCGCCCATGAATCTATTGTTTGCTCTAGCTTGTCGATTGGAGCATTGAGCCACACCGCCACGAATGCTTTTCTCAATGAATAGAATCATTACAGGATCATCTAAAAGTTGCAGATTAATTTTCGTATGCTTTAGCATCGCATCGAAAGCAAGCCCCGGCGCTGTATAATAATGCAATGGATCCAAGTTGTACGTTTTGACACAGCTATCACGGAAATTTTGAAATATATCGGCTAATAAAAGTACATCTGTTTTTAGGTATAAATCGGAATATTCACCCAGAGTTTTCAGGTCGAACTTGGCCCAAACATTCTTCGCATGCTCATAATCGGCATTGTTAATACCCGAGGCGCTCAGCTTTGAATAGAAATCTTGTTTGCTGGGTAATTTCGTTTCATTGAGTTTTTCCCAAGAATCAATATATTCGTATGGAAAGACACCTTTACGAATCATCAAGCTAAATTTATCCTGATCTTTGTAAAATTTTCGCGTGATTTGCTTATCCGAGTCGTCGACGTACGATGCTAGCTTCTCTATACCACTAGCCATGAATCTGAGCGAATCTATGAATCTCAAACTAATTATGGTACCATCCACTTTCTTCGTGAACGATATGTATTTTTCCTTATTGATAGGTAGTAGGGTAATATCGCCTGGAAAAGTTGTGGCTAGAGATTTTATGATAAAATGAGAATCATAGCCTGATAAATTGTGAAAAACCACCGGAATTGTGTGCGAATCTTGAAAATTAAGATTGCAGCGATTGTGTGCGGCCCCGCGATATTTTCCCGTAAAATGACAATGATCGCGACATTTTTTCTCCTCAGGTAGAAACGGCTTCTCGCATATGTAACAATTTTTCGCGCGCATGTGACGATCGCGTTGCACTTGATTCAACGCTTCCATCGGTATTATATTCTTTACACGCGACTCTACTTTCACGGATAATTCGCGAAGCTCCGTGATCAGCCATTCAATGCAATCGGATCCGCGATGACTCTTAAATTCCGACAATGTGTCATCGTAGGCGCAGTGCATATAATACGCTGCACTATGTGGGGTATGTTCTTGAGCTTCTTTCACCCCCGGCTGCATCATACATTCAAGATCGGCATATACGACAAACGACACGGTACCCTGATTTTGAAAATTGGAAAATTCCAAGATTTTCTCCGTGGGAAACTCCATGCGGACTTTATTCATTCGCAGACAATCTTGCCGATGATTTTCATAGGCATTTTGTATGCTAAAGTGGCACAGACATCTATCACATAAAAATTGTGCACATTTATGGCCTGACAATTGTTTGTCAACTAAACGCGAAAGATTCTTAATCCAAGCAAAGTGAAATCGGGGTTCAAAATTATTTAAATCATTATCATTCGGTTCGCTCTTACTTTCAATCATTAGCAGGTGGATTGCATCGCTCTCAGTTACATTTTTACTTAGATAAAGAGGGGTGATAACGCTATTTTCAGACTCTTTCTTTCTCTGAAAAGTTTCCGATTCGATTCCGTATACATTAATGCTCAAATTGTTTAACTTTTCAAATTTTTCCACACAACGCAGGGTGGTGGGAAACTTTATACCTGTACAGTTGAAGTTGGAAATGTATCGTTTATAGCTCTGCGTCCTGCTCACACCCATGTTGACGGGATGTAGGGCGGCAGTGACGGACCACAAGAAGCATCGGTTGTCATCATTCTGCACGTTGACCACGGCTTTCTTTAGTTGAATGTCCCGAGGCAGCACGACGAACGTTGAGAGTCCGCCGCAAAGAGGCTCGTATCGGTTGATACAGACCACGGCGTTGATTATCTCAATCATACTCCAGCCAGAGTCACGTTGCTCAAAATCCTCCACCTTAACCAGCAGAGGATTCGTTACGTTATCGATGAACCAGGTTTCCAGCCCCGTCGATGGAAGAATCGTGGCGTTGCGCGTATTGAAGGTCTTTACCTCCAGACTAACCTCGTCGCCTTTGACGTTCTCAAATTTACATGAAATGCTCACGTTCACCTTAATACTTCCTTCATCGCGTAGAGTATCTTTCAAGCGTTCCATCGTAACAGCCTCAGCATCGCTCAAAAATCTTGCCAAATCCTTGTGTTGGAGATTTGTCACAGCTCCGGTGCGTATACGGCAGTTGAAGGCACTCTCCATATCATCCCATCGAACACGATTATGGATGTCATCGCCAATATTACCCCCAACAATACCCCCGCATTGTCGTTCAAATTTCACCAAGTATGATTGCAGCATGGAAATTGTATGTTGAATCTGTTGTTTTTCGGCAACGCTCAGGTGTGGACGTTTGAGAATATCGCACAAAAATCCGATATTTTGAAGACCGATATCGCACCAACGGGAAATAATATCTTTGCTGATCGGTCCAGGGCTCAGTGTTCGTAGCAAGGCGTAAGCATTTTCCATCATCTCAAGAAGTTCCGCGTACATTTTACCGTCCATGACTTTTTTTCTTCACCCTTCTAATGTTGCAGTTTCGTATACACTAGATCGTTGTGGAATGCAAACTTATCATTGGCTCAATATACACCCCCACTGTGGGTCAGTTTCTTGAAATCCTCCCCCTACCCCACAATTTTTTCTCAGTCGAATATCCAACCCATTGGCTGTTACGCTAACAGCATGGTGTCAAAATCTTTCTTCAAAAGAAAAGACCCTCACGCTATTGGCCGAACCTTTTACGACACGGTGGGTGTGAGAAATTTCATTGGTCGACCACTATGCATCGGGTGTAAGCTTTCGAGTTTCCACAGGTATAAAATGAGGAATCGACCCGTTTTTACTCATCACTTGTGCTCTCTAGTGAACATCAAGCTATAAGACGAAGAACCGTAAATATAAAATATAAATTAAATTTACAAAAAAAAAATAGAAGCAAAAAAAAAAATGGCAAACGGATATAGATTAAACTTGATCGGATACTTCAGAGCGATGATGGTGAGTATCCATATTGGTGTTTATCGATAAGTGATCGAGTTATCTGAAAGTGATTCTGTGGTTAGATGTTATAATAATTTTAATCATTTTCCATTATAGCTTCACTACATGAGGATTGAGCGGGAGGCTGGTGAGCCGAATCTTGACCAAATTCGCCGCGAAGCGGCATTCTTCGAAGCTGCCTCAGAGCTGGAATGCGGCAGCGACGAAGACTTTGACCTCTTCGGCATCAGATGGATGCAGGATGGACGCTGGGGCGAAGATCACCCGGTGCAAGATTGGGGCCATCCTGCGTGGCAGATGCCGGGAGGATTATTGTCAATATATAATCTTTAGGTTATTAGTTTACGTTTTAGTTTTTAAGATTAGTTAAGTTTAATAATAAGTTTAATTTTTGTATATTTACCAGAATATATACATATAATATCGAATTTGATTTAGAATTTGCATCTACTTATTTCATCCCCATGATTTGAGAAGTTTTTCATGAAATTTATATTCTCATTATTATTATTATTATTATTATTATTATTATTACACAATTATTAATATTATTAGAATCAAAATGCTAAAAATCCACCTCCGCTTTGACGATACGAGAAAGTATTTTGCCGTGACCAGGATTCGAACCTGGGTTACTACGGCCACAACATAGGGTCCTAACCACTAGACGATCACGGCTGACAGAGGAATTGTTTATAACAAATGATGATTATGTACCAGGGTAACTGATATATTCATGTATAAAATGAATGCTTTTATAGAATTCACGTTGATTCATGCTTAACTATGGCTGGCAGAAAATCGGATAAGTTCAGACCAGCTCGCGGATCGGTAAGGTCGGAAAATCGGCTGATCGGCAAGCTGATGATAACATACCTGCTCACTGATCGGTAAGGTCGAAAAATCGGATAATCGGCAATCGGATGGTAACATACCTGCCCGCGAATCGGCAGTGGCGCCCCCGCATGACGCAAAATCGACAGATAACGTATCCGCTCTCAGATCGGTAGTGCAGAAAATTGGAATTCTGAGATCGGTATTGCAGAAAATCGGCAGTCTGAGATCGGTAATGCAGAAAATCGGATGGTAACACCACCGCAGCGCCTCTGGCGGCAGATCGGCGAGATCGGTAATACAGAAAATCGGATGGTAACTTACCCACTCAACAATCGGCAAGTTACCGACTGTCGGTAACCCACGACTGCAGCGCCTCTGGCGGCTGTTCCAGAATCCCCATATTATATCTACTATTTCCGAAAAAATGATTGATCTCTAGAAACTGACTTTTTACGCGTCAGAGTACAGATTCCAAGATACAGGAGTCGGCTGATATAGATTTCCACTTTTGAAATAAATTTCAGAACTGATTTTATTTTCTCAAGTCTGAAAAATCGATCGCTATTTCCGAAAAAATGATTGATCTCTAGAAACTGTCTTTTTACGCGTCAGAGTACAGATTCCAAGACACAGGAGTCGGCTTATATAGATACCCACCGTTTAAAATGAATTTCAGAACTGAGTTTATTTTCTCAAGTCTGAAAAATCGATCGCTATTTACGAAAAAATGATTGATCTCTAGAAACTGTCTTTTTACGCGTCAGAGTACAGATTCTAAGATACAGAAGTCGGCTGATCTAGATTCCCACCGTTCCAAATGAATTTCAGAACTGCCTTATTTTCTCAAGTCTGAAAAATCGATCGCTATTTACGAAAAAATGATTGATCTCTAGAAACTGACTTTTTACGCGTCAGAGTACAGATTCCAAGATACAGGAGTCGGCTGATTTCCACCGTTTTAAATGAATTTCAGAACTGATTTTATTTTCTCAAGTCTGAAAAATCGATCGCTATTTCCGAAAAAATGATTGATCTCTAGAAACTGTCTTCTTACGCGTCAGAGTACAGATTCCAAGATACAGGAGTCGGCTGATTTCCACCGTTTTAAATGAATTTCAGAACTGATATTATTTTCTCAAGTCTGAAAAATCGATCGCTATTTACGAAAAAATGATTAATCTCTAGAAACTGTCTTTTTACGCGTCAGAGTAGAGATTCCAAGATACAGGAGTCGGACGATATAGATTTCCACCCTTGAAAATGAAGTTCAGGACAGATTTTATTCTCTCAAGTCTGAAAAATCGATCGCTATTTACAAAGAAATGATTGATTTCTAGAAACTGTCTTGTTACGCGTCAGAGTACAGATCCCAAGATACAGGAGTCGGCTGATATAGATTCCCACCGTTTAGAATGAATTTTAGAACTGATTTCATTTTCTCAAGTCTGAAAAATCGATCGCTATTTACAAAGAAATAATTGATCTCTAGAAACTGTTTTTTTACGCGTCACAGTACAGATTCCAAGATACAGGAGTCGGCTGATATAGATTCCCACCGTTTGAAATGAATTTCGGAACTGATTTTATTTTCTCAAGTCTGAAAAATCGATCGCTATTTACGAAAAAATGATTGATCTTTAGAAACTGTCTTTTTACGCGTCAGAGTACAGATTCCAAGATACAGGAGTCGGCTGATATAGATTCCCACCGTTTAAAATGAATTTCAGAACTGATTTTATTTTATCAAGTCTGAAAAATCGATCGCTATTTACAAAGAAATGATTGATCTCTAGAAACTGTCTTTTTACGCGTCAGAGTACAGATTCCAGAAAACAGGAGTCGGCTGATATAGATTCCCACAGTTTAAAATGAATTTCAGAACTGATTTCATTTTTTCAAGTCTGAAAAATCGATCGCTATTTACGAAAAAATGATCGATCTCTAGAAACTGTCTTTCTACGCGTCAGAGTACAGATTCCAAGATACAGGAGTCGGCCGATATAGATTTCCACCGTTTAAAATAAAGTTCAGGACTGATTTTATCTTCTCAAGTCTGAAAAATCGATCGCTATTTACGAAGAAATGATTGATCTCTAGAAACTGTCTTTTTACGCGTCAGAGTACAGATTTCATGACGCAGAAGTCGGCTGATTTCCACCGTTTGAAATGAATTTCAGAACGGATTTTATTTTCTCAAGTCTGAAAAATCGATCGCTATTTACGAAAAAATGATTGATCTCTAGAAACTGTCTTTTTACGCGTCAGAGTACAGATTCCAAGAAACAGGAGTCGGCTGATATAGATTTCCACTTTTGAAATGAATTTCAGAACTGATTTTATCTTCTCAAGTCTAAAAAATCGATCGCTATTTACGAAAGAATGATTGATCTCTAGAAACTGTCTTTTTACGCGTCAGAGTACAGATTCTGAGATACAGAAGTCGGCTGATCTAGATTCCCACCGTTCCAAATGAATTTCAGAACTGCCTCATTTTCTCAAGTCAGAAAAATCGATCGCTATTTACGAAAAAATGATTGATCTCTAGAAACTGTCTTTTTACGCGTCAGAGTACAGATTCCAAGACACAGGAGTCGGCTTATATAGATTCCCACCGTTTAAAATGAATTTCAGAATTGATTTTATTTTCTCAAGTCTGAAAAATTGATCGCTATTTTCGAAAACATGATTGATCTCTAGAAACTGTCTTTTTACGTGTCAGAGTACAGATTCCAAGACACAGGAGTCGGCTTATATAGATTCCCACCGTTTAAAATGAATTTCAGAACTGATTTCATTTTCTCAAGTCTGAAAAATCGATCGCTATTTACGAAAAAATGATTGATCTCTAGAAACTGTCTTCTTACGCGTCAGAGTACAGATTCCAAGATACAGGAGTCGGCTGATTTCCACCGTTTCAAATGAATTTCAGAACTGATATTATTTTCTCAAGTCTGAAAAATCGATCGCTATTTACGAAAAGATGATTGATCTCTAGAAACTGTCTTTTTACGCGTCAGAGTACAGATTCCAAGAAACAGGAGTCGGCTGATATAGATGTCCACTTTTGAAATGAATTTCAGAACTGATTTTATTTTCTCAAGGCTGAAAAATCGATCGCCATTACCGAAAAAATAATTGATCTCTAGAAACTGTCTTTTTACGAGTCAGAGTACAGATTCCAAAATACGGGAGTTGGCTGATCTAGATTCCCACCGTTCCAAATGAATTTCAGAACTTCCTCATTTTCTCAAGGCAGAAGAATCGATCGCTATTTACGAAAAGATGATTGATCGCTAGAAACTGTCTTTTTACGCGTCAGATTACAGATTCCAAGAAACAGGAGTCGGCTGATATAGATTTCCACTTTTGAAATGAATTTCAGAACTGATTTTATCTTCTCAAGTCTGAAAAATCGATCGCTATTTCTGAAAAAATGATTGATCTCTAGAAACTGTCTTTTTACGTGTCAGAGTACAGATTCCAAGACACAGGAGTCGGCTTATATAGATTCCCACCGTTTAAAATGAATTTCAGAACGGATTTTATTTTCTCAAGTCTGAAAAATCGATCGCTATTTACGAAAAAATGATTGATCTCTGGAAACTGTCTTTTTACGTGTCAGAGTACAGATTCCAAGACACAGGAGTCGGCTGATATAGATTTCCACTTTTGAAATGAATTTCAGAACTGATTTTATTTTCTCAAGTCTGAAAAATTGATCGCTATTTTCGAAAACATGATTGATCTCTAGAAACTGTCTTTTTACGCGTCAGAGTACAGATTCCAAGATACAGGAGTCGGCTGATATAGATTTCCACTTTTGAAATGAATTTCAGAACTGATTTTATAATCTCAAGTCTGAAGAATCGATCGCTATTTACGAAAAAATAATTAATCTCTAGAAACTGTCTTTTTACGCGTCAGAGTAAAGATTCCAAGAAACAGGAGTCGGCTGATATAGATTTCCACTTTTGAAATGAATTTCATAACGGATTTTATTTTCTCAAGTCTGAAAAATCGATCGCTATTTACAAAAAAATGATTGATCTCTGGAAACTGTCTTTTTACGCGTCAGAGTACAGATTCTAAGATACAGAAGTCGGCTGATCTAGATTCCCACCGTTCCAAATGAATTTCAGAACTGCCTTATTTTCTAAAGTCAGAAAAATCGATCGCTATTTCCGAAAAAATGATTGATCTCTAGAAACTGTCTTTTTACGCGTCAGAGTACAGATTCTAAGATACAGAAGTCGGCTGATCTAGATTCCCACCGTTCCAAATGAATTTCAGAACTGCCTTATTTTCTCAAGTCTGAAAAATCGATCGCTATTTCCGAAAAAATGATTGATCTCTAGAAACTGACTTTTTACGCGTCAGAGTACAGATTCCAAGATACAGGAGTCGGCTGATATAGATTCCCACCGTTCCAAATGAATTTCAGAACTGCCTTATTTTCTCAAGTCTGAAAAATCGATCGCTATTTACGAAAAAATGATTGATCTCTAGAAACTGACTTTTTACGCGTCAGAGTACAGATTCCAAGATACAGGAGTCGGCTGATTTCCACCGTTTTGAATGAATTTCAGAACTGATTTTATTTTCTCAAGTCTGAAAAATCGATCGCTATTTCCGAAAAAATGATTGATCTCTAGAAACTGTCTTCTTACGCGTCAGAGTACAGATTCCAAGATACAGGAGTCGGCTGATTTCCACCGTTTTAAATGAATTTCAGAACTGATATTATTTTCTCAAGTCTGAAAAATCGATCGCTATTTACGAAAAAATGTTTAATCTCTAGAAACTGTCTTTTTACGCGTCAGAGTAGAGATTCCAAGATACAGGAGTCGGACGATATAGATTTCCACCCTTGAAAATGAAGTTCAGGACAGATTTTATTTTCTCAAGTCTGAAAAATCGATCGCTATTTACAAAGAAATGATTGATTTCTAGAAACTGTCTTGTTACGCGTCAGAGTACAGATCCCAAGATACAGGAGTCGGCTGATATAGATTCCCACCGTTTAGAATGAATTTTAGAACTGATTTCATTTTCTCAAGTCTGAAAAATCGATCGCTATTTACAAAGAAATAATTGATCTCCAGAAACTGTTTTTTTAAGCGTCACAGTACAGATTCCAAGATACAGGAGTCGGCTGATATAGATTCCCACCGTTTGAAATGAATTTCGGAACTGATTTTATTTTCTCAAGTCTGAAAAATCGATCGCTATTTACGAAAAAATGATTGATCTTTAGAAACTGTCTTTTTACGCGTCAGAGTACAGATTCCAAGATACAGGAGTCGGCTGATATAGATTCCCACCGTTTAAAATGAATTTCAGAACTGATTTTATTTTATCAAGTCTGAAAAATCGATCGCTATTTACAAAGAAATGATTGATCTCTAGAAACTGTCTTTTTACGCGTCAGAGTACAGATTCCAAAAAACAGGAGTCGGCTGATATAGATTCCCACAGTTTAAAATGAATTTCAGAACTGATTTCATTTTTTCAAGTCTGAAAAATCGATCGCTATTTACGAAAAAATGATCGATCTCTAGAAACTGTCTTTCTACGCGTCAGAGTACAGATTCCAAGATACAGGAGTCGGCCGATATAGATTTCCACCGTTTAAAATAAAGTTCAGGACTGATTTTATCTTCTCAAGTCTGAAAAATCGATCGCTATTCACAAAGAAATGATTGATCTCTAGAAACTGTCTTTTTACGCGTCAGAGTACAGATTTCATGACGCAGAAGTCGGCTGATTTCCACCGTTTGAAATGATTTTCAGAACGGATTTTATTTTCTCAAGTCTGAAAAATCGATCGCTATTTACGAAAAAATGATTGATCTCTAGAAACTGTCTTTTTACGCGTCAGAGTACAGATTCCAAGAAACAGGAGTCGGCTGATATAGATTTCCACTTTTGAAATGAATTTCAGAACTGATTTTATCTTCTCAAGTCTAAAAAATCGATCGCTATTTACGAAAAAATGATTGATCTCTAGAAACTGTCTTTTTACGCGTCAGAGTACAGATTCTAAGATACAGAAGTCGGCTGATCTAGATTCCCACCGTTCCAAATGAATTTCAGAACTGCCTCATTTTCTCAAGTCAGAAAAATCGATCGCTATTTACGAAAAAATGATTGATCTCTAGAAACTGTCTTTTTACGCGTCAGAGTACAGATTCCAAGACACAGGAGTCGGCTTATATAGATACCCACCGTTTAAAATGAATTTCAAAACTGAGTTTATTTTCTCAAGTCTGAAAAATCGATCGCTATTTACGAAAAAATGATTGATCTCTAGAAACTGTCTTTTTACGCGTCAGAGTACAGATTCTAAGATACAGAAGTCGGCTGATCTAGATTCCCACCGTTCCAAATGAATTTCAGAACTGCCTTATTTTCTCAAGTCTGAAAAATCGATCGCTATTTACGAAAAAATGATTGATCTCTAGAAACTGACTTTTTACGCGTCAGAGTACAGATTCCAAGATACAGGAGTCGGCTGATTTCCACCGTTTTAAATGAATTTCAGAACTGATTTTATTTTCTCAAGTCTGAAAAATCGATCGCTATTTACGAAAAAATGATTAATCTCTAGAAACTGTCTTTTTACGCGTCAGAGTAGAGATTCCAAGATACAGGAGTCGGCCGATATAGATTTCCACCCTTGAAAATGAAGTTCAGGACAGATTTTATTTTCTCAAGTCTGAAAAATCGATCGCTATTTACAAAGAAATGATTGATTTCTAGAAACTGTCTTGTTACGCGTCAGAGTACAGATCCCAAAATACAGGAGTCGGCTGATATAGATTCCCACCGTTTAGAATGAATTTTAGAACTGATTTCATTTTCTCAAGTCTGAAAAATCGATCGCTATTTACAAAGAAATAATTGATCTCTAGAAACTGTTTTTTTACGCGTCACAGTACAGATTCCAAGATACAGGAGTCGGCTGATATAGATTCCCACCGTTTGAAATGAATTTCGGAACTGATTTTATTTTCTCAAGTCTGAAAAATCGATCGCTATTTACGAAAAAATGATTGATCTTTAGAAACTGTCTTTTTACGCGTCAGAGTACAGATTCCAAGATACAGGAGTCGGCTGATATAGATTCCCACCGTTTAAAATGAATTTCAGAACTGATTTTATTTTATCAAGTCTGAAAAATCGATCGCTATTTACAAAGAAATGATTGATCTCTAGAAACTGTCTTTTTACGCGTCAGAGTACAGATTCCAGAAAACAGGAGTCGGCTGATATAGATTCCCACAGTTTAAAATGAATTTCAGAACTGATTTCATTTTTTCAAGTCTGAAAAATCGATCGCTATTTACGAAAAAATGATCGATCTCTAGAAACTGTCTTTCTACGCGTCAGAGTACAGATTCCAAGATACAGGAGTCGGCCGATATAGATTTCCACCGTTTAAAATAAAGTTCAGGACTGATTTTATCTTCTCAAGTCTGAAAAATCGATCGCTATTTACAAAGAAATGATTGATCTCTAGAAACTGTCTTTTTACGCGTCAGAGTACAGATTTCATGACGCAGAAGTCGGCTGATTTCCACCGTTTGAAATGAATTTCAGAACGGATTTTATTTTCTCAAGTCTGAAAAATCGATCGCTATTTACGAAAAAATGATTGATCTCTAGAAACTGTCTTTTTACGCGTCAGAGTACAGATTCCAAGAAACAGGAGTCGGCTGATATAGATTTCCACTTTTGAAATGAATTTCAGAACTGATTTTATCTTCTCAAGTCTAAAAAATCGATCGCTATTTACGAAAAAATGATTGATCTCTAGAAACTGTCTTTTTACGCGTCAGAGTACAGATTCTAAGATACAGAAGTCGGCTGATCTAGATTCCCACCGTTCCAAATGAATTTCAGAACTGCCTCATTTTCTCAAGTCAGAAAAATCGATCGCTATTTACGAAAAAATGATTGATCTCTAGAAACTGTCTTTTTACGCGTCAGAGTACAGATTCCAAGACACAGGAGTCGGCTTATATAGATTCCCACCGTTTAAAATGAATTTCAGAATTGATTTTATCTTCTCAAGTCTGAAAAATTGATCGCTATTTTCGAAAACATGATTGATCTCTAGAAACTGTCTTTTTACGTGTCAGAGTACAGATTCCAAGACACAGGAGTCGGCTTATATAGATTCCCACCGTTTAAAATGAATTTCAGAACTGATTTCATTTTCTCAAGTCTGAAAAATCGATCGCTATTTACGAAAAAATGATTGATCTCTAGAAACTGTGTTCTTACGCGTCAGAGTACAGATTCCAAGATACAGGAGTCGGCTGATTTCCACCGTTTCAAATGAATTTCAGAACTGATATTATTTTCTCAAGTCTGAAAAATCGATCGCTATTTACGAAAAGATGATTGATCTCTAGAAACTGTCTTTTTACGCGTCAGAGTACAGATTCCAAGAAACAGGAGTCGGCTGATATAGATGTCCACTTTTGAAATGAATTTCAGAACTGATTTTATTTTCTCAAGGCTGAAAAATCGATCGCCATTACCGAAAAAATAATTGATCTCTAGAAACTGTCTTTTTACGAGTCAGAGTACAGATTCCAAAATACGGGAGTCGGCTGATCTAGATTCCCACCGTTCCAAATGAATTTCAGAACTTCCTCATTTTCTCAAGTCAGAAGAATCGATCGCTATTTACGAAAAGATGATTGATCGCTAGAAACTGTCTTTTTACGCGTCAGATTACAGATTCCAAGAAACAGGAGTCGGCTGATATAGATTTCCACTTTTGAAATGAATTTCAGAACTGATTTTATCTTCTCAAGTCTGAAAAATCGATCGCTATTTCTGAAAAAATGATTGATCTCTAGAAACTGTCTTTTTACGTGTCAGAGTACAGATTCCAAGACACAGGAGTCGGCTTATATAGATTCCCACCGTTTAAAATGAATTTCAGAACGGATTTTATTTTCTCAAGTCTGAAAAATCGATCGCTATTTACGAAAAAATGATTGATCTCTGGAAACTGTCTTTTTACGTGTCAGAGTACAGATTCCAAGACACAGGAGTCGGCTGATATAGATTTCCACTTTTGAAATGAATTTCAGAACTGATTTTATTTTATCAAGTCTGAAAAATCGATCGCTATTTACAAAGAAATGATTGATCTCTAGAAACTGTCTTTTTACGCGTCAGAGTACAGATTCCAAGATACAGGAGTCGGCTGATATAGATTTCCACTTTTGAAATGAATTTCAGAACTGATTTTATCTTCTCAAGTCTGAAAAATCGATCGCTATTTACGAAAAAATGATTAATCTCTAGAAACTGTCTTTTTACGCGTCAGAGTACAGATTTCATGACGCAGGAGTCGGCTGATTTCCACCGTTTGAAATGAATTTCAGAACGGATTTTATTTTCTCAAGTCTGAAAAATCGATCGCTATTTACGAAAAAATGATTGATCTCTGGAAACTGTCTTTTTACGTGTCAGAGTACAGATTCCAAGACACAGGAGTCGGCTTATATAGATTCCCACCGTTTAAAATGAATTTCAGAACTGCCTTATTTTCTCAAGTCTGAAAAATCGATCGCTAGTTACGAAAAAATGATTGATCTCTAGAAACTGTCTTTTTACGCGTCAGAGTACAGATTCCAAGATACAGGAGTCGGCTGATATAGATTCCCACCGTTTAAAATGAATTTCAGAACTGATTTTATTTTCTCAAGTCTGAAAAATCGATCGCTATTTCCGAAAAAATGATTGATCTCTAGAAACTGTCTTTTCACGCGTCAGAGTACAGATTCCAAGACACAGGAGTCGGCTTATATAGATTCCCACCGTTTAAAATGAATTTCAGAATTGATTTCATTTTCTCAAGTCTGAAAAATTGATCGCTATTTTCGAAAACATGATTGATCTCTAGAAACTGTCTTTTTACGCGTCAGAGTACAGATTCCAAGATACAGAAGTCGGCTGATATAGATTTCCACTTTTGAAATGAATTTCAGAACTGATTTTATAATCTCAAGTCTGAAGAATCGATCGCTATTTACGAAAAAATAATTAATCTCTAGAAACTGTCTTTTTACGCGTCAGAGTAAAGATTCCAAGAAACAGGAGTCGGCTGATATAGATTTCCACTTTTGAAATGAATTTCATAACGGATTTTATTTTCTCAAGTCTGAAAAATCGATCGCTATTTACAAAAAAATGATTGATCTCTGGAAACTGTCTTTTTACGCGTCAGAGTACAGATTCTAAGATACAGAAGTAGGCTGATCTAGATTCCCACCGTTCCAAATGAATTTCAGAACTGCCTTATTTTCTAAAGTCAGAAAAATCGATCGCTATTTCCGAAAAAATGATTGATCTCTAGAAACTGTCTTTTTACGCGTCAGAGTACAGATTCTAAGATACAGAAGTCGGCTGATCTAGATTCCCACCGTTCCAAATGAATTTCAGAACTGCCTTATTTTCTCAAGTCTGAAAAATCGATCGCTATTTCCGAAAAAATGATTGATCTCTAGAAACTGACTTTTTACGCGTCAGAGTACAGATTCCAAGATACAGGAGTCGGCTGATATAGATTCCCACCGTTCCAAATGAATTTCAGAACTGCCTTATTTTCTCAAGTCTGAAAAATCGATCGCTATTTACGAAAAAATGATTGATCTCTAGAAACTGACTTTTTACGCGTCAGAGTACAGATTCCAAGATACAGGAGTCGGCTGATTTCCACCGTTTTAAATGAATTTCAGAACTGATTTTATTTTCTCAAGTCTGAAAAATCGATCGCTATTTCCGAAAAAATGATTGATCTCTAGAAACTGTCTTCTTACGCGTCAGAGTACAGATTCCAAGATACAGGAGTCGGCTGATTTCCACCGTTTTAAATGAATTTCAGAACTGATATTATTTTCTCAAGTCTGAAAAATCGATCGCTATTTACGAAAAAATGTTTAATCTCTAGAAACTGTCTTTTTACGCGTCAGAGTAGAGATTCCAAGATACAGGAGTCGGACGATATAGATTTCCACCCTTGAAAATGAAGTTCAGGACAGATTTTATTTTCTCAAGTCTGAAAAATCGATCGCTATTTACGAAAAAATGATTGATCTCTAGAAACTGTCTTTTTACGCGTCAGAGTACAGATTCCAAGACACAGGAGTCGGCTTATATAGATTCCCACCGTTTAAAATGAATTTCAGAATTGATTTTATTTTCTCAAGTCTGAAAAATTGATCGCTATTTTCGAAAACATGATTGATCTCTAGAAACTGTCTTTTTACGTGTCAGAGTACAGATTCCAAGACACAGGAGTCGGCTTATATAGATTCCCACCGTTTCAAATGAATTTCAGAACTGATATTATTTTCTCAAGTCTGAAAAATCGATCGCTATTTACGAAAAAATGATTGATCTCTAGAAACTGTCTTCTTACGCGTCAGAGTACAGATTCCAAGATACAGGAGTCGGCTGATTTCCACCGTTTCAAATGAATTTCAGAACTGATATTATTTTCTCAAGTCTGAAAAATCGATCGCTATTTACGAAAAGATGATTGATCTCTAGAAACTGTCTTTTTACGCGTCAGAGTACAGATTCCAAGAAACAGGAGTCGGCTGATATAGATGTCCACTTTTGAAATGAATTTCAGAACTGATTTTATTTTCTCAAGGCTGAAAAATCGATCGCCATTACCGAAAAAATAATTGATCTCTAGAAACTGTCTTTTTACGAGTCAGAGTACAGATTCCAAAATACGGGAGTTGGCTGATCTAGATTCCCACCGTTCCAAATGAATTTCAGAACTTCCTCATTTTCTCAAGGCAGAAGAATCGATCGCTATTTACGAAAAGATGATTGATCGCTAGAAACTGTCTTTTTACGCGTCAGATTACAGATTCCAAGAAACAGGAGTCGGCTGATATAGATTTCCACTTTTGAAATGAATTTCAGAACTGATTTTATCTTCTCAAGTCTGAAAAATCGATCGCTATTTCTGAAAAAATGATTGATCTCTAGAAACTGTCTTTTTACGTGTCAGAGTACAGATTCCAAGACACAGGAGTCGGCTTATATAGATTCCCACCGTTTAAAATGAATTTCAGAACGGATTTTATTTTCTCAAGTCTGAAAAATCGATCGCTATTTACGAAAAAATGATTGATCTCTGGAAACTGTCTTTTTACGTGTCAGAGTACAGATTCCAAGACACAGGAGTCGGCTGATATAGATTTCCACTTTTGAAATGAATTTCAGAACTGATTTTATTTTCTCAAGTCTGAAAAATTGATCGCTATTTTCGAAAACATGATTGATCTCTAGAAACTGTCTTTTTACGCGTCAGAGTACAGATTCCAAGATACAGGAGTCGGCTGATATAGATTTCCACTTTTGAAATGAATTTCAGAACTGATTTTATAATCTCAAGTCTGAAGAATCGATCGCTATTTACGAAAAAATAATTAATCTCTAGAAACTGTCTTTTTACGCGTCAGAGTAAAGATTCCAAGAAACAGGAGTCGGCTGATATAGATTTCCACTTTTGAAATGAATTTCATAACGGATTTTATTTTCTCAAGTCTGAAAAATCGATCGCTATTTACAAAAAAATGATTGATCTCTGGAAACTGTCTTTTTACGCGTCAGAGTACAGATTCTAAGATACAGAAGTCGGCTGATCTAGATTCCCACCGTTCCAAATGAATTTCAGAACTGCCTTATTTTCTAAAGTCAGAAAAATCGATCGCTATTTCCGAAAAAATGATTGATCTCTAGAAACTGTCTTTTTACGCGTCAGAGTACAGATTCTAAGATACAGAAGTCGGCTGATCTAGATTCCCACCGTTCCAAATGAATTTCAGAACTGCCTTATTTTCTCAAGTCTGAAAAATCGATCGCTATTTCCGAAAAAATGATTGATCTCTAGAAACTGACTTTTTACGCGTCAGAGTACAGATTCCAAGATACAGGAGTCGGCTGATATAGATTCCCACCGTTCCAAATGAATTTCAGAACTGCCTTATTTTCTCAAGTCTGAAAAATCGATCGCTATTTACGAAAAAATGATTGATCTCTAGAAACTGACTTTTTACGCGTCAGAGTACAGATTCCAAGATACAGGAGTCGGCTGATTTCCACCGTTTTAAATGAATTTCAGAACTGATTTTATTTTCTCAAGTCTGAAAAATCGATCGCTATTTCCGAAAAAATGATTGATCTCTAGAAACTGTCTTCTTACGCGTCAGAGTACAGATTCCAAGATACAGGAGTCGGCTGATTTCCACCGTTTTAAATGAATTTCAGAACTGATATTATTTTCTCAAGTCTGAAAAATCGATCGCTATTTACGAAAAAATGTTTAATCTCTAGAAACTGTCTTTTTACGCGTCAGAGTAGAGATTCCAAGATACAGGAGTCGGACGATATAGATTTCCACCCTTGAAAATGAAGTTCAGGACAGATTTTATTTTCTCAAGTCTGAAAAATCGATCGCTATTTACAAAGAAATGATTGATTTCTAGAAACTGTCTTGTTACGCGTCAGAGTACAGATCCCAAGATACAGGAGTCGGCTGATATAGATTCCCACCGTTTAGAATGAATTTTAGAACTGATTTCATTTTCTCAAGTCTGAAAAATCGATCGCTATTTACAAAGAAATAATTGATCTCCAGAAACTGTTTTTTTAAGCGTCACAGTACAGATTCCAAGATACAGGAGTCGGCTGATATAGATTCCCACCGTTTGAAATGAATTTCGGAACTGATTTTATTTTCTCAAGTCTGAAAAATCGATCGCTATTTACGAAAAAATGATTGATCTTTAGAAACTGTCTTTTTACGCGTCAGAGTACAGATTCCAAGATACAGGAGTCGGCTGATATAGATTCCCACCGTTTAAAATGAATTTCAGAACTGATTTTATTTTATCAAGTCTGAAAAATCGATCGCTATTTACAAAGAAATGATTGATCTCTAGAAACTGTCTTTTTACGCGTCAGAGTACAGATTCCAAAAAACAGGAGTCGGCTGATATAGATTCCCACAGTTTAAAATGAATTTCAGAACTGATTTCATTTTTTCAAGTCTGAAAAATCGATCGCTATTTACGAAAAAATGATCGATCTCTAGAAACTGTCTTTCTACGCGTCAGAGTACAGATTCCAAGATACAGGAGTCGGCCGATATAGATTTCCACCGTTTAAAATAAAGTTCAGGACTGATTTTATCTTCTCAAGTCTGAAAAATCGATCGCTATTCACAAAGAAATGATTGATCTCTAGAAACTGTCTTTTTACGCGTCAGAGTACAGATTTCATGACGCAGAAGTCGGCTGATTTCCACCGTTTGAAATGATTTTCAGAACGGATTTTATTTTCTCAAGTCTGAAAAATCGATCGCTATTTACGAAAAAATGATTGATCTCTAGAAACTGTCTTTTTACGCGTCAGAGTACAGATTCCAAGAAACAGGAGTCGGCTGATATAGATTTCCACTTTTGAAATGAATTTCAGAACTGATTTTATCTTCTCAAGTCTAAAAAATCGATCGCTATTTACGAAAAAATGATTGATCTCTAGAAACTGTCTTTTTACGCGTCAGAGTACAGATTCTAAGATACAGAAGTCGGCTGATCTAGATTCCCACCGTTCCAAATGAATTTCAGAACTGCCTCATTTTCTCAAGTCAGAAAAATCGATCGCTATTTACGAAAAAATGATTGATCTCTAGAAACTGTCTTTTTACGCGTCAGAGTACAGATTCCAAGACACAGGAGTCGGCTTATATAGATACCCACCGTTTAAAATGAATTTCAAAACTGAGTTTATTTTCTCAAGTCTGAAAAATCGATCGCTATTTACGAAAAAATGATTGATCTCTAGAAACTGTCTTTTTACGCGTCAGAGTACAGATTCTAAGATACAGAAGTCGGCTGATCTAGATTCCCACCGTTCCAAATGAATTTCAGAACTGCCTTATTTTCTCAAGTCTGAAAAATCGATCGCTATTTACGAAAAAATGATTGATCTCTAGAAACTGACTTTTTACGCGTCAGAGTACAGATTCCAAGATACAGGAGTCGGCTGATTTCCACCGTTTTAAATGAATTTCAGAACTGATTTTATTTTCTCAAGTCTGAAAAATCGATCGCTATTTACGAAAAAATGATTAATCTCTAGAAACTGTCTTTTTACGCGTCAGAGTAGAGATTCCAAGATACAGGAGTCGGCCGATATAGATTTCCACCCTTGAAAATGAAGTTCAGGACAGATTTTATTTTCTCAAGTCTGAAAAATCGATCGCTATTTACAAAGAAATGATTGATTTCTAGAAACTGTCTTGTTACGCGTCAGAGTACAGATCCCAAAATACAGGAGTCGGCTGATATAGATTCCCACCGTTTAGAATGAATTTTAGAACTGATTTCATTTTCTCAAGTCTGAAAAATCGATCGCTATTTACAAAGAAATAATTGATCTCTAGAAACTGTTTTTTTACGCGTCACAGTACAGATTCCAAGATACAGGAGTCGGCTGATATAGATTCCCACCGTTTGAAATGAATTTCGGAACTGATTTTATTTTCTCAAGTCTGAAAAATCGATCGCTATTTACGAAAAAATGATTGATCTTTAGAAACTGTCTTTTTACGCGTCAGAGTACAGATTCCAAGATACAGGAGTCGGCTGATATAGATTCCCACCGTTTAAAATGAATTTCAGAACTGATTTTATTTTATCAAGTCTGAAAAATCGATCGCTATTTACAAAGAAATGATTGATCTCTAGAAACTGTCTTTTTACGCGTCAGAGTACAGATTCCAGAAAACAGGAGTCGGCTGATATAGATTCCCACAGTTTAAAATGAATTTCAGAACTGATTTCATTTTTTCAAGTCTGAAAAATCGATCGCTATTTACGAAAAAATGATCGATCTCTAGAAACTGTCTTTCTACGCGTCAGAGTACAGATTCCAAGATACAGGAGTCGGCCGATATAGATTTCCACCGTTTAAAATAAAGTTCAGGACTGATTTTATCTTCTCAAGTCTGAAAAATCGATCGCTATTTACAAAGAAATGATTGATCTCTAGAAACTGTCTTTTTACGCGTCAGAGTACAGATTTCATGACGCAGAAGTCGGCTGATTTCCACCGTTTGAAATGAATTTCAGAACGGATTTTATTTTCTCAAGTCTGAAAAATCGATCGCTATTTACGAAAAAATGATTGATCTCTAGAAACTGTCTTTTTACGCGTCAGAGTACAGATTCCAAGAAACAGGAGTCGGCTGATATAGATTTCCACTTTTGAAATGAATTTCAGAACTGATTTTATCTTCTCAAGTCTAAAAAATCGATCGCTATTTACGAAAAAATGATTGATCTCTAGAAACTGTCTTTTTACGCGTCAGAGTACAGATTCTAAGATACAGAAGTCGGCTGATCTAGATTCCCACCGTTCCAAATGAATTTCAGAACTGCCTCATTTTCTCAAGTCAGAAAAATCGATCGCTATTTACGAAAAAATGATTGATCTCTAGAAACTGTCTTTTTACGCGTCAGAGTACAGATTCCAAGACACAGGAGTCGGCTTATATAGATTCCCACCGTTTAAAATGAATTTCAGAATTGATTTTATTTTCTCAAGTCTGAAAAATTGATCGCTATTTTCGAAAACATGATTGATCTCTAGAAACTGTCTTTTTACGTGTCAGAGTACAGATTCCAAGACACAGGAGTCGGCTTATATAGATTCCCACCGTTTAAAATGAATTTCAGAACTGATTTCATTTTCTCAAGTCTGAAAAATCGATCGCTATTTACGAAAAAATGATTGATCTCTAGAAACTGTGTTCTTACGCGTCAGAGTACAGATTCCAAGATACAGGAGTCGGCTGATTTCCACCGTTTCAAATGAATTTCAGAACTGATATTATTTTCTCAAGTCTGAAAAATCGATCGCTATTTACGAAAAGATGATTGATCTCTAGAAACTGTCTTTTTACGCGTCAGAGTACAGATTCCAAGAAACAGGAGTCGGCTGATATAGATGTCCACTTTTGAAATGAATTTCAGAACTGATTTTATTTTCTCAAGGCTGAAAAATCGATCGCCATTACCGAAAAAATAATTGATCTCTAGAAACTGTCTTTTTACGAGTCAGAGTACAGATTCCAAAATACGGGAGTCGGCTGATCTAGATTCCCACCGTTCCAAATGAATTTCAGAACTTCCTCATTTTCTCAAGTCAGAAGAATCGATCGCTATTTACGAAAAGATGATTGATCGCTAGAAACTGTCTTTTTACGCGTCAGATTACAGATTCCAAGAAACAGGAGTCGGCTGATATAGATTTCCACTTTTGAAATGAATTTCAGAACTGATTTTATCTTCTCAAGTCTGAAAAATCGATCGCTATTTCTGAAAAAATGATTGATCTCTAGAAACTGTCTTTTTACGTGTCAGAGTACAGATTCCAAGACACAGGAGTCGGCTTATATAGATTCCCACCGTTTAAAATGAATTTCAGAACGGATTTTATTTTCTCAAGTCTGAAAAATCGATCGCTATTTACGAAAAAATGATTGATCTCTGGAAACTGTCTTTTTACGTGTCAGAGTACAGATTCCAAGACACAGGAGTCGGCTGATATAGATTTCCACTTTTGAAATGAATTTCAGAACTGATTTTATTTTATCAAGTCTGAAAAATCGATCGCTATTTACAAAGAAATGATTGATCTCTAGAAACTGTCTTTTTACGCGTCAGAGTACAGATTCCAAGATACAGGAGTCGGCTGATATAGATTTCCACTTTTGAAATGAATTTCAGAACTGATTTTATCTTCTCAAGTCTGAAAAATCGATCGCTATTTACGAAAAAATGATTAATCTCTAGAAACTGTCTTTTTACGCGTCAGAGTACAGATTTCATGACGCAGGAGTCGGCTGATTTCCACCGTTTGAAATGAATTTCAGAACGGATTTTATTTTCTCAAGTCTGAAAAATCGATCGCTATTTACGAAAAAATGATTGATCTCTGGAAACTGTCTTTTTACGTGTCAGAGTACAGATTCCAAGACACAGGAGTCGGCTTATATAGATTCCCACCGTTTAAAATGAATTTCAGAACTGCCTTATTTTCTCAAGTCTGAAAAATCGATCGCTAGTTACGAAAAAATGATTGATCTCTAGAAACTGTCTTTTTACGCGTCAGAGTACAGATTCCAAGATACAGGAGTCGGCTGATATAGATTCCCACCGTTTAAAATGAATTTCAGAACTGATTTTATTTTCTCAAGTCTGAAAAATCGATCGCTATTTCCGAAAAAATGATTGATCTCTAGAAACTGTCTTTTCACGCGTCAGAGTACAGATTCCAAGACACAGGAGTCGGCTTATATAGATTCCCACCGTTTAAAATGAATTTCAGAATTGATTTCATTTTCTCAAGTCTGAAAAATTGATCGCTATTTTCGAAAACATGATTGATCTCTAGAAACTGTCTTTTTACGCGTCAGAGTACAGATTCCAAGATACAGAAGTCGGCTGATATAGATTTCCACTTTTGAAATGAATTTCAGAACTGATTTTATAATCTCAAGTCTGAAGAATCGATCGCTATTTACGAAAAAATAATTAATCTCTAGAAACTGTCTTTTTACGCGTCAGAGTAAAGATTCCAAGAAACAGGAGTCGGCTGATATAGATTTCCACTTTTGAAATGAATTTCATAACGGATTTTATTTTCTCAAGTCTGAAAAATCGATCGCTATTTACAAAAAAATGATTGATCTCTGGAAACTGTCTTTTTACGCGTCAGAGTACAGATTCTAAGATACAGAAGTCGGCTGATCTAGATTCCCACCGTTCCAAATGAATTTCAGAACTGCCTTATTTTCTAAAGTCAGAAAAATCGATCGCTATTTCCGAAAAAATGATTGATCTCTAGAAACTGTCTTTTTACGCGTCAGAGTACAGATTCTAAGATACAGAAGTCGGCTGATCTAGATTCCCACCGTTCCAAATGAATTTCAGAACTGCCTTATTTTCTCAAGTCTGAAAAATCGATCGCTATTTCCGAAAAAATGATTGATCTCTAGAAACTGACTTTTTACGCGTCAGAGTACAGATTCCAAGATACAGGAGTCGGCTGATATAGATTCCCACCGTTCCAAATGAATTTCAGAACTGCCTTATTTTCTCAAGTCTGAAAAATCGATCGCTATTTACGAAAAAATGATTGATCTCTAGAAACTGACTTTTTACGCGTCAGAGTACAGATTCCAAGATACAGGAGTCGGCTGATTTCCACCGTTTTAAATGAATTTCAGAACTGATTTTATTTTCTCAAGTCTGAAAAATCGATCGCTATTTCCGAAAAAATGATTGATCTCTAGAAACTGTCTTCTTACGCGTCAGAGTACAGATTCCAAGATACAGGAGTCGGCTGATTTCCACCGTTTTAAATGAATTTCAGAACTGATATTATTTTCTCAAGTCTGAAAAATCGATCGCTATTTACGAAAAAATGTTTAATCTCTAGAAACTGTCTTTTTACGCGTCAGAGTAGAGATTCCAAGATACAGGAGTCGGACGATATAGATTTCCACCCTTGAAAATGAAGTTCAGGACAGATTTTATTTTCTCAAGTCTGAAAAATCGATCGCTATTTACAAAGAAATGATTGATTTCTAGAAACTGTCTTGTTACGCGTCAGAGTACAGATCCCAAGATACAGGAGTCGGCTGATATAGATTCCCACCGTTTAGAATGAATTTTAGAACTGATTTCATTTTCTCAAGTCTGAAAAATCGATCGCTATTTACAAAGAAATAATTGATCTCCAGAAACTGTTTTTTTAAGCGTCACAGTACAGATTCCAAGATACAGGAGTCGGCTGATATAGATTCCCACCGTTTGAAATGAATTTCGGAACTGATTTTATTTTCTCAAGTCTGAAAAATCGATCGCTATTTACGAAAAAATGATTGATCTTTAGAAACTGTCTTTTTACGCGTCAGAGTACAGATTCCAAGATACAGGAGTCGGCTGATATAGATTCCCACCGTTTAAAATGAATTTCAGAACTGATTTTATTTTATCAAGTCTGAAAAATCGATCGCTATTTACAAAGAAATGATTGATCTCTAGAAACTGTCTTTTTACGCGTCAGAGTACAGATTCCAAAAAACAGGAGTCGGCTGATATAGATTCCCACAGTTTAAAATGAATTTCAGAACTGATTTCATTTTTTCAAGTCTGAAAAATCGATCGCTATTTACGAAAAAATGATCGATCTCTAGAAACTGTCTTTCTACGCGTCAGAGTACAGATTCCAAGATACAGGAGTCGGCCGATATAGATTTCCACCGTTTAAAATAAAGTTCAGGACTGATTTTATCTTCTCAAGTCTGAAAAATCGATCGCTATTCACAAAGAAATGATTGATCTCTAGAAACTGTCTTTTTACGCGTCAGAGTACAGATTTCATGACGCAGAAGTCGGCTGATTTCCACCGTTTGAAATGATTTTCAGAACGGATTTTATTTTCTCAAGTCTGAAAAATCGATCGCTATTTACGAAAAAATGATTGATCTCTAGAAACTGTCTTTTTACGCGTCAGAGTACAGATTCCAAGAAACAGGAGTCGGCTGATATAGATTTCCACTTTTGAAATGAATTTCAGAACTGATTTTATCTTCTCAAGTCTAAAAAATCGATCGCTATTTACGAAAAAATGATTGATCTCTAGAAACTGTCTTTTTACGCGTCAGAGTACAGATTCTAAGATACAGAAGTCGGCTGATCTAGATTCCCACCGTTCCAAATGAATTTCAGAACTGCCTCATTTTCTCAAGTCAGAAAAATCGATCGCTATTTACGAAAAAATGATTGATCTCTAGAAACTGTCTTTTTACGCGTCAGAGTACAGATTCCAAGACACAGGAGTCGGCTTATATAGATACCCACCGTTTAAAATGAATTTCAAAACTGAGTTTATTTTCTCAAGTCTGAAAAATCGATCGCTATTTACGAAAAAATGATTGATCTCTAGAAACTGTCTTTTTACGCGTCAGAGTACAGATTCTAAGATACAGAAGTCGGCTGATCTAGATTCCCACCGTTCCAAATGAATTTCAGAACTGCCTTATTTTCTCAAGTCTGAAAAATCGATCGCTATTTACGAAAAAATGATTGATCTCTAGAAACTGACTTTTTACGCGTCAGAGTACAGATTCCAAGATACAGGAGTCGGCTGATTTCCACCGTTTTAAATGAATTTCAGAACTGATTTTATTTTCTCAAGTCTGAAAAATCGATCGCTATTTACGAAAAAATGATTAATCTCTAGAAACTGTCTTTTTACGCGTCAGAGTAGAGATTCCAAGATACAGGAGTCGGCCGATATAGATTTCCACCCTTGAAAATGAAGTTCAGGACAGATTTTATTTTCTCAAGTCTGAAAAATCGATCGCTATTTACAAAGAAATGATTGATTTCTAGAAACTGTCTTGTTACGCGTCAGAGTACAGATCCCAAAATACAGGAGTCGGCTGATATAGATTCCCACCGTTTAGAATGAATTTTAGAACTGATTTCATTTTCTCAAGTCTGAAAAATCGATCGCTATTTACA
Source organism: Macrophya alboannulata (assembly GCA_949628255.1). Taxonomy (NCBI): domain Eukaryota; kingdom Metazoa; phylum Arthropoda; class Insecta; order Hymenoptera; family Tenthredinidae; genus Macrophya; species Macrophya alboannulata. The sequence goes on along the minus strand of OX451210.1, from coordinate 8,568,144 downwards.
AAGAAATAATTGATCTCTAGAAACTGTTTTTTTACGCGTCACAGTACAGATTCCAAGATACAGGAGTCGGCTGATATAGATTCCCACCGTTTGAAATGAATTTCGGAACTGATTTTATTTTCTCAAGTCTGAAAAATCGATCGCTATTTACGAAAAAATGATTGATCTTTAGAAACTGTCTTTTTACGCGTCAGAGTACAGATTCCAAGATACAGGAGTCGGCTGATATAGATTCCCACCGTTTAAAATGAATTTCAGAACTGATTTTATTTTATCAAGTCTGAAAAATCGATCGCTATTTACAAAGAAATGATTGATCTCTAGAAACTGTCTTTTTACGCGTCAGAGTACAGATTCCAGAAAACAGGAGTCGGCTGATATAGATTCCCACAGTTTAAAATGAATTTCAGAACTGATTTCATTTTTTCAAGTCTGAAAAATCGATCGCTATTTACGAAAAAATGATCGATCTCTAGAAACTGTCTTTCTACGCGTCAGAGTACAGATTCCAAGATACAGGAGTCGGCCGATATAGATTTCCACCGTTTAAAATAAAGTTCAGGACTGATTTTATCTTCTCAAGTCTGAAAAATCGATCGCTATTTACAAAGAAATGATTGATCTCTAGAAACTGTCTTTTTACGCGTCAGAGTACAGATTTCATGACGCAGAAGTCGGCTGATTTCCACCGTTTGAAATGAATTTCAGAACGGATTTTATTTTCTCAAGTCTGAAAAATCGATCGCTATTTACGAAAAAATGATTGATCTCTAGAAACTGTCTTTTTACGCGTCAGAGTACAGATTCCAAGAAACAGGAGTCGGCTGATATAGATTTCCACTTTTGAAATGAATTTCAGAACTGATTTTATCTTCTCAAGTCTAAAAAATCGATCGCTATTTACGAAAAAATGATTGATCTCTAGAAACTGTCTTTTTACGCGTCAGAGTACAGATTCTAAGATACAGAAGTCGGCTGATCTAGATTCCCACCGTTCCAAATGAATTTCAGAACTGCCTCATTTTCTCAAGTCAGAAAAATCGATCGCTATTTACGAAAAAATGATTGATCTCTAGAAACTGTCTTTTTACGCGTCAGAGTACAGATTCCAAGACACAGGAGTCGGCTTATATAGATTCCCACCGTTTAAAATGAATTTCAGAATTGATTTTATTTTCTCAAGTCTGAAAAATTGATCGCTATTTTCGAAAACATGATTGATCTCTAGAAACTGTCTTTTTACGTGTCAGAGTACAGATTCCAAGACACAGGAGTCGGCTTATATAGATTCCCACCGTTTAAAATGAATTTCAGAACTGATTTCATTTTCTCAAGTCTGAAAAATCGATCGCTATTTACGAAAAAATGATTGATCTCTAGAAACTGTCTTCTTACGCGTCAGAGTACAGATTCCAAGATACAGGAGTCGGCTGATTTCCACCGTTTCAAATGAATTTCAGAACTGATATTATTTTCTCAAGTCTGAAAAATCGATCGCTATTTACGAAAAGATGATTGATCTCTAGAAACTGTCTTTTTACGCGTCAGAGTACAGATTCCAAGAAACAGGAGTCGGCTGATATAGATGTCCACTTTTGAAATGAATTTCAGAACTGATTTTATTTTCTCAAGGCTGAAAAATCGATCGCCATTACCGAAAAAATAATTGATCTCTAGAAACTGTCTTTTTACGAGTCAGAGTACAGATTCCAAAATACGGGAGTCGGCTGATCTAGATTCCCACCGTTCCAAATGAATTTCAGAACTTCCTCATTTTCTCAAGTCAGAAGAATCGATCGCTATTTACGAAAAGATGATTGATCGCTAGAAACTGTCTTTTTACGCGTCAGATTACAGATTCCAAGAAACAGGAGTCGGCTGATATAGATTTCCACTTTTGAAATGAATTTCAGAACTGATTTTATCTTCTCAAGTCTGAAAAATCGATCGCTATTTCTGAAAAAATGATTGATCTCTAGAAACTGTCTTTTTACGTGTCAGAGTACAGATTCCAAGACACAGGAGTCGGCTTATATAGATTCCCACCGTTTAAAATGAATTTCAGAACGGATTTTATTTTCTCAAGTCTGAAAAATCGATCGCTATTTACGAAAAAATGATTGATCTCTGGAAACTGTCTTTTTACGTGTCAGAGTACAGATTCCAAGACACAGGAGTCGGCTGATATAGATTTCCACTTTTGAAATGAATTTCAGAACTGATTTTATTTTATCAAGTCTGAAAAATCGATCGCTATTTACAAAGAAATGATTGATCTCTAGAAACTGTCTTTTTACGCGTCAGAGTACAGATTCCAAGATACAGGAGTCGGCTGATATAGATTTCCACTTTTGAAATGAATTTCAGAACTGATTTTATCTTCTCAAGTCTGAAAAATCGATCGCTATTTACGAAAAAATGATTAATCTCTAGAAACTGTCTTTTTACGCGTCAGAGTACAGATTTCATGACGCAGGAGTCGGCTGATTTCCACCGTTTGAAATGAATTTCAGAACGGATTTTATTTTCTCAAGTCTGAAAAATCGATCGCTATTTACGAAAAAATGATTGATCTCTGGAAACTGTCTTTTTACGTGTCAGAGTACAGATTCCAAGACACAGGAGTCGGCTTATATAGATTCCCACCGTTTAAAATGAATTTCAGAACTGCCTTATTTTCTCAAGTCTGAAAAATCGATCGCTAGTTACGAAAAAATGATTGATCTCTAGAAACTGTCTTTTTACGCGTCAGAGTACAGATTCCAAGATACAGGAGTCGGCTGATATAGATTCCCACCGTTTAAAATGAATTTCAGAACTGATTTTATTTTCTCAAGTCTGAAAAATCGATCGCTATTTCCGAAAAAATGATTGATCTCTAGAAACTGTCTTTTCACGCGTCAGAGTACAGATTCCAAGACACAGGAGTCGGCTTATATAGATTCCCACCGTTTAAAATGAATTTCAGAATTGATTTCATTTTCTCAAGTCTGAAAAATTGATCGCTATTTTCGAAAACATGATTGATCTCTAGAAACTGTCTTTTTACGCGTCAGAGTACAGATTCCAAGATACAGAAGTCGGCTGATATAGATTTCCACCGTTTAAAATGAATTTCAGAATTGATTTTAGTTTCTCAAGTCTGAAAAATTGATCGCTATTTACGAAAAAATGATTAATCTCTAGAAACTGTCTTTTTACGCGTCAGAGTACAGATTCCAAGAAACAGGAGTCGGCTGATATAGATTTCCACTTTTGAAATAAATTTCAGAACTGATTTTATTTTCTCAAGTCTGAAAAATCGATCGCTATTTCCGAAAAAATGATTGATCTCTAGAAACTGTCTTTTTACGCGTCAGAGTACAGATTCCAAGATACAGGAGTCGGCTGATATAGATTTCCACTTTTGAAATGAATTTCAGAACTGATTTTATCTTCTCAAGTCTGAAAAATCGATCGCTATTTACGAAAAAATGATTAATCTCTAGAAACTGTCTTTTTACGCGTCAAAGTACAGATTCCAAGAAACAGGAGTCGGCTGATATAGATTTCCACTTTTGAAATGAATTTCAGAACTGATTTTATTTTCTCAAGTCTGAAAAATCGATCGCTATTTACGAAAAAATGGTTAATCTCTAGAAACTGTCTTTTTACGCGTCAGAGTACAGATTCCAAAATACGGGAGTCGGCTGATATGGATTCCCACTGTTAAAAATGTATTTCAGAAGTGATTTTATTTTCTCAAGTCTGAAAAATCGATCGCTATATACAAAAAAATGATTGATTTCTAGAAACTGTCTTTTCACGCGTCAGAGTACAGATTTCATGACGCAGGAGTCAGCTGATTTCCACCGTTTGAAATGAATTTCAGAACGGATTTTATTTTCTCAAGTCTGAAAAATCGATCGCTATTTACGAAAAAATGATTGATCTCTGGAAACTGTCTTTTTACGTGTCAGAGTACAGATTCCAAGACACAGGAGTCGGCTTATATAGATTCCCACCGTTTAAAATGAATTTCAGAACTGCCTTATTTTCTCAAGTCTGAAAAATCGATCGCTATTTACGAAAAAATGATTGATCTCTAGAAACTGTCTTTTTACGCGTCAGAGTACAGATTCCAAGATACAGGAGTCGGCTGATATAGATTCCCACCGTTTAAAATGAATTTCAGAACTGATTTTATTTTCTCAAGTCTGAAAAATTGATCGCTATTTTCGAAAACATGATTGATCTCTAGAAACTGTCTTTTTACGCGTCAGAGTACAGATTCCAAGATACAGGAGTCGGCTGATATAGATTTCCATTTTTGAAATGGATTTCAGAACTGATTTTATTATCTCAAGTCTGAAGAATCGATCGCTATTTACGAAAAAATGATTAATCTCTAGAAACTGTCTTTATACGCGTCAGAGTACAGATTCCAAGATACAGGAGTCGGCTGATATAGATTCCCACCGTTTGAAATGAATTTCAGAACTGATTTTATTTTCTCAAGTCTGAAAAATCGATGGCTATTTACGAAAAAATGATTAATCTCTAGAAACTGTCTTTTTACGCGTCAGAGTACAGATTCCAAGATACAGGAGTCGGCTGGTATAGATTTCCACTTTTGAAATGAATTTCAGAACTGATTTTATCTTCTCAAGTCTGAAAAATCGATCGCTATTTACGAAAAAATGATTGATCTCTAGAAACTGTCTTTTTACGCGTCAGAGTACAGATTCTAAGATACAGAAGTCGGCTGATCTAGATTCCCACCGTTCCAAATGAATTTCAGAACTGCCTCATTTTCTCAAGTCAGAAAAATCGATCGCTATTAATAAAAAATGATTGATCTCTAGAAACTGTCTTTTCACGCGTCAGAGTACAGATTCCAAGACACAGGAGTCGGCTTATATAGATTTCCACCGTTTAAAATCAATTTCAGAATTGATTTTATTTTCTCAAGTCTGAAAAATTGATCGCTATTTTCGAAAACATGATCGATCTCTAGAAACTGTCTTTTTACTTGTCAGAGTACAGATTCCAAGACACAGGAGTCGGCTTATATAGATTCCCACTGTTTAAAATGAATTTCAGAACGGATTTTATTTTCTCAAGTCTGAAAAATCGATCGCTATTTACGAAAAAATGATTGATCTCTGGAAACTGTCTTGTTACGTGTCAGAGTACAGATTCCAACACACAGGAGTCGGCTTATATAGATTCCCACCGTTTAAAATGAATTTCAGAACTGATTTCATTTTCTCAAGTCTGAAAAATCGATCGCTATTCACGAAAACATGATTGATCTCTAGAAACTGTCTTTTTACGCGTCAGAGTACAGATTCCAAGATACAGGAGTCGGCTGATATAGATTCCCACTATTGAAGTGAATTTCAGAACTGATTTTATTTTATAAAGTCTGAAAAATCGATCGCTAATTCCGAAAAAATGATTGATCTCTAGAAACTGTCTTCTTACGCGTCAGAGTACAGATTCCAAGATACAGCAGTCGGCTGATATAGATTACCACTTTTGAAATGAATTTCAGAACTGATTTTATTTTCTCAAGTCTGAAAAATCGATCGCTATTTACGAAAACATGATTGATCTCTAGAAACTGTCTTTTTACGCGTCAGAGTACAGACTCCAAGATACAGGAGTCGGCTGATATAGATTACCACTATTGGAGTGAATTTCAGAACTGATTTTATTTTCTCAAGTCTGAAAAATCGATTGCTATTTACCAAAAACCGATTGATCTCTAGAAACTGTCTTCTTACGCGTCAGAGTACAGATTCCAAGATACAGGAGTCGGCTGATATAGATTTCCACTTTTGAAATGAATTTCAGAACTGATTTTATTTTCTCAAGTCTGAAAAATCGATCGCTATTTCCGAAAAAATGATCGATCTCTAGAAACTGTCTTTTTACGCGACAGAGTACAGACTCCAAGATACAGGAGTCGGCTGATATAGATTTCCATTTTTGAAATGGATTTCAGAACTGATTTTATTATCTCAAGTCTGAAGAATCGATCGCTATTTACGAAAAAATGATTAATCTCTAGAAACTGTCTTTATACGCGTCAGAGTACAGATTCCAAGATACAGGAGTCGGCTGATATAGATTCCCACCGTTTGAAATGAATTTCAGAACTGATTTTATTTTCTCAAGTCTGAAAAATCGATGGCTATTTACGAAAAAATGATTAATCTCTAGAAACTGTCTTTTTACGCGTCAGAGTACAGATTCCAAGATACAGGAGTCGGCTGGTATAGATTTCCACTTTTGAAATGAATTTCAGAACTGATTTTATCTTCTCAAGTCTGAAAAATCGATCGCTATTTACGAAAAAATGATTGATCTCTAGAAACTGTCTTTTTACGCGTCAGAGTACAGATTCTAAGATACAGAAGTCGGCTGATCTAGATTCCCACCGTTCCAAATGAATTTCAGAACTGCCTCATTTTCTCAAGTCAGAAAAATCGATCGCTATTAATAAAAAATGATTGATCTCTAGAAACTGTCTTTTCACGCGTCAGAGTACAGATTCCAAGACACAGGAGTCGGCTTATATAGATTTCCACCGTTTAAAATCAATTTCAGAATTGATTTTATTTTCTCAAGTCTGAAAAATTGATCGCTATTTTCGAAAACATGATCGATCTCTAGAAACTGTCTTTTTACTTGTCAGAGTACAGATTCCAAGACACAGGAGTCGGCTTATATAGATTCCCACTGTTTAAAATGAATTTCAGAACGGATTTTATTTTCTCAAGTCTGAAAAATCGATCGCTATTTACGAAAAAATGATTGATCTCTGGAAACTGTCTTGTTACGTGTCAGAGTACAGATTCCAACACACAGGAGTCGGCTTATATAGATTCCCACCGTTTAAAATGAATTTCAGAACTGATTTCATTTTCTCAAGTCTGAAAAATCGATCGCTATTCACGAAAACATGATTGATCTCTAGAAACTGTCTTTTTACGCGTCAGAGTACAGATTCCAAGATACAGGAGTCGGCTGATATAGATTCCCACTATTGAAGTGAATTTCAGAACTGATTTTATTTTATAAAGTCTGAAAAATCGATCGCTAATTCCGAAAAAATGATTGATCTCTAGAAACTGTCTTCTTACGCGTCAGAGTACAGATTCCAAGATACAGCAGTCGGCTGATATAGATTACCACTTTTGAAATGAATTTCAGAACTGATTTTATTTTCTCAAGTCTGAAAAATCGATCGCTATTTACGAAAACATGATTGATCTCTAGAAACTGTCTTTTTACGCGTCAGAGTACAGACTCCAAGATACAGGAGTCGGCTGATATAGATTACCACTATTGGAGTGAATTTCAGAACTGATTTTATTTTCTCAAGTCTGAAAAATCGATTGCTATTTACCAAAAACCGATTGATCTCTAGAAACTGTCTTCTTACGCGTCAGAGTACAGATTCCAAGATACAGGAGTCGGCTGATATAGATTTCCACTTTTGAAATGAATTTCAGAACTGATTTTATTTTCTCAAGTCTGAAAAATCGATCGCTATTTCCGAAAAAATGATCGATCTCTAGAAACTGTCTTTTTACGCGACAGAGTACAGACTCCAAGATACAGGAGTCGGCTGATATAGATTTCCACTTTTGAAATGAATTTCGGAACTGATTTTATTTTCTCAAGTCTGAAAAATCGATCGCTATTTCCGAAAAAATGATTGATCTCTAGAAACTGTCTTTTTACGCGTCAGAGTACAGATTCCAAGATACAGGAGTCGGCTGATATAGATTCCCACCGTTCAAAATGAATTTCATAACTGATTTTATTTCCTCAAGTCTGAAAAATCTATCGCTATTTACGAAAAAATGATTGATCTCTAGAAACTGTCTTTTTACGCGTCAGAGTACAGATTCCAAGATACAGGAGTCGGCTGATATAGATTCCCACCGTTCAACATGAATTTCAGAATTGATTTTATCTTCTCAAGTCTGAAAAATCGATCGCTATTTACAAAAACATGATTGATCTCTAGAAACTGTCTTTTTACGCGTCAGAGTACAGATTCCAAGATACAGGAGTCGGCTGATATAGATTTCCACCGTTCAACATGAATTTCAGAATTGATTTTATCTTCTCAAGTCTGAAAAATCGATCGCTATTCACGAAGACATGATTGATCTCTAGAAACTGTCTTTTTGCGCGTCAGAGTACAGATTCCAAGATACAGGAGTCGGCTGATATAGATTCCCACCGTTCAACATGAATTTCAGAATTGATTTTATCTTCTCAAGTCTGAAAAATCGATCGCTATTTACGAAAACATGATTGATCTCTAGAAACTGTCTTTTTACGCGTCAGAGTACGGATTCCAAGATACAGGAGTCGGCTGATATAGATTTCCACTTTTGAAATGAATTTCAGAACTGATTTTATTTTCTCAAGTCTGAAAAATCGATCGCTATTCACGAAGACATGATTGATCTCTAGAAACTGTCTTTTTGCGCGTCAGAGTACAGATTCCAAGATACAGGAGGCGGCTGATATAGATTTCGACTTTTGAAATGGATTTCAGAACTGATTTTATTTTGTCAAGTCTGAAAAATCGATCGCTATTTACGGAAAAATGATTGATCTCTAGAAACTGTCTTTTCACGCGTCAGAGTACAGATTCCAAGACACAGGAGTCGGCTTATATAGATTCCCACCGTTTAAAATGAATTTCAGAATTGATTTTATTTTCTCAAGTCTGAAAAATTGATCGCTATTTTCGAAAACATGATTGATCTCTAGAAACTGTCTTTTTACGCGTCAGAGTACAGATTCCAAGATACAGGAGTCGGCTGATATAGATTTCCACTTTTGAAATGAATTTCAGAACTGATTTTATTATCTCAAGTCTGAAAAATCGATTGCTATTTCTGAAAAAATGATTGATCTCTAGAAACTGTCTTTTTACGCGTCAGAGTACAGATACCAAGATACAGGAGTCAGCTGATATAGATTCCCACCGTTCAAAATGAATTTCATAACTGATTTTATTTTCTCAAGTCTGAAAAATCTATCGCTATTTACGAAAAAATGATTGATCTCTAGAAACTGTCTTTTTACGCGTCAGAGTACAGATTCCAAGATACAGGAGTCGGCTGATATAGATTCCCACCGTTCAACATGAATTTTAGAATTGATTTTATCTTCTCAAGTCTGAAAAATCGATCGCTATTTACGAAAACATGATTGATCTCTAGAAACTGTCTTTTTACGCGTCAGAGTACAGATTCCAAGATACAGGAGTCGGCTGATATAGATTTCCACTTTTGAAATGAATTTCAGAACTGATTTTATTTTCTCAAGTCTGAAAAATCGATCGCTATTCACGAAGACATGATTGATCTCTAGAAACTGTCTTTTTGCGCGTCACAGTACAGATTCCAAGATACAGGAGTCGGCTGATATAGATTCCCACCGTTTAAAATGAATTTCAGAACTGATTTTATTTTCTCAAGTCTGAAAAATCGATCGCTATTCACGAAGACATGATTGATCTCTAGAAACTGTCTTTTTGCGCGTCAGAGTACAGATTCCAAGATACAGGAGTCGGCTGATATAGATTCCCACCGTTCAACATGAATTTCAGAATTGATTTTATCCTCTCAAGTCTGAAAAATCGATCGCTATTTACGAAAACATGATTGATCTCTAGAAACTGTCTTTTTACGCGTCAGAGTACGGATTCCAAGATACAGGAGTCGGCTGATATAGATTTCCACTATTGGAATGAATTTCAGAACTGATTTTATTTTCTCAAGTCTGAAAAATCGATCGCTATTTCCGAAGAAATGATTAATCTCCAGAAACTATCTTTTTACGCTTTAGAGTACAGATTCCAAGATACAGGAGGCGGCTGATATAGATTTCGACTTTTGAAATGGATTTCAGAACTGATTTTATTTTGTCAAGTCTGAAAAATCGATCGCTATTTACGAAAAAATGATTAATCTCTAGAAACTGTCTTTTTACGCGTCAGAGTACAGATTCCAAAATACAGGAGTCGGTTGATATAGATTTCCACCGTTCAACATGAATTTCAGGATTGATTTTATCTTCTCAAGTCTGAAAAATCGATCGCTATTTACGAAAACATGATTGATCTCTAGAAACTGTCTTTTTACGCGTCAGAGTACAGATACCACGATACAGGAGTCGGCTAATATAGATTTCCACCATTTTAAATGAATTTCAGAACTGATTTTATTTCCTCAATTCTGAAAAATCGATCGCTATTCACGAAAAAATGATTGATCTCTAGAAACTGTCTCTTTACGCTTCAGAGTACAGATTCCAAGATACAGAAGTTGGCTAATACAGATTCCCACCGTTGGAAACGATTTTCAGAACTGATTTTATTTTCTCAAGTCTGAGAAATCGATCGCTATTTACGAAAAAATGATTAATCTCTAGAAACTGTCTTTTTACGCGTCAGAGTACAGATTCCAAGATACAGGAGTCGGTTAATATAGATTTCCACCGTTCAACATGAATTTCAGAATTGATTTCATCTTCTCAAGTCTGAAAAATCGATCGCTATTTACGAAAACATGATTGATCTCTAGAAACTGTCTTTTTACGCGTCAGAGTACAGATTCCAAGATACAGGAGTCGGCTGATATAGATTTCCACTTTTGAAATGAGTTTCAGAACTGATTTTATTTTCTCAAGTCTGAAAAATCGATCGCTATTTACGAAAAAATGATTGATTTCTAGAAACTGTCTTTTTACGCGTCAGAGTACGGATTCCAAGATACAGGAGTCGGCTGATATAGATTTCCACTATTGAAATGAATTTCAGAACTGATTTTATTTTCTCAAGTCTGAAAAATCGATCGCTATTTACGAAAAAATGATTGATCTCTAGAAACTGTCTTTTTACGCGTCAGAGTACAGATTTCAAGATACAGAAGTCGGCTGATATAGATTTCCAACGTTTAAAATGAATTTCAGAACTGATTTTATTTTCTCAAGTCTGAAAAATCGATCGCTATTTACGAAAAAATGATTAATCTCTAGAAACTGTCTTTTTACGCGTCAGAGTACAGATTCCAAGAAACAGGAGTCGGTTGATATAGATTTCCACCGTTTAAAATGAATTTCAGAACTGATTTTATTCTCTCAAGTCTGAAAAATCGATCGCTATTCACGAAAACATGATTGATCTCTAGAAACTGTCTTTTCACGCGTCAGAGTACAGACTCCAAGATACAGGAGTCGGCTAATATAGATTTCCACCGTTTAAAATGAATTTCAGAACTGATTTTATTTTCTCAAGTCTGAAAAATCGATCGCTATTTACGAAAAAATGATTGATCTCTAGAAACTGTCTTTTTACGCGTCAGAGTACAGATTTCAAGATACAGGAGTCGGCTGATATAGATTCCCACTATTGAAGTGAATTTCAGAACTGATTTTATTTTATAAAGTCTGAAAAATCGATCGCTCATTCCGAAAAAATGATTGATCTCTAGAAACTGTCTTCTAACGCGTCAGAGTACAGATACCAAGATACAGGAGTCAGCTGATATAGATTCCCACCGTTCAAAATGAATTTCATAACTGATTTTATTTTCTCAAGTCTGAAAAATCTATCGCTATTTACGAAAAAATGATTGATCTCTAGAAACTGTCTTTTTACGCGTCAGAGTACAGATTCCAAGATACAGGAGTCGGCTGATATAGATTTCCACTTTTGAAATGAATTTCAGAACTGATTTTATTTTCTCAAGTCTGAAAAATCGATCGCCATTACCGAAAAAATAATTGATCTCTAGAAACTGTCTTTTTACGAGTCAGAGTACAGATTCCAAAATACGGGAGTCGGCTGATATGGATTCCCACCGTTAAAAATGTATTTCAGAACTGATTTTATTTTCTCAAGTCTGAAAAATCGATCGCTATTTACGAAAAAATGATTGATCTCTAGAAACTGTCTTCTTCGCGTCAGAGTACAGATTCCAAGATACAGGAGTCGGCTAATTTCCACCGTTTTAAATGAATTTCAGAACTGATTTTATTTTCTCAAGTCTGAAAAATCGATCGCTATTTACGAAAAAATGATTAATCTCTATAAACTGTCTTTTTACGCGTCAGAGTACAGATTCTAAGATACAGAAGTCGGCTGATCTAGATTCCCACCGTTCCAAATGAATTTCAGAACTGCCTTATTTTCTCAAGTCTGAAAAATCGATCGCTATTTCCGAAAGAATGATTGATCTCTAGAAACTGTCTTTTTACGCGTCAGAGTACAGATTCCAAGAAACAGGAGTCGGCTGATATAGATTTTCACCGTTTAAAATGAATTTCAGAACTGATTTTATTTTCTCAAGTCTGAAAAATCGATCGCTATTTCCGAAAAAATGATTGATCTCTAGAAACTGTCTTTTCACGCGTCAGAGTACAGATTCCAAGACACAGGAGTCGGCTTATATAGATTCCCACCGTTTAAAATGAATTTCAGAACGGATTTTATTTTCTCAAGTCTGAAAAATCGATCGCTATTTACGAAAAAATGATTGATCTCTGGAAACTGTCTTTTTACGTGTCAGAGTACAGATTCCAAGACACAGGAGTCGGCTTATATAGATTCCCACCGTTTAAAATGAATTTCAGAACTGATTTCATTTTCTCAAGTCTGAAAAATCGATCGCTATTTACGAAAAAATGATTGATCTCTAGAAACTGTCTTTTTACGCGTCAGAGTACAGATTCCAAGATACAGGAGTCGGCTGATATGGATTTCCACTTTTGAAATAAATTTCAGAACTGATTTTATTTTCTCAAGTCTGAAAAATCGATCGCTATTTCCGAAAAAATGATTGATCTCTAGAAACTGTCTTTTTACGCGTCAGAGTACAGATTCCAAGACACAGGAGTCGGCTTATATAGATTTCCACCGTTTAAAATGAATTTCAGAACGGATTTTATTTTCTCAAGTCTGAAAAATCGATCGCTATTTACGAAAAAATGATTGATCTCTAGAAACTGTCTTTTTACGCGTCAGAGTACAGATTCTAAGATACAGAAAGCGGCTGATCTAGATTCCCACCGTTCCAAATGAATTTCAGAACTGCCTTATTTTCTCAAGTCAGAAAAATCGATCGCTATTTCCGAAAAAATAATTGATCTCCAGAAACTGACTTTTTACGCGTCAGAGTACAGATTCCAAGATACAGGAGTCGGCTGATATGGATTTCCACTTTTGAAATAAATTTCAGAACTGATTTTATTTTCTCAAGTCTGAAAAATCGATCGCTATTTCCGAAAAAATGATTGATCTCTAGAAACTGTCTTTTTACGCGTCAGAGTACAGATTCCAAGATACAGAAGTCGGCTGATATAGATTTCCACCGTTCAAAATGAATTTCAGAACTGATTTTATTTTCTCAAGTCTGAAAAATCGATCGCTATATACGAAAAAATGATTGATTTCTAGAAACTGTCTTTTTACGTGTCAGAGTACAGATTCTAAGACACAGGATTCGGCTGATATAGATTCCCACCATTTAAAATGAATTTCAGAACTGATTTTATTTTCTCAAGTCTGAAAAATCGATCGCTATTTACGGAAAAATGATTGATCTCTGGAAACTGTCTTTTTACGTGTCAGAGTACAGATTCCAAGACACAGGAGTCGGCTTATATAGATTCCCACCGTTTAAAATAAATTTCAGAACTGCTTTATTTTCTCAAGTCTGAAAAATCGATCGCTATTTACGAAAAAATGATTGATCTCTAGAAACTGTCTCTTTACGCGTCAGAGTACAGATTCTAAGATACAGAAGTCGGCTGATCTAGATTCCCACCGTTCCAAATGAATTTCAGAACTGCCTTATTTTCTCAAGTCTGAAAAATCGATCGCTATTTACGAAAAAATGATTGATCTCTAGAAACTGACTTTTTACGCGTCAGAGTACAGATTCCAAGATACAGGAGTCGGCTGATTTTCACCGTTTTAAATGAATTTCAGAACTGATATTATTTTCTCAAGTCTGAAAAATCGATCGCTATTTACGAAAAAATGATTGATCTCTAGAAACTGTCTTTTTACGCGTCAAAGTACAGATCCCAAGATACAGGAGTCGGCTGATATAGATTCCCACCGTTTAAAATGAATTTCAGAACTGATTTTATTTTATCAAGTCTGAAAAATCGATCGCTATTTACGAAAAAATGATTGATCTCTAGAAACTGTCTTTTTACGCGTCAGAGTAGAGATTCCAAAATACAGGAGTCGGCTGATATTGATTCTCACCGTTTAAAATGAATTTCAGAACTGATTTTATTTTCTCAAGTCTGAAAAATCGATCGCTATTTACAAAGAAATGATTGATCTCTAGAAACTGTCTTTTCACGCGTCAGAGTACAGATTCCAAAAAACAGGAGTCGGCTGATATAGATTCCCACAGTTTAAAATGAATTTCAGAACTGATTTAATTTTTTCAAGTCTGAAAAATCGATCGCTATTTACAAAGAAATGATTGATTTCTAGAAACTGTCTTGTTACGCGTCAGAGTACAGATCCCAAGATACAGGAGTCGGCTGATCTAGATTCCCACCGTTCCAAATGAATTTCAGAACTGCCTTATTTTCTCAAGTCTGAAAAATCGATCGCTATTTACGAAAAAATGATTGATCTCTAGAAACTGTCTTTTTACGCGTCAGAGTACAGATTTCAAGATACAGGAGTCGGCTGATATAGATTCCCACTATTGAAGTGAATTTCAGAACTGATTTTATTTTATAAAGTCTGAAAAATCGATCGCTCATTCCGAAAAAATGATTGATCTCTAGAAACTGTCTTTTTACGCGTCAGAGTACAGATTCCAAGATACAGGAGTCGGCTGATATAGATTTCCACTTTTGAAATGAATTTCAGAACTGATTTTATTTTCTCAAGTCTGAAAAATCTATCGCTATTTACGAAAAAATGATTGATCTCTAGAAACTGTCTTTTTACGCGTCAGAGTACAGATTCCAAGATACAGGAGTCGGCTGATATAGATTTCCACTTTTGAAATGAATTTCAGAACTGATTTTATTTTCTCAAGTCTGAAAAATCGATCGCTATTTACGAAAAAATGATTGATCTCTAGAAACTGTCTTTTTACGCGTCAGAGTACAGATTTCAAGATACAGGAGTCGGCTGATATAGATTCCCACTATTGAAGTGAATTTCAGAACTGATTTTATTTTATAAAGTCTGAAAAATCGATCGCTCATTCCGAAAAAATGATTGATCTCTAGAAACTGTCTTCTTACGCGTCAGAGTACAGATACCAAGATACAGGAGTCAGCTGATATAGATTCCCACCGTTCAAAATGAATTTCATAACTGATTTTATTTTCTCAAGTCTGAAAAATCTATCGCTATTTACGAAAAAATGATTGATCTCTAGAAACTGTCTTTTTACGCGTCAGAGTACAGATTCCAAGATACAGGAGTCGGCTGATATAGATTTCCACTTTTGAAATTAATTTCAGAACTGATTTTATTTTCTCAAGTCTGAAAAATCGATCGCCATTACCGAAAAAATAATTGATCTCTAGAAACTGTCTTTTTACGAGTCAGAGTACAGATTCCAAAATACGGGAGTCGGCTGATATGGATTCCCACCGTTAAAAATGTATTTCAGAACTGATTTTATTTTCTCAAGTCTGAAAAATCGATCGCTATTTACGAAAAAATGATTGATCTCTAGAAACTGTCTTCTTCGCGTCAGAGTACAGATTCCAAGATACAGGAGTCGGCTAATTTCCACCGTTTTAAATGAATTTCAGAACTGATTTTAATTTCTCAAGTCTGAAAAATCGATCGCTATTTACGAAAAAATGATTAATCTCTATAAACTGTCTTTTTACGCGTCAGAGTACAGATTCTAAGATACAGAAGTCGGCTGATCTAGATTCCCACCGTTCCAAATGAATTTCAGAACTGCCTTATTTTCTCAAGTCTGAAAAATCGATCGCTATTTCCGAAAAAATGATTGATCTCTAGAAACTGTCTTTTTACGCGTCAGAGTACAGATTCCAAGAAACAGGAGTCGGCTGATATAGATTTTCACCGTTTAAAATGAATTTCAGAACTGATTTTATTTTCTCAAGTCTGAAAAATCGATCGCTATTTCCGAAAAAATGATTGATCTCTAGAAACTGTCTTTTCACGCGTCAGAGTACAGATTCCAAGACACAGGAGTCGGCTTATATAGATTCCCACCGTTTAAAATGAATTTCAGAACGGATTTTATTTTCTCAAGTCTGAAAAATCGATCGCTATTTACGAAAAAATGATTGATCTCTGGAAACTGTCTTTTTACGTGTCAGAGTACAGATTCCAAGACACAGGAGTCGGCTTATATAGATTCCCACCGTTTAAAATGAATTTCAGAACTGATTTCATTTTCTCAAGTCTGAAAAATCGATCGCTATTTACGAAAAAATGATTGATCTCTAGAAACTGTCTTTTTACGCGTCAGAGTACAGATTCCAAGATACAGGAGTCGGCTGATATGGATTTCCACTTTTGAAATAAATTTCAGAACTGATTTTATTTTCTCAAGTCTGAAAAATCGATCGCTATTTCCGAAAAAATGATTGATCTCTAGAAACTGTCTTTTTACGCGTCAGAGTACAGATTCCAAGACACAGGAGTCGGCTTATATAGATTTCCACCGTTTAAAATGAATTTCAGAACGGATTTTATTTTCTCAAGTCTGAAAAATCGATCGCTATTTACGAAAAAATGATTGATCTCTAGAAACTGTCTTTTTACGCGTCAGAGTACAGATTCTAAGATACAGAAAGCGGCTGATCTAGATTCCCACCGTTCCAAATGAATTTCAGAACTGCCTTATTTTCTCAAGTCAGAAAAATCGATCGCTATTTCCGAAAAAATAATTGATCTCCAGAAACTGACTTTTTACGCGTCAGAGTACAGATTCCAAGATACAGGAGTCGGCTGATATGGATTTCCACTTTTGAAATAAATTTCAGAACTGATTTTATTTTCTCAAGTCTGAAAAATCGATCGCTATTTCCGAAAAAATGATTGATCTCTAGAAACTGTCTCTTTACGCGTCAGAGTACAGATTCTAAGATACAGAAGTCGGCTGATCTAGATTCCCACCGTTCCAAATGAATTTCAGAACTGCCTTATTTTCTCAAGTCTGAAAAATCGATCGCTATTTACGAAAAAATGATTGATCTCTAGAAACTGACTTTTTACGCGTCAGAGTACAGATTCCAAGATACAGGAGTCGGCTGATTTTCACCGTTTTAAATGAATTTCAGAACTGATATTATTTTCTCAAGTCTGAAAAATCGATCGCTATTTACGAAAAAATGATTGATCTCTAGAAACTGTCTTTTTACGCGTCAAAGTACAGATCCCAAGATACAGGAGTCGGCTGATATAGATTCCCACCGTTTAAAATGAATTTCAGAACTGATTTTATTTTATCAAGTCTGAAAAATCGATCGCTATTTACGAAAAAATGATTGATCTCTAGAAACTGTCTTTTTACGCGTCAGAGTAGAGATTCCAAAATACAGGAGTCGGCTGATATTGATTCTCACCGTTTAAAATGAATTTCAGAACTGATTTTATTTTCTCAAGTCTGAAAAATCGATCGCTATTTACAAAGAAATGATTGATCTCTAGAAACTGTCTTTTCACGCGTCAGAGTACAGATTCCAAAAAACAGGAGTCGGCTGATATAGATTCCCACAGTTTAAAATGAATTTCAGAACTGATTTAATTTTTTCAAGTCTGAAAAATCGATCGCTATTTACAAAGAAATGATTGATTTCTAGAAACTGTCTTGTTACGCGTCAGAGTACAGATCCCAAGATACAGGAGTCGGCTGATCTAGATTCCCACCGTTCCAAATGAATTTCAGAACTGCCTTATTTTCTCAAGTCTGAAAAATCGATCGCTATTTACGAAAAAATGATTGATCTCTAGAAACTGTCTTTTTACGCGTCAGAGTACAGATTTCAAGATACAGGAGTCGGCTGATATAGATTCCCACTATTGAAGTGAATTTCAGAACTGATTTTATTTTATAAAGTCTGAAAAATCGATCGCTCATTCCGAAAAAATGATTGATCTCTAGAAACTGTCTTTTTACGCGTCAGAGTACAGATTCCAAGATACAGGAGTCGGCTGATATAGATTTCCACTTTTGAAATGAATTTCAGAACTGATTTTATTTTCTCAAGTCTGAAAAATCTATCGCTATTTACGAAAAAATGATTGATCTCTAGAAACTGTCTTTTTACGCGTCAGAGTACAGATTCCAAGATACAGGAGTCGGCTGATATAGATTTCCACTTTTGAAATGAATTTCAGAACTGATTTTATTTTCTCAAGTCTGAAAAATCGATCGCTATTTACGAAAAAATGATTGATCTCTAGAAACTGTCTTTTTACGCGTCAGAGTACAGATTTCAAGATACAGGAGTCGGCTGATATAGATTCCCACTATTGAAGTGAATTTCAGAACTGATTTTATTTTATAAAGTCTGAAAAATCGATCGCTCATTCCGAAAAAATGATTGATCTCTAGAAACTGTCTTCTTACGCGTCAGAGTACAGATACCAAGATACAGGAGTCAGCTGATATAGATTCCCACCGTTCAAAATGAATTTCATAACTGATTTTATTTTCTCAAGTCTGAAAAATCTATCGCTATTTACGAAAAAATGATTGATCTCTAGAAACTGTCTTTTTACGCGTCAGAGTACAGATTCCAAGATACAGGAGTCGGCTGATATAGATTTCCACTTTTGAAATTAATTTCAGAACTGATTTTATTTTCTCAAGTCTGAAAAATCGATCGCCATTACCGAAAAAATAATTGATCTCTAGAAACTGTCTTTTTACGAGTCAGAGTACAGATTCCAAAATACGGGAGTCGGCTGATATGGATTCCCACCGTTAAAAATGTATTTCAGAACTGATTTTATTTTCTCAAGTCTGAAAAATCGATCGCTATTTACGAAAAAATGATTGATCTCTAGAAACTGTCTTCTTCGCGTCAGAGTACAGATTCCAAGATACAGGAGTCGGCTAATTTCCACCGTTTTAAATGAATTTCAGAACTGATTTTAATTTCTCAAGTCTGAAAAATCGATCGCTATTTACGAAAAAATGATTAATCTCTATAAACTGTCTTTTTACGCGTCAGAGTACAGATTCTAAGATACAGAAGTCGGCTGATCTAGATTCCCACCGTTCCAAATGAATTTCAGAACTGCCTTATTTTCTCAAGTCTGAAAAATCGATCGCTATTTCCGAAAAAATGATTGATCTCTAGAAACTGTCTTTTTACGCGTCAGAGTACAGATTCCAAGAAACAGGAGTCGGCTGATATAGATTTTCACCGTTTAAAATGAATTTCAGAACTGATTTTATTTTCTCAAGTCTGAAAAATCGATCGCTATTTCCGAAAAAATGATTGATCTCTAGAAACTGTCTTTTCACGCGTCAGAGTACAGATTCCAAGACACAGGAGTCGGCTTATATAGATTCCCACCGTTTAAAATGAATTTCAGAACGGATTTTATTTTCTCAAGTCTGAAAAATCGATCGCTATTTACGAAAAAATGATTGATCTCTGGAAACTGTCTTTTTACGTGTCAGAGTACAGATTCCAAGACACAGGAGTCGGCTTATATAGATTCCCACCGTTTAAAATGAATTTCAGAACTGATTTCATTTTCTCAAGTCTGAAAAATCGATCGCTATTTACGAAAAAATGATTGATCTCTAGAAACTGTCTTTTTACGCGTCAGAGTACAGATTCCAAGATACAGGAGTCGGCTGATATGGATTTCCACTTTTGAAATAAATTTCAGAACTGATTTTATTTTCTCAAGTCTGAAAAATCGATCGCTATTTCCGAAAAAATGATTGATCTCTAGAAACTGTCTTTTTACGCGTCAGAGTACAGATTCCAAGACACAGGAGTCGGCTTATATAGATTTCCACCGTTTAAAATGAATTTCAGAACGGATTTTATTTTCTCAAGTCTGAAAAATCGATCGCTATTTACGAAAAAATGATTGATCTCTAGAAACTGTCTTTTTACGCGTCAGAGTACAGATTCTAAGATACAGAAAGCGGCTGATCTAGATTCCCACCGTTCCAAATGAATTTCAGAACTGCCTTATTTTCTCAAGTCAGAAAAATCGATCGCTATTTCCGAAAAAATAATTGATCTCCAGAAACTGACTTTTTACGCGTCAGAGTACAGATTCCAAGATACAGGAGTCGGCTGATATGGATTTCCACTTTTGAAATAAATTTCAGAACTGATTTTATTTTCTCAAGTCTGAAAAATCGATCGCTATTTCCGAAAAAATGATTGATCTCTAGAAACTGTCTCTTTACGCGTCAGAGTACAGATTCTAAGATACAGAAGTCGGCTGATCTAGATTCCCACCGTTCCAAATGAATTTCAGAACTGCCTTATTTTCTCAAGTCTGAAAAATCGATCGCTATTTACGAAAAAATGATTGATCTCTAGAAACTGACTTTTTACGCGTCAGAGTACAGATTCCAAGATACAGGAGTCGGCTGATTTTCACCGTTTTAAATGAATTTCAGAACTGATATTATTTTCTCAAGTCTGAAAAATCGATCGCTATTTACGGAAAAATGATTGATCTCTGGAAACTGTCTTTTTACGTGTCAGAGTACAGATTCCAAGACACAGGAGTCGGCTTATATAGATTCCCACCGTTTAAAATAAATTTCAGAACTGCTTTATTTTCTCAAGTCTGAAAAATCGATCGCTATTTACGAAAAAATGATTGATCTCTAGAAACTGTCTCTTTACGCGTCAGAGTACAGATTCTAAGATACAGAAGTCGGCTGATCTAGATTCCCACCGTTCCAAATGAATTTCAGAACTGCCTTATTTTCTCAAGTCTGAAAAATCGATCGCTATTTACGAAAAAATGATTGATCTGTAGAAACTGACTTTTTACGCGTCAGAGTACAGATTCCAAGATACAGGAGTCGGCTGATTTTCACCGTTTTAAATGAATTTCAGAACTGATTTTATTTTCTCAAGTCTGAAAAATCGATCGCTATTTACAAAGAAATGATTGATCTCTAGAAACTGTCTTTTCACGCGTCAGAGTACAGATTCCAAAAAACAGGAGTCGGCTGATATAGATTCCCACAGTTTAAAATGAATTTCAGAACTGATTTAATTTTTTCAAGTCTGAAAAATCGATCGCTATTTACAAAGAAATGATTGATTTCTAGAAACTGTCTTGTTACGCGTCAGAGTACAGATCCCAAGATACAGGAGTCGGCTGATCTAGATTCCCACCGTTCCAAATGAATTTCAGAACTGCCTTATTTTCTCAAGTCTGAAAAATCGATCGCTATTTACGAAAAAATGATTGATCTCTAGAAACTGTCTTTTTACGCGTCAGAGTACAGATTTCAAGATACAGGAGTCGGCTGATATAGATTCCCACTATTGAAGTGAATTTCAGAACTGATTTTATTTTATAAAGTCTGAAAAATCGATCGCTCATTCCGAAAAAATGATTGATCTCTAGAAACTGTCTTTTTACGCGTCAGAGTACAGATTCCAAGATACAGGAGTCGGCTGATATAGATTTCCACTTTTGAAATGAATTTCAGAACTGATTTTATTTTCTCAAGTCTGAAAAATCTATCGCTATTTACGAAAAAATGATTGATCTCTAGAAACTGTCTTTTTACGCGTCAGAGTACAGATTCCAAGATACAGGAGTCGGCTGATATAGATTTCCACTTTTGAAATGAATTTCAGAACTGATTTTATTTTCTCAAGTCTGAAAAATCGATCGCTATTTACGAAAAAATGATTGATCTCTAGAAACTGTCTTTTTACGCGTCAGAGTACAGATTTCAAGATACAGGAGTCGGCTGATATAGATTCCCACTATTGAAGTGAATTTCAGAACTGATTTTATTTTATAAAGTCTGAAAAATCGATCGCTCATTCCGAAAAAATGATTGATCTCTAGAAACTGTCTTCTTACGCGTCAGAGTACAGATACCAAGATACAGGAGTCAGCTGATATAGATTCCCACCGTTCAAAATGAATTTCATAACTGATTTT
This sequence comes from Macrophya alboannulata, assembly GCA_949628255.1. Lineage (NCBI taxonomy): Eukaryota > Metazoa > Arthropoda > Insecta > Hymenoptera > Tenthredinidae > Macrophya > Macrophya alboannulata. Next base: position 8,545,979 of record OX451210.1, on the reverse strand, counting down.
ATTTTCTCAAGTCTGAAAAATCTATCGCTATTTACGAAAAAATGATTGATCTCTAGAAACTGTCTTTTTACGCGTCAGAGTACAGATTCCAAGATACAGGAGTCGGCTGATATAGATTTCCACTTTTGAAATTAATTTCAGAACTGATTTTATTTTCTCAAGTCTGAAAAATCGATCGCCATTACCGAAAAAATAATTGATCTCTAGAAACTGTCTTTTTACGAGTCAGAGTACAGATTCCAAAATACGGGAGTCGGCTGATATGGATTCCCACCGTTAAAAATGTATTTCAGAACTGATTTTATTTTCTCAAGTCTGAAAAATCGATCGCTATTTACGAAAAAATGATTGATCTCTAGAAACTGTCTTCTTCGCGTCAGAGTACAGATTCCAAGATACAGGAGTCGGCTAATTTCCACCGTTTTAAATGAATTTCAGAACTGATTTTATTTTCTCAAGTCTGAAAAATCGATCGCTATTTACGAAAAAATGATTAATCTCTATAAACTGTCTTTTTACGCGTCAGAGTACAGATTCTAAGATACAGAAGTCGGCTGATCTAGATTCCCACCGTTCCAAATGAATTTCAGAACTGCCTTATTTTCTCAAGTCTGAAAAATCGATCGCTATTTCCGAAAAAATGATTGATCTCTAGAAACTGTCTTTTTACGCGTCAGAGTACAGATTCCAAGAAACAGGAGTCGGCTGATATAGATTTTCACCGTTTAAAATGAATTTCAGAACTGATTTTATTTTCTCAAGTCTGAAAAATCGATCGCTATTTCCGAAAAAATGATTGATCTCTAGAAACTGTCTTTTCACGCGTCAGAGTACAGATTCCAAGACACAGGAGTCGGCTTATATAGATTCCCACCGTTTAAAATGAATTTCAGAACGGATTTTATTTTCTCAAGTCTGAAAAATCGATCGCTATTTACGAAAAAATGATTGATCTCTGGAAACTGTCTTTTTACGTGTCAGAGTACAGATTCCAAGACACAGGAGTCGGCTTATATAGATTCCCACCGTTTAAAATGAATTTCAGAACTGATTTCATTTTCTCAAGTCTGAAAAATCGATCGCTATTTACGAAAAAATGATTGATCTCTAGAAACTGTCTTTTTACGCGTCAGAGTACAGATTCCAAGATACAGGAGTCGGCTGATATGGATTTCCACTTTTGAAATAAATTTCAGAACTGATTTTATTTTCTCAAGTCTGAAAAATCGATCGCTATTTCCGAAAAAATGATTGATCTCTAGAAACTGTCTTTTTACGCGTCAGAGTACAGATTCCAAGACACAGGAGTCGGCTTATATAGATTTCCACCGTTTAAAATGAATTTCAGAACGGATTTTATTTTCTCAAGTCTGAAAAATCGATCGCTATTTACGAAAAAATGATTGATCTCTAGAAACTGTCTTTTTACGCGTCAGAGTACAGATTCTAAGATACAGAAAGCGGCTGATCTAGATTCCCACCGTTCCAAATGAATTTCAGAACTGCCTTATTTTCTCAAGTCAGAAAAATCGATCGCTATTTCCGAAAAAATAATTGATCTCCAGAAACTGACTTTTTACGCGTCAGAGTACAGATTCCAAGATACAGGAGTCGGCTGATATGGATTTCCACTTTTGAAATAAATTTCAGAACTGATTTTATTTTCTCAAGTCTGAAAAATCGATCGCTATTTCCGAAAAAATGATTGATCTCTAGAAACTGTCTCTTTACGCGTCAGAGTACAGATTCTAAGATACAGAAGTCGGCTGATCTAGATTCCCACCGTTCCAAATGAATTTCAGAACTGCCTTATTTTCTCAAGTCTGAAAAATCGATCGCTATTTACGAAAAAATGATTGATCTCTAGAAACTGACTTTTTACGCGTCAGAGTACAGATTCCAAGATACAGGAGTCGGCTGATTTTCACCGTTTTAAATGAATTTCAGAACTGATATTATTTTCTCAAGTCTGAAAAATCGATCGCTATTTACGGAAAAATGATTGATCTCTGGAAACTGTCTTTTTACGTGTCAGAGTACAGATTCCAAGACACAGGAGTCGGCTTATATAGATTCCCACCGTTTAAAATAAATTTCAGAACTGCTTTATTTTCTCAAGTCTGAAAAATCGATCGCTATTTACGAAAAAATGATTGATCTCTAGAAACTGTCTCTTTACGCGTCAGAGTACAGATTCTAAGATACAGAAGTCGGCTGATCTAGATTCCCACCGTTCCAAATGAATTTCAGAACTGCCTTATTTTCTCAAGTCTGAAAAATCGATCGCTATTTACGAAAAAATGATTGATCTCTAGAAACTGACTTTTTACGCGTCAGAGTACAGATTCCAAGATACAGGAGTCGGCTGATTTTCACCGTTTTAAATGAATTTCAGAACTGATATTATTTTCTCAAGTCTGAAAAATCGATCGCTATTTACGAAAAAATGATTGATCTCTAGAAACTGTCTTTTTACGCGTCAAAGTACAGATCCCAAGATACAGGAGTCGGCTGATATAGATTCCCACCGTTTAAAATGAATTTCAGAACTGATTTTATTTTATCAAGTCTGAAAAATCGATCGCTATTTACGAAAAAATGATTGATCTCTAGAAACTGTCTTTTTACGCGTCAGAGTAGAGATGCCAAAATACAGGAGTCGGCTGATATTGATTCTCACCGTTTAAAATGAATTTCAGAACTGATTTTATTTTCTCAAGTCTGAAAAATCGATCGCTATTTACAAAGAAATGATTGATCTCTAGAAACTGTCTTTTCACGCGTCAGAGTACAGATTCCAAAAAACAGGAGTCGGCTGATATAGATTCCCACAGTTTAAAATGAATTTCAGAACTGATTTAATTTTTTCAAGTCTGAAAAATCGATCGCTATTTACAAAGAAATGATTGATTTCTAGAAACTGTCTTGTTACGCGTCAGAGTACAGATCCCAAGATACAGGAGTCGGCTGATCTAGATTCCCACCGTTCCAAATGAATTCCAGAACTGCCTTATTTTCTCAAGTCTGAAAAATCGATCGCTATTTACGAAAAAATGATTGATCTCTAGAAACTGTCTTTTTACGCGTCAGAGTACAGATTTCAAGATACAGGAGTCGGCTGATATAGATTCCCACTATTGAAGTGAATTTCAGAACTGATTTTATTTTATAAAGTCTGAAAAATCGATCGCTCATTCCGAAAAAATGATTGATCTCTAGAAACTGTCTTTTTACGCGTCAGAGTACAGATTCCAAGATACAGGAGTCGGCTGATATAGATTTCCACTTTTGAAATGAATTTCAGAACTGATTTTATTTTCTCAAGTCTGAAAAATCTATCGCTATTTACGAAAAAATGATTGATCTCTAGAAACTGTCTTTTTACGCGTCAGAGTACAGATTCCAAGATACAGGAGTCGGCTGATATAGATTTCCACTTTTGAAATGAATTTCAGAACTGATTTTATTTTCTCAAGTCTGAAAAATCGATCGCCATTACCGAAAAAATAATTGATCTCTAGAAACTGTCTTTTTACGAGTCAGAGTACAGATTCCAAAATACGGGAGTCGGCTGATATGGATTCCCACCGTTAAAAATGTATTTCAGAACTGATTTTATTTTCTCAAGTCTGAAAAATCGATCGCTATTTACGAAAAAATGATTGATCTCTAGAAACTGTCTTCTTCGCGTCAGAGTACAGATTCCAAGATACAGGAGTCGGCTAATTTCCACCGTTTTAAATGAATTTCAGAACTGATTTTATTTTCTCAAGTCTGAAAAATCGATCGCTATTTACGAAAAAATGATAAATCTCTATAAACTGTCTTTTTACGCGTCAGAGTACAGATTCTAAGATACAGAAGTCGGCTGATCTAGATTCCCACCGTTCCAAATGAATTTCAGAACTGCCTTATTTTCTCAAGTCTGAAAAATCGATCGCTATTTCCGAAAAAATGATTGATCTCTAGAAACTGTCTTTTTACGCGTCAGAGTACAGATTCCAAGATACAGAAGTCGGCTGATATAGATTCCCACCGTTCAAAATGAATTTCAGAACTGATTTTATTTTCTCAAGTCTGAAAAATCGATCGCTATTTACGAAAAAATGATTGATCTCTAGAAACTGTCTTTTTACGCGTCAGAGTACAGATTTCAAGATACAGAAGTCGGCTGATATAGATTTCCAACGTTTAAAATAAATTTCAGAACTGATTTTATTTTCTCAAGTCTAAAAAATCAATCGCCATTACCGAAAAAATAATTGATCTCTAGAAACTGTCTTTTTACTATTCAGAGTACAGATTCCAAAATACGGGAGTCGGCTGATATGGATTCCCACCGTTAAAAATGTGTTTCAGAACTGATTTTATTTTCTCAAGTCTGAAAAATCGATCGCTATATACGAAAAAATGATTGATTTCTAGAAACTGTCTTTTTACGTGTCAGAGTACAGATTCCAAGACACAGGATTCGGCTGATATAGATTCCCACCATTTAAAATGAATTTCAGAACTGATTTTATTTTCTCAAGTCTGAAAAATCGATCGCTATTTACGGAAAAATGATTGATCTCTGGAAACTGTCTTTTTACGTGTCAGAGTACAGATTCCAAGACACAGGAGTCGGCTTATATAGATTCCCACCGTTTAAAATAAATTTCAGAACTGCTTTATTTTCTCAAGTCTGAAAAATCGATCGCTATTTACGAAAAAATGATTGATCTCTAGAAACTGTCTTTTTACGCGTCAGAGTACAGATTCTAAGATACAGAAGTCGGCTGATCTAGATTCCCACCGTTCCAAATGAATTTCAGAACTGCCTTATTTTCTCAAGTCTGAAAAATCGATCGCTATTTACGAAAAAATGATTGATCTCTAGAAACTGACTTTTTACGCGTCAGAGTACAGATTCCAAGATACAGGAGTCGGCTGATTTTCACCGTTTTAAATGAATTTCAGAACTGATATTATTTTCTCAAGTCTGAAAAATCGATCGCTATTTACGAAAAAATGATTGATCTCTAGAAACTGTCTTTTTACGCGTCAAAGTACAGATCCCAAGATACAGGAGTCGGCTGATATAGATTTCCACCGTTTAAAATGAATTTCAGAACTGATTTTATTTTATCAAGTCTGAAAAATCGATCGCTATTTACGAAAAAATGATTGATCTCTAGAAACTGTCTTTTTACGCGTCAGAGTAGAGATTCCAAAATACAGGAGTCGGCTGATATTGATTCTCACCGTTTAAAATGAATTTCAGAACTGATTTTATTTTCTCAAGTCTGAAAAATCGATCGCTATTTACAAAGAAATGATTGATCTCTAGAAACTGTCTTTTTACGCGTCAGAGTACAGATTCCAAAAAACAGGAGTCGGCTGATATAGATTCCCACTATTGAAGTGAATTTCAGAACTGATTTTATTTTATAAAGTCTGAAAAATCGATCGCTCATTCCGAAAAAATGATTGATCTCTAGAAACTGTCTTTTTACGCGTCAGAGTACAGACTCCAAGATACAGGAGTCGGCTGATATAGATTACCACTATTAGAGTGAATTTCAGAACTGATTTTATTTTCTCAAGTCTGAAAAATCTATCGCTATTTACGAAAAAATGATTGATCTCTAGAAACTGTCTTTTTACGCGTCAAAGTACAGATTCCAAGATACAGGAGTCGGCTGATATAGATTTCCACTTTTGAAATGAATTTCAGAACTGATTTTATTTTCTCAAGTCTGAAAAATCTATCGCTATTTACGAAAAAATGATTGATCTCTAGAAACTGTCTTTTTACGCGTCAGAGTACAGATTCCAAGATACAGGAGTCGGCTGATATAGATTTCCACTTTTGAAATGAATTTCAGAACTGATTTTATTTTCTCAAGTCTGAAAAATCGATCGCCATTACCGAAAAAATAATTGATCTCTAGAAACTGTCTTTTTACGAGTCAGAGTACAGATTCCAAAATACGGGAGTCGGCTGATATGGATTCCCACCGTTAAAAATGTATTTCAGAACTGATTTTATTTTCTCAAGTCTGAAAAATCGATCGCTATTTACGAAAAAATGATTGATCTCTAGAAACTGTCTTCTTCGCGTCAGAGTACAGATTCCAAGATACAGGAGTCGGCTAATTTCCACCGTTTTAAATGAATTTCAGAACTGATTTTATTTTCTCAAGTCTGAAAAATCGATCGCTATTTACGAAAAAATGATAAATCTCTATAAACTGTCTTTTTACGCGTCAGAGTACAGATTCTAAGATACAGAAGTCGGCTGATCTAGATTCCCACCGTTCCAAATGAATTTCAGAACTGCCTTATTTTCTCAAGTCTGAAAAATCGATCGCTATTTCCGAAAAAATGATTGATCTCTAGAAACTGTCTTTTTACGCGTCAGAGTACAGATTCCAAGATACAGAAGTCGGCTGATATAGATTCCCACCGTTCAAAATGAATTTCAGAACTGATTTTATTTTCTCAAGTCTGAAAAATCGATCGCTATTTACGAAAAAATGATTGATCTCTAGAAACTGTCTTTTTACGCGTCAGAGTACAGATTTCAAGATACAGAAGTCGGCTGATATAGATTTCCAACGTTTAAAATGAATTTCAGAACTGATCTTATTTTCTCAAGTCTAAAAAATCAATCGCCATTACCGAAAAAATAATTGATCTCTAGAAACTGTCTTTTTACTAGTCAGAGTACAGATTCCAAAATACGGGAGTCGGCTGATATGGATTCCCACCGTTAAAAATGTGTTTCAGAACTGATTTTATTTTCTCAAGTCTGAAAAATCGATCGCTATATACGAAAAAATGATTGATTTCTAGAAACTGTCTTTTTACGTGTCAGAGTACAGATTCCAAGACACAGGATTCGGCTGATATAGATTCCCACCATTTAAAATGAATTTCAGAACTGATTTTATTTTCTCAAGTCTGAAAAATCGATCGCTATTTACGGAAAAATGATTGATCTCTGGAAACTGTCTTTTTACGTGTCAGAGTACAGATTCCAAGACACAGGAGTCGGCTTATATAGATTCCCACCGTTTAAAATAAATTTCAGAACTGCTTTATTTTCTCAAGTCTGAAAAATCGATCGCTATTTACGAAAAAATGATTGATCTCTAGAAACTGTCTTTTTACGCGTCAGAGTACAGATTCTAAGATACAGAAGTCGGCTGATCTAGATTCCCACCGTTCCTAATGAATTTCAGAACTGCCTTATTTTCTCAAGTCTGAAAAATCGATCGCTATTTACGAAAAAATGATTGATCTCTAGAAACTGACTTTTTACGCGTCAGAGTACAGATTCCAAGATACAGGAGTCGGCTGATTTTCACCGTTTTAAATGAATTTCAGAACTGATATTATTTTCTCAAGTCTGAAAAATCGATCGCTATCTACGAAAAAATGATTGATCTCTGGAAACTGTCTTTTTACGGGTCAAAGTACAGATCCCAAGATACAGGAGTCGGCTGATATAGATTCCCACCGTTTAAAATGAATTTCAGAACTGATTTTATTTTATCAAGTCTGAAAAATCGATCGCTATTTACGAAAAAATGATTGATCTCTAGAAACTGTCTTGTTACGCGTCAGAGTACAGATCCCAAGATACAGGAGTCGGCTGATCTAGATTCCCACCGTTCCAAATGAATTTCAGAACTGCCTTATTTTCTCAAGTCTGAAAAATCGATCGCTATTTACGAAAACATGATTGATCTCTAGAAACTGTCTTTTTACGCGTCAGAGTACAGACTCCAAGATACAGGAGTCGGCTGATATAGATTACCACTATTGGAGTGAATTTCAGAACTGATTTTATTTTCTCAAGTCTGAAAAATCTATCGCTATTTACGAAAAATTGATTGATCTCTAGAAACTGTCTTTTTACGCGTCAAAGTACAGATTCCAAGATACAGGAGTCGGCTGATATAGATTTCCACTTTTGAAATGAATTTCAGAACTGATTTTATTTTCTCAAGTCTGAAAAATCTATCGCTATTTACGAAAAAATGATTGATCTCTAGAAACTGTCTTTTTACGCGTCAAAGTACAGATTCCAAGATACAGGAGTCGGCTGATATAGATTTCCACTTTTGAAATGAATTTCAGAACTGATTTTATTTTCTCAAGTCTGAAAAATCGATCGCCATTACCGAAAAAATAATTGATCTCTAGAAACTGTCTTTTTACGAGTCAGAGTACAGATTCCAAAATACGGGAGTCGGCTGATATGGATTCCCACCGTTAAAAATGTATTTCAGAACTGATTTTATTTTATCAAGTCTGAAAAATCGATCGCTATTTACGAAAAAATGATTGATCTCTAGAAACTGTCTTCTTCGCGTCAGAGTACAGATTCCAAGATACAGGAGTCGGCTAATTTCCACCGTTTTAAATGAATTTCAGAACTGATTTTATTTTCTCAAGTCTGAAAAATCGATCGCTCTTTACGAAAAAATGATTAATCTCTATAAACTGTCTTTTTACGCGTCAGAGTACAGATTCTAAGATACAGAAGTCGGCTGATCTAGATTCCCACCGTTCCAAATGAATTTCAGAACTGCCTTATTTTCTCAAGTCTGAAAAATCGATCGCTATTTCCGAAGAAATGATTGATCTCTAGAAACTGTCTTTTTACGCGTCAGAGTACAGATTCCAAGAAACAGGAGTCGGCTGATATAGATTTTCACCGTTTAAAATGAATTTCAGAACTGATTTTATTTTCTCAAGTCTGAAAAATCGATCGCTAATTCCGAAAAAATGATTGATCTGTAGAAACTGTCTTTTCACGCGTCAGAGTACAGATTCCAAGACACAGGAGTCGGCTTATATAGATTCCCACCGTTTAAAATGAATTTCAGAACAGATTTTATTTTCTCAAGTCTGAAAAATCGATCGCTATTTACGAAAAAATGATTGATCTCTGGAAACTGTCTTTTTACGTGTCAGAGTACAGATTCCAAGACACAGGAGTCGGCTTATATAGATTCCCACCGTTTAAAATGAATGTCAGAACTGATTTCATTTTCTCAAGTCTGAAAAATCGATCGCTATTTACGAAAAAATGATTGATCTCTAGAAACTGTCTTCTTACGCGTCAGAGTACAGATTCCAAGATACAGGAGTCGGCTGATTTCCACCGTTTTAAATGAATTTCAGAACTGATTTTATTTTCTCAAGTCTGAAAAATCTATCGCTATTTACGAAAAAATGATTGATCTCTAGAAACTGTCTTTTTACGCGTCAGAGTACAGATTCCAAGATACAGGAGTCGGCTGATATAGATTTCCACTTTTGAAATGAATTTCAGAACTGATTTTATTTTCTCAAGTCTGAAAAATCGATCGCCATTACCGAAAAAATAATTGATCTCTAGAAACTGTCTTTTTACGAGTCAGAGTACAGATTCCAAAATACGGGAGTCGGCTGATATGGATTCCCACCGTTAAAAATGTATTTCAGAACTGATTTTATTTTATCAAGTCTGAAAAATCGATCGCTATTTACGAAAAAATGATTGATCTCTAGAAACTGTCTTCTTCGCGTCAGAGTACAGATTCCAAGATACAGGAGTCGGCTAATTTCCACCGTTTTAAATGAATTTCAGAACTGATTTTATTTTCTCAAGTCTGAAAAATCGATCGCTCTTTACGAAAAAATGATTAATCTCTAGAAACTGTCTTCTTCGCGTCAGAGTACAGATTCTAAGATACAGAAGTCGGCTGATCTAGATTCCCACCGTTCCAAATGAATTTCAGAACTGCCTTATTTTCTCAAGTCTGAAAAATCGATCGCTATTTCCGAAAAAATGATTGATCTCTAGAAACTGTCTTTTTACGCGTCAGAGTACAGATTCCAAGAAACAGGAGTCAGCTGATATAGATTTTCACCGTTTAAAATGAATTTCAGAACTGATTTTATTTTCTCAAGTCTGAAAAATCGATCGCTATTTCCGAAAAAATGATTGATCTGTAGAAACTGTCTTTTCACGCGTCAGAGTACAGATTCCAAGACACAGGAGTCGGCTTATATAGATTCCCACCGTTTAAAATGAATTTCAGAACGGATTTTATTTTCTCAAGTCTGAAAAATCGATCGCTATTTACGAAAAAATGATTGATCTCTGGAAACTGTCTTTTTACGTGTCAGAGTACAGATTCCAAGACACAGGAGTCGGCTTATATAGATTCCCACCGTTTAAAATGAATGTCAGAACTGATTTCATTTTCTCAAGTCTGAAAAATCGATCGCTATTTACGAAAAAATGATTGATCTCTAGAAACTGTCTTCTTACGCGTCAGAGTACAGATTCCAAGATACAGGAGTCGGCTGATTTCCACCGTTTTAAATGAATTTCAGAACTGATTTTATTTTCTCAAGTCTGAAAAATCGATCGCTATTTACGAAAAGATGATTGATCTCTAGAAACTGTCTTTTTACGCGTCAGAGTACAGATTCCAAGAAACAGGAGTCGGCTGATATAGATTTCCACTTTTGAAATGAATTTCAGAACTGATTTTATTTTCTCAAGTCTGAAAAATCGATCGCTATTTACGAAAAAATGATTGATCTCTAGAAACTGTCTTTTTACGCGTCAGAGTACAGATTCCAAGATACAGAAGTCGGCTGATATAGATTCCCACCGTTTAAAATAAATTTCAGAACTGCCTTATTTTCTCAAGTCTGAAAAATCGATCGCTATTTACGAAAAAATGATTGATCTCTAGAAACTGTCTTTTTACGCGTCAGAATACAGATTCTAAGATACAGAAGTCGGCTGATCTAGATTCCCACCGTTCCAAATGAATTTCAGAACTGCCTTATTTTCTCAAGTCTGAAAAATCGATCGCTATTTACGAAAAAATGATTGATCTCTAGAAACTGTCTTTTTACGCGTCAGAGTACAGATTCCAAGATACAGGAGTCGGCTGATTTCCACCGTTTTAAATGAATTTCAGAACTGATTTTATTTCCTCAAGTCTGAAAAATCGATCGCTATTTCCGAAAAAATGATTGATCTCTAGAAACTGTCTTCTTACGCGTCAGAGTACAGATTCCAAGATACAGGAGTTGGCTGATATAGATTTCCACTTTTGAAATGAATTTCAGAACTGATTTTATAATCTCAAGTCTGAAGAATCGATCGCTATTTACGAAAAAAAGATTAATCTCTAGAAACTGTCTTTTTACGCGTCAGAGTACAGATTCCAAGAAACAGGAGTCGGCTGATATAGATTTCCACTTTTGAAATGAATTTCAGAACTGATTTTATTTTCTCAAGTCTGAAAAATCGATCGCTATTTACGAAAAAATGATTAATCTCTAGAAACTGTCTTTTTACGCGTCAGAGTACAGATTCCAAGAAACAGGAGTCGGCTGATATAGATTTCCACTTTTGAAATGAATTTCAGAACTGATTTTATTTTCTCAAGTCTAAAAAATCGATCGCCATTACCGAAAAGATAATTGATCTCTAGAAACTGTCTTTTTACGAGTCAGAGTACAGATTCCAAAATACGGGAGTCGGCTGATATGGATTCCCACCGTTAAAAATGTATTTCAGAACTGATTTTATTTTCTCAAGTCTGAAAAATCGATCGCTTTATACGAAAAAATGATTGATTTCTAGAAACTGTCTTTTCACGCGTCAGAGTACAGATTTCATGACGCAGGAGTCGGCTGATTTCCACCGTTTGAAATGAATTTCAGAACGGATTTTACTTTCTCAAGTCTGAAAAATCGATCGCTATTTACGAAAAAATGATTGATCTCTGGAAACTGTCTTTTTACGTTTCAGAGTACAGATTTCAAGACACAGGAGTCGGTGTCACGTCCTCTGGACCTAGCGCCCCATACCCACGTAACTCTAACGATCTATAGGCAGTTAGAAACCTGTATTACCTACAACCGCATTAGTATCCCGACCAACCTTTCTTTCCTTTATCATACGTAGGGTCCGATATTATAAATTAGTACATAATAGTAAGGGTAATGCATACAACCACTGACTACCAAGGTAACCAATATCAAGCATCGATAATCATAGTTTTAAGATCATACTAGATAAGTGAATTTTGAATAATTAATAAGTTTAAAGTTGTTGGGGAACCAGGAGGACGTCATTAGACCACGCATAAACGCATACAAACACACCTTTATATATATATATATATATATATATATATATATATATATATATATATATATATATATATATATATATATATATATATATATATATATATATATATATATATATATATATATATATATATATAAACATAAGTCCCCTTGGTAAACCAACGACCATTAATATTATAATTTACATTACAACCAATACTATATTCAGTATTATAATCAATATTATAATGTCAGTATCATAACCAAAACAATATTATTAATTGATATCTTAGTTAAACTGAATTCATATAACCAATGCTAAAGGGTCATAGACGTATTAGCATAGATGAGTTAACTAGTTAATAATATCTAAGATATTGGGGAACCTAGAGACACTACCAGTGCTCCTAGTGAACCAATGATCACCAACATTAATTTTACAAGTAAAAATTATAATCTAATTAGAGTTAATCATATTCTTCTAACAACTATTATAATACATATCTCATCAAACCAAAGCTACAAGTAGCTAACAAATAGATATATAGATATATCCTACCACGTTAAGGGAAATAAGGAGAAAACAGGTGGTGGGCACATAGGAGCAGACAGAAACTAAAATATATTTATATATATATACATGCAACAACGAGTAAGGGGCGTAAAGCGTAGAGACACTTGAGGGGGGGAATCCCTTACAAGAGATGTATATATATATATATCAGTTAAGACTCAGAATAAGAGGAAAACCATCTGTGGTGGAGAAGCTAACCTCCCCTAATTTACATATATGTACCAACCAAAAATCAGGAAGAAATGTAAACAGGGGGAAAAGTGCTCCCATTAGCTGAACTAGTTTTCTCCTTACTAAAAATACAGTATTTGACCAATGAAATTTAGAGATGAAAACCCCACCCTTGGGAAAAGTTCCTATAAAAAAGGGTGCCGGAGGAATAATCACTCTCACTCATCCGTTTTTTTTAGCACTCTCGACCCAAATACGTTAATCATATTACCACTCTACGACCCTTTTTCTGAATATTAGTCGTACGCCATATATTAGACGTGATTACTTAAATTCATTTCTCAGTAAAGTCTAAAATTTCCTTGGTCGAATACACGAATATTTTAAAATCTTGAAAAGTGTACATCAACAATTTTCAATAAACCATTCATATTTTAATAAACAAGCATAGATTCATTATTCTCTCTCGTAAGTAGAACTTTAACTCATCCACTTACTGACGATTTTCTTACTGAGCAAATCCTATCAATTTATTAATATTCCAAACCTTCAGACCTTCAGCCTTGACACCTAGAGACAATATCTCTGGTCACGGGGTAAAAATCCAGGAGAATATCCTAGATTTGACCTCAAGTTGTCACCTGAAGTGTACTAACATATTCCTTTCCTTTTCCTGACAATACCCTTCGCTAATGCCTAGAAAATCATCGGTAACTGGAGGTAGAGTAAATAAGCCCAAGAAAATTGGTTTACCCAAAGAGATCAGAACGACCCTAAACCAACTCCTCACCGGATTGGAAAAAGCGTCTCAAGTATTAACCCGATTAATTCAATTCACTAACGAATCTTTTCCCACTCTATCAACCGATACTAAAACAGACGGAGATCCTATTATATTCGTTCCGAAATCCTTATCACTACCCCAGTCCGGAGTTTCACGAATAAGTACCGAACTATCACCACCTACAAATCCACATACCTTAACCTTAACACTAACCCCTCAGATCCTTCCTTCAGACCCAAATTCACCTCCTCAAATCATCCAAGCTCCCCTCGAAACGATCAATCTTCCTATTCAATCTACCATCACAAATAAAAACCATCTCCCAGCACAGCCCGCTACGCCCTTAACACCGTTCAACCACCCGCTTGACTCTGCTCCCGAAGAACGAGATCCTCTCTTTCTCCATCCTTATCTACCCTTTTCTAGACAAGAGAACCCAGTTACGAATCATATATCTCCTATAAACTACCAAGAACCATCCGACGCGAAGCTTTCTCCAATCATTCCTGAACAATCACCCCTTGAAGACATAGATTATTATTTGGAGATTGCCAAATCAATTCTAGACCCTAATTACGCACTGCCTATACTCACTGACGATATCCTGACGGACGTGGATCATTGGGAGCAGCAGCAGCAACAGCAACAACAACCAACGCCCTCAACGGAATAAACCCGGATACACAAGGTAAACAAAAGTAATTCTAGTTAACTAAATTTTCCTACTATACCAACTGTTTTTCCCGATTAAGAATTTTCTCTAATACTCCCCGTATCCCGATACAAGTGTATTCGAAAGGGAGTCTACTTTACCGGTAACGTGCGAAGTAAAGTCTTTTCACACTGGGTGGCAGGTATAACGAGAGTCCCGATTTCCCTAGCTCGCGTTATATATGTATATATTTTATTCCCCCGGTTTAATAAAAGATTGACTCGTTGGGACGTTACATATTTCTGGTGACAGCGGCCTTGGGATTCGATTAAAAGGAGAAATTCTAAAAGGGAAGAATACGAAATCTCAATCAAAAGTATAATATCCAAAAATGGAGATCGAAATACCACAGAAAGAAACATATACTAAGGAAGACCTTTTGGACATATCTGCTAAATATAAGGAGCAATTTGATATAGAACAAACGCGAATGGCTGAGAAAGATCAGGAATTGAAAGCTAGAACTCGAGCCTATAGACAGAAAGAATTAGAATTTGACAGCATAAATACTAAACTAAAAGAAAATATTAAAATATCAAAATCAGAGTTAGCAGTAGTTCAAAACCCAGAGATAATGTCAGATATAACTATGGACGAAACAATCCAAGGTTTCCGAACTAAATTAGATGAAACAATAAAATATATTACAGCCCATGAAGACTCCATAACCGAAGAAGTAGGGAAATTACGCAATGAACTAAATACACTCAAGCAAACACCGGGATCTAATAAAAGTTCAGAAATAACACAAGATAAAATGTTAGAATCTCGAAACGAACCGGACCTCACAGACACAACCCCAAAAACCTCCCGAATACCAGACAGTGTTAAAACTACCCCTCCCAACCTTGAAAATTCTACACCTATTTCCTTCAAACCATCCGGCGATGCCCGCGTAACACATTCAACCCCTTTAGACCGGATAGAAGAACGTATTCGACACATAGACGAACAACTAACTACGCCACAGGCGCGAGTGATACCATATCATGATACCCCAATTCCCCTTAAACACGCTATCAGTACAATACCCACATATAACGGCGACAATATGCCTATAATGCAATTTATTAGAGCATGTAGAAAAGCAAAAGAAATGACCAGTCCGGGGTCTAGATCATATTTCACTAAATTAGTCAAAAATAAATTGCACGGACGTGCATATACCGTCGTGGAAGATAAAGACTATGACGACGTTGAATCACTATTAGATCGTCTATCAGAAATTTTCGGGCCTTCTAAATCTGTAAATTATTATCGTGGAGAGTTAGGAAGGCTGTACAAAAAGCCTAACGAACATATAATCGATTATATAAACCGCGTAAAAGATCTTAAAACGGCTATATTAGAGGCAGAACGCCGCGGTGGGCTTGAAATCACAAATGAAACATTAAAAGCAGACGACAAAGATGTGCTGGAGGGATTTTTAGAGGGGTTGCCATCAGAGTACAGAAATGGCATAGATATCTTAGGGTATAAAACATTAGACCAAGCATTCGATAGGGCAATGGAATTAGGGAAACGCTTTAACCGGGAAAAAGAAAGGGAAAAGACAGACCGACCTACCCTATCGCGTCACTCTGACTCATATGAAGCACAAAAGGAAAATATTTACTGTAGAATTTGCAAACGCAGTAATCATCGCGAAGAAAAATGCTATTTTAACCAGGATAATAGATTCAAAAGTAATGATTCTGACAGAAAACCAGTTATACCTCAAAATCGCGGAAATGATCGCACAGCAAATACAAGTATTTACCACACTCGAGAAGGTGAAAATCGAAATTTAAATAGTCAAAACGGAAATTTTAGTATTAATCAGGAAAATAACTATCATATTCGGAATAATGAAAATCGAAATCAACAAAGAACCGGGAATTTTAATAGTAACCAAGGAAGTTATGAACGCGGAAACAATAGTCCACGACGGGAGGAATTCCATTCGACATTAATTTGTGCCTATTGTAAGAAATCAGGGCATGTTATAAATGATTGCCGAAGAAGAGAATATAATAATGCGTTAAGAAACGAAGATCAGGATAACTCAGGGAATCATCAATCGGGAAACGGAGGCGGACCTTCGGGGACATGGGGTGGACCCCGAGAGGCCAGCCAGACCTTTTCCGCTCTACCTATACAAACAGAACCAGCCGTATCGCAACAGTTAAACTGACCGCCCATGAGCAGGTACCTTCAGTAAACATCATGTCAAAAGATTTATATAACAATGTCGACATGATGATAGACACAGGGTCCGAGCCTAATCTTTTAAAAATAAATGCTTTGAAAAACTTAACTAATATAAACCGCTGTGAGATCTTGAAACTCACAGGAATAACAGAAAATTTCGTAAATACATTAGGGAAGATAACAATAAAAATATTCAATATACCGATCTCTTTCCATTTAGTTGACGATGACTTCCCTATATCACAAACAGGTATATTAGGATCGGATTTCTTTCGCACACACAAAGCGATGATTAATTACGCACAGGAATGCGTCGAATTAAATAACAATCAACTTTATTTCAATTCAAGGGAAACAGTAGTGATCCCAGCCCGCACAAATAGTAGTCTTTGTATTAAAATCAAAAATAATGAATTAAAAGAAGGATATGTACCCCGGCTTATAGCAGGAGACGGGATTTTTCTAGGCGAAGCATTAGTAAAGAATAATGGTGGTAGGGCCTATATTAGAGTAACCAATACGAGAGACGAAGACGTTAGGCTAATAGTGCCTACCATTGACCTACTACCCTGCCGTGGGGCGATACCATTATTAGATTCTTCCCTAGGGCAAGAATTACGGACAAATCACATTAAAAATTCAATAGAACCTTTGAATAATGAGGAAGTTCTTAAAATAAATCATATCTTAGGGGATAAGGTAGACAAAGAAACAGAATCCACGCACTTGGAATTGAATGAGGAAATTCTCACTGCACTAGAAGGAAGCGTAAACGAAAATGCGAACGCAAATCAAAGTAATAATGATAATGAAAGCGTTAATGAAGGTGATATTAGAAGTGATAATCAAGATGTTACTGAAAGTGATAATGGAAATGATAATAGAAATGATGATGAAAACTTAAATCTACAAAATCAAAATCAAAATCAAAATCAAAATCAAAATCAAAATCAAAATCAAAATCAAAATCAAAATCAAAATCAAAATCAAAATCAAAATCAAAATCAAAATCAAAATCAAAATCAAAATCAAAATCAAAATCAAAATCAAAATCAAAATCAAAATCAAAATCAAAATCAAAATCAAAATCAAAATCAAAATCAAAATCAAAATCAAAATCAAAATCAAAATCAAAATCAAAATCAAAATCAAAATCAAAATCAAAATCAAAATCAAAATCAAAATCAAAATCAAAATCAAAATCAAAATCAAAATCAAAATCAAAATCAAAATCAAAATCAAAATCAAAATCAAAATCAAAATCAAAATCAAAATCAAAATCAAAATCAAAATCAAAATCAAAATCAAAATCAAAATCAAATTCAAAATCAGAATCAAGATCTAAACCAAAGAAATCCTCTAGATCAAGAACAAAATCAAGAAATAATATTAAACCCTCAACAAACTTCCAATATCAAGCCGCATCATTCAGACGAAAGAGATAATAGGATTAGAACTAGGATCCGCACCATATATGGCGAAGAAAGATATAATGAATTAATAGGACTTTTAAGGTTAGAACACCTGAACAGGGAAGAGAGAGAGAACATTAATAAACTCGTCAAACAAAATCAAGATAGATTTCACATACCCGGGGAAATGCTTGGAACCACTACGGCTATAGAACACGGTATAAACACAACTGATATGGTACCGGTAAACACGCGACAATATAGGTTTCCCCCTATCCACAAGGAGGAAATAACCAAGCAGGTAAAAGAACTCCTCGAAAATAAAGTCATTAGACCATCCCTCTCACCCTATAATTCACCCCTATGGATAGTCCCTAAGAAGCCCGACTCTAAAGGAAATAAACGTTGGAGAATGGTCATCGATTATCGCTCATTAAACGAAAAAACGATTGGTGACGCTTATCCGTTACCAAACATAATAGAAATATTGGATCAATTGGGCAGTGCAAAATATTTTTCTGTCTTCGATCTTGCATCCGGTTTCCATCAAATAAAAATGAAAGAAGTCGACGCACACAAAACGGCTTTCACTACGCCATACGGTCACTATGAATTCGGCTGTATGCCATTCGGTCTAAAAAATGCACCAGCAACCTTCCAGAGACTCATGGATCAGGTCCTCTCGGGGTTACAAGGAATAGAATTATTCGTATACCTCGATGATATAGTAATATATTCTAGTTCACTACAAGAACATGAGCAAAAATTTTGCACTTTAATGAAACGTTTAAGAGAAGCTAACTTAAAATTGCAACCAGATAAATGCGAATTTTTAAAAAAGGAAGTAATGTACCTGGGACATATCATCAGCGAGGAAGGATTAAAACCTGACCCTAAGAAAATAGAAGCTGTCAAGAAATTTCCAAAACCTAAAAGTGCCAAGAATATAAAACAGTTCCTAGGACTAGCCGGATATTATAGAAGATTTATACCTGACTTCTCAAAAATCGCTAAACCTCTCACTAATTCATTAAAAAAGGGTATACGTTTTACTTGGACCGATGACCAGGAGCTAGCATTTACAGAATTACAAAATAAATTATGTAGCGAACCTATTTTACAATATCCTAGATTTACCGAACCTTTCGTAATAACTACAGACGCATCTGGCTATGCTATAGGAGGTATAATCAGTCAAGGACCCATCGGAAGGGATTTACCAATTGCATACACATCTAGGCTTTTGAATGCAGCAGAACAAAATTATTCAACTACTGAAAAGGAATTGCTTGCAATAGTATATTCAGTAAACCATTTTCGCGCCTATATCTATGGAAAAAGATTTACACTCGTTACAGACCATAGACCCTTGGTATGGCTACACTCGGTAAAAGATCCAACCTCACGCCTGGTTCGCTGGAGACTAAAATTAGCGGAATACGAGTATGAAGTAATTTATAAAGCTGGAAAAGTTAATTCTAACGCAGATGCATTATCCAGGAATCCGGTAGAATCGAATCAACAGGTTTTAACTATAAAACCTAATAACCAGGAAGAAATTACCTTTTCCATCGAAATACTCCCAGGAAATTTATTTAACTCAGATGAGGATTATTCATTAGCCCACTGTGTAGCTAAGGATTTTAAGATGGGAGCAGGCATAGCATTGGAATTCAAAAATCGTTTCGGTGAAGTAGAATCGTTATTAAAACAACAACAGGAGGTCGGTGGAGTAGCTTATCTACGGATCAAGGAAAGATATATATTTTACCTTGTAACAAAAGAATATAGTAACGACAAACCCATACCGGACGCGTTAGAAAATAGTCTAAAAACGTTAAAATCACTTTGTATCAAATTAGGGTGTTACAAAATAGCTATGCCGAAGATAGGGAGCGGATTAGATCACCTCCCATGGGAAGAAACTGAAAAGAAACTCCAACAAATATTCGAACACCCGTTCTCCATTAAAGTCTATACAAACCAAGAGGCCTCAGCAAACTCAAGAACTAACGAAATAGGAAAAACCCCAAAAGCAGTTAATATCGCAGAAAAACGAAATCTACGGAATAGGCAATACCTCCATATGCCCACTAAATACGGGGATTACGAAGTAGGAACAAAGCAAACAAAAAAGATTAGGGATCGGAAGAGAACTCTCACCCCCTCGGACGTTTTCGACAAAGAGCCAACACACATGGTTACCTTAGATAATAAAGAAGCAATCACTCAACAGGGCTTTGGAAAACCCAAGACCCAAGTTTTACAACTCCCAGGAAAAATTGAGGCGTCCCATACGGTCAGCATCAACAAAGACACAAACATATTAATACCCTACTCCCAAGACCGTACCCTTGATCAAACAAATGATAATAACCATGGAGAATCGAGCCGCGAGTTAAGGAACAGGGAGAACTTACAGAAACCGGCTAAACTGACTGACTATGAACTTACCATTTCTTCACGTCAATTAAAACCTTCGCTACGTCGATCTCAAAATTTAGAATCAATATCAGAAGAAGAAATAATTAATCTTGAACAAAATTCAAATACTGATACTCCCACAAACACATCCATTGTGAATCCAGATACTTCGCACCCCTACCCAAACCCAAGGGACGTCATAGCAACACTAGGAAAATCTGACCCGCCCACAATGGCTGAACCTTATTACCCCTCACACGCTCTCAACGACACACACATAGAATCAAGAAATATAAGTGACAGTGAGGACTCCAACACAGATTCCGATTCAGACAATGGAGATCAGAACCACAATGATACATACCTATATACCAAATCAAATACAAATATCCGAAACCAGAGATAAACTAACTATGCAAAAGGGAAATATAGCATTTTTTATAACCCTTAGAAATGACCCTTGCGATGAAGGATCAAAAGACTTACAAAACATAAACAAGTTACCCCATTTCACGGACCTTACGTTAGGAAGAGCTAGAGTATTAGAAACAGGAAGCAAAAGGTATATAGGGATACCCATCAAGGAAAGTTTAAATACTCAACTAGACCACGAAATATTAATCGAAGGTTTAAAATCTTTACTAGATGTCATAATTGAATTTCAACTTAAAACTATAGCAATAGCTAAAACAGCAAAAATCGATAGCATAGAATGGAAGGAAACTTTTAAATTAATACGCGATATATTTACAAGTACTCCGTGTAAAATAACCATTTGTAACTCATTGATAAGAATTCCATCCGTGGAAGATCGAATGCAAATAATTCAGGAATATCACTCATCTGCTCTAGGTGGGCATAAAGGAGTCACAAAAACGTATAATAGAATTAGGCAAAATTATTTTTGGGAAAATATGAAGAATCAAGTTCAACGATTCATAGTGGAATGCACAAATTGTCAATTAAAGAAGTTAACTAGAGTTAAAACAAAACAACCTATGATATTGACCGACACACCGGGAGCAAGCTTCGATAAGGTATCTATGGATATAGTCGGCCCTCTACCCATAACTAGACTAGGAAATGAGTACATATTAACCGTTCAAGATCAATTAACCAAATATTCATTAGCTATTCCATTAGATGAAACTACCTCTGTAAGAATAGGAGACGCCCTCGTTAAAAATTTCTTTTGTAAATTCGGGGCACCCAAACAGATACTAACAGACCAAGGCGCGAACCTAATAAGTTCACTAATGAGAGCAATAGCCAAGCGGTTCAAAATAAAGCAATGTCGAACAACTGCATTTTACCCTCAATCCAACGGATCTATAGAAAGGTCACATCACGTACTGGCAGAATATCTTAAACAATATATCAGCAAGGAAAACAATTGGGATGAGTGGTTAGACTTAGCTATGTTCTCATATAATACCAGTGTGCATGAGGGCACGCGTTACACCCCATATGAATTAGTTTTCGGGAAAACGGCTAGATTACCTTCTAACCACGTAATCGTAGAAGAGCATAACAATAGAACCTATGGTGAATATTTAACCGAACTATTTACAAAAATTAGAGAATTACAAAATCAGGCAAAGATCAATCTAATGAAAGCAAAGGAAAAATATAAATTCTACTATGATAAAAGAATAAAACCTATTAAATTGCATCTAGGAGATATGATTTACTTATTAAAAGAACCACGTAAAGGTAAACTAGGAGATCAATATACGGGACCACATGAGGTAATAGAATTATTAAATAATCACAACGTTAAGATTAAAATAGGAAATAAGACAAAAGTAGTGCATGAGAATAAATTAAAGATTTGCAAATAATTACCTAGACTTAAAACAATAACAGATATCAGACTGTCGAAATTATATAAGAGAAGAAATAGGAAAAACCATACTCTAAAAGTTGATTGGCAAAGCATTAGCTAATTGAACCTTTCCCCTACTCCACTGATTTTTTTATTTTAATTTAAAAAAAAAACAGGAGAATGTCCTACCTATAAGCCATTGTGGAAAATAGAGACGCCCATAAATCACGTCTCCTCTTCCCTAGCTCCTGTTCTCCTTCACAAGAATGAAGATACTACCACTAGACGAGGACCCAGAGATAAACTTCTATAAAAACCCTAACATGGACGGATTTATCGAAATAGGGAATGTAATACGCTCGTACTTCATAAGAATGGATGAATCAGTGACGGGAATGGAATCTGCGGTGATCGGTGAATTAGTCATTGACGGAATTTTAACTACGGGCACATATAGATACTTTGGAATTGTGGCAAGACTTAACGACATACCAACCCTATTAAGGCAATACGGAAATATAAATAATTGCGTATTATTCGTGCTAGCCACGGATGCCGAAGCAGCATACGCTAAAATTATCAAAAACTATAAATACCATTTCACCCAATATTGTATTAAAGGACAAATGCTAGCACGAGTTTTTAATCTAGAGAGCTATTCTGTTCAAGTAGGAAGTGAAATAATATCAGGAACTTAAGTATATTTTCACTTAAGTTAATAATTAAAAAATTATGAAATCAGGGTTACGAAAAATCTAAGGAAACCAAATAAATAAAAACCATATAAATGATTTATTCAAATAATTAATGCATATACATATTCATTATAAAACTACAATACTCATATTGAGATAATTTTTTTTTTAAAGAGAATGGTAAACGGACATAAATCCATCCGGTAGTTTTCTGGCTGGGTGTCTCCAATTTTCAATGGGGTGATCCTCGCCCCATCGGCCTTCATGAAGCCATCGGATTCCAAAAAAAATCAAAACTCTCAAGATCCGACACGCACCCCTCCTCCCAGTCATGAAAGTACGTTGCCTCCATACGAATCTCCGACCTTTCCTGCCTTCTCTTCACCATCCTCATAATCACCTCTCCTGCCGCTTTTCTTTTTGCACCTCTCTATAGCAAATTAATCAATCATGTTAATCTAATCCATTGGAATAAAATGGCTTTGATATAAAAAATAGTAACAGTTTTTTTTTTTATTAAAGAAAAGGGGAAGAAAAGTCATAATCAAGGAAAAGGAGATAATAATAAAATAACATATTAAGTGAAGGGGGAATGATTTAACAAAAGAAGGGGTAATATAAATAGGAAATAATAAACTTAGACAGGAAATTTTTTTTTTTTTTTTCCTCCTCTTCCATACTTACTTTAATCTCTTCCACCAGTGCTCCCAAAGACCCCAAAATTCTTTCAATGTCCATTCTTCTTTTAATATTCTCTCCTCGCAACGAAAGATATACGAATGAATGTCTCAGCTTCAGAACAGACACTCGTATGTCAAAACACACCCTAACCATAGTATGACCAATGACAAATCAGGAAAACCCCTCACTCCAATCCCAACCAACCCAGTAACCTAGGGAACACCCATACTTATTACCACACCCACTTCGAAATTCGGATAACCCCATAATTTTAAAAGTATTGTCTATAATTATATATCTACCTTAATATCACTATTAAAAAGCCTCCTTTACATTAGAATTTCTTTTTTGACACTATACTTTGGACACGATTATACTAAAAATTTTGGTGCTTAACATCTAAATGAATAGGACACATCAGTCAGAATGAATAAGGTTCAAAATATTTTATATTTAGCAAAGATATTTTTATTTTATTTTTTCTTTTATATATACATATGTTTCACAATTTTTCTTTCTCTTTTTCTTTATAAATTATAAATGGACATAATCCCATCCGGGTGGCGCCACGCCGAATGGAACCAGTTTTCAACGGGGTGGTCATCGCCCCACCGGCCCTCAGTAAGCCACCGGATCCCGAAATAATCAAATGCGTCAAGTTGAGCGGCGTATCCACCCATCCGTTCATAGAACAAGGCTGCATCTGCGCGCCTCTGCAGCCTGTTTCTCCTTCTAAGTAAAATTTCGTTTCTCACTTCCCTTCTCGCTCCAAACTGTAACAAATAAATTCATTCACATCAACCAAGTTATTGGAAATAGAAAGAGAACGAACTTATGATACATGTGTAAATTTCTCCGTTTCCCTATACATCGAATCAATTCAAAAAGGGTTATGTATAGAATAAACATAACACCTTTTTCCTCCTTTTCTCAAAAGATGATAAATAATTCGAAATAACAAAACTAACAGATAATGAACTAATTTAATCTCAGAACTAAGAATACAAAATAAGTTATTATATGAATTCAAGAATTATACTCACATAAATCTCGTCAACCAACTCGTAGAAAAGACCAAGGATTCTTTCGAGGTTCATTTTTGTTCTTTCTTTCCCTTTATATTTTTTTTTTTCTTTCACAGTAGTTACTCTCGGTAAAAATAGTAAGAATGA
The DNA here is from genome assembly GCA_949628255.1 of Macrophya alboannulata. NCBI lineage: Eukaryota > Metazoa > Arthropoda > Insecta > Hymenoptera > Tenthredinidae > Macrophya > Macrophya alboannulata. The sequence continues at coordinate 8,521,201 of OX451210.1, read as the reverse complement.
GCACTTCAAACTAAAACCAGCACTTATATAACACCCCGAGCTCAAGGGTAATCAACGGTAAATCTTTTCCACCAATCCTGCTCAGTTTAGTAATAAGAAACACCCACACGTACTATCCGCCCATATTTAAAACAGGGAAATTGTATAGGTTCCCCACATTATCTCGAAACACCGTAAACATGAACTTGTTAAATAAAAACGCAATATATCATACCTATTATAATGATCAATTAATTATTATATATCCATTTATCGTTCTAAATATACACAAAATTTTAAACGCCTCGTTTTTTTTTGTAAAATTACAAAAAGAATACATTCAGATATTCAATCATTCCCTTCGCTCTGTTATTTGCCTCATAATTTCCCCGACATTTTCCTTTTGACACATATAAAACACGAGGCCAGATCAACACAGCAGATTCTAAATTTTTGTTTTAGACTAATCACACAATGCCTGACATACGAGAAGTACGATTCTACCTAAATTTTCAACGAAATATGCGAATGATAAAATTAAAAATAACTGGTAGCAAAGCTACAATAATCACAGGACTACCCGTACTGATCTCAATAAAGGGTATAATAATAGATTTACTCTATGATGGTATTCTAACCCCCGGGGAATATTATTGCACAATATGCAATAGAATTGAGACAGATGACGTAATAAGGAGCTTGCATTTTGTACAAGAAATACACAAGAACTCGATAATAATAGTCAGACAAACATCAACACATAAAATACACATCAGGATTAACAAAGCTGGGGAAAATTATTACATCCAATACGACGCAAACGAGAATGGTCTAATTAGTGGTCCCAAAAATGATTATAAGATAACAATAGATGGAATAGAATTATCTGGGTTAAGAGACTATGACTCTGACGAATCAGTATAACCTCGAGTACAACCATATGTAATATACTTGGTGAATCATCTGTAAAGATAAATTTAAATCAACCCTCTCAATCTCAAGAAACAAGGGATTATTTTTCTTTCCTTTTTTTTGAAAATTTTGTTGTAGAACCAATCCCGCAATGTCCAACATACAAGAGATACGTTTTTGCGCGAGTCCACGACGAAACCTACGCATGTTCAACCTAAAAATTACGGGAGGTATAGCAGTAATCATTTCAAAAACTCCCTTGCCAAGCCTCATACAAACCACCGTAATAGATTTACTTTATGACGGGACCCTAACCCCAGGAGATTATTATTGTACTTTGACCAGGAAAAACAAAACCGAAGACGTAATACAAGCCTTACACTACCCTCAAGAATTATACGCGAATTCAGTAATAATGGTTGAACAGATAGCGGAACATAAAATATACGTCAAGATAACCAAATTCAGAAGGAATTACTACGCTCAATATAAATTAACGGAACAAGGTCTACTCTGTACCTCTAAAAGGGACTATACAATATCAATAGATGGAATTAAACTGACTAGATAAAAACCATAATTGAATATAAAAACAACATACCCGCATCCATATGAAATTTGAAGACAGAACGTAGATAAAAACCGGGTTCCATCCCAAACACAATACACATGTATCCATAAAGAACCCTTATATATGTACATGAAGGGGAAAAACTCTGAATGATTTTAAAGACTAACAAAACACTTACAGGGTAATAAAACATGCCACAAGAAATGGAATTCAACTTCGGAGGCTTCAATTTCGGCGGACCAAGGTTCATAGAAATCAGTCGTGATAACAAAACCGTTTTTGTAGAATCTAATAGAGTATTAGACATATGGGAAGAAGAGATCCTGATGTATATGATAAAACATAACTTGATATTAGATGGACGTTATCTTTACGGACGATTCTTTTCACTCACTTCAGTAAACACCGTCTTAACAGATGAAACCGAGTCACAAACAATAGGAGAAGTTGTGATAATAAAGCTTCCCTATCATGCCATGATCGCCAAAATTACCACAAAATATTGTAGCATATATAAGGAATTCACAACAATTAATGGATATATAAAACCTATTTACTAGAATAAGACATAAACCATGATTATCTATATAAAAGGATAATACAATATTTTTGGACATAAGATAAGTAGGTTTACGCCCTTGTATCGACACCAAGTACCACATCCAGAACCTTTACGATTGTTACAGACAAAAACGCAACGATGTTACCAGGATCACAAACATGGTTCAGTGAAAAATGCAATTGCAACACATTGAGACGATTATTCATAAGAAACAAAAACTATGACACAGAAATAGAAGTAACTAGATCCCTTTTTTATTTTGAAAAGGTAACCCTAAGATACATAGCGTCAAGTATATACGTACCCAACGGTCTATACAGATATGTATTATCAAATAACATTGAAGACAGAATTAGACCTGACAACATAAAAAATGAAATTATGATTATCAGAACCATGGATAACAGGATCTTTGTTGTAGTTACGCTGGAAGACCTATACGTTTATAAAGAATTCCGTTGGCACAACGAATGTTTAGTCTCAAAATTTTACTCTCAAAACCTACTCAAATACGGTTAAGAAAATAAAACATATTAAATAATCAGATCTTACAAATATATATACATCTACTATTAGTATAACCACATACCCATTTAATTTAAAGCGTAAAGGTCTCATTACTTGGGAAATACCCGAACAAAAAAAAATCTTTTGAATCAACCGGAAATATTCCGATTCGTCGGATACTCTTGATAAATTACGAGAAAACATACTGGCCCAAGTGGTAAGACTTTCGCCCTAAAAGAAAAAAAAAGGTTTTCATTAGTATAGTAATAGTCTATAACCTTATAGATTTAATTTCTAAAAATTTCTTTTTCTCACTCTAAATTTAAGGGATTTAACGGTCCAAGAATGATGTTTAAATATTTGATCCTAACACTGCTACTACCCAAATTATCATGGGGTCTGGTCGGTTACGATTGCGGAAGCGGAGCCCTTAATATCACTACGATAAATCTACTCGACACCCTGGAGTGCGACTTACCTGAAACTCAACCGAAGACCGAACCCACATATATACAATTACTACAACTCTCAGAGTTCCGGCATACCGAGGTAAAACAATGCAGGGTCGAAATAGACCGCACCGTTTATTATTGTGGGATGCACTCACATGTGTCCCTAGTAAATCAAGGAAGAAGATCCTATATAGCTCCAATCAGCAGAGAGGCATGTCTTGAATTACATGAAACTGGAAGTATAGTTTTGGGAAACAACAAACGATTAACAGAAATTCGTCGAAATACCACCACAAGGAAAGCAGTAACCCTTGCTGGAGTACTCCACCCTGATGGAGCCTGCGAAGGCGAATTCTTTGATGACGGAGCAGGACAATGGACACGTGTCGTAGTACAAGCTTTAGTAAAAATTACACTAAACCGACAACACGCAACGGTAAAATTAAACACTGGGAAAATAATCCTCAAAAACGGAGTAACGTTCGAGCTAAATAAAGGCCACTGTTTTGACGAAGAAGGAGGTTATTCCTTTTGGCGTGATACACCTGCAGATGACTGTAAATTCGACTCCTATGATGTATTATATGAAGGACACGCGACTATAATAAAAGAGCAGGAGAACACTTATGCAACCCCAGATATTTTTACCCTCTCTACGGATGACGTAACTTTCGCCCTGAGCAGGAAGGAAATAACGAGAACCTGTGGACATACCCTCATAAAGACCGAACACCCCAAACTCTTTATCTTCCAAACAACAAAAGGGAATACCGTGAAGAGCAAATCCTCAATTTTAGTGGAAAACGTTGATATATTCTCATATATTAATTCAAAGTTTATCTATGTCGAAAAACACATCAAGGGACAACTAACTAACCTCTATCGGGACATAGTCGAACAAAGATGTGAATTAGAAAAACAAGTACTGAAACATGCATTGACTCTCGCTACACTAACTCCAGATGAGTTCGCATATAACTTGATGAAAGGTCCCGGTTACATGGCAATCACCGCAGGAGAAGTAATCCACGTAATTAAGTGCATACCTGTTGAATGCACCCTGCGTCCAGTAAAGGAATGTTATTCAGAATTACCTATATCTTTACGGAATGAATCATTGTTTATTACACCGAAATCCAAAATAATCGTCAGAACTGCAAACCAACATGAATGCAACCCATTCCTACCAACGATGTATAGAGTGGAGAATGTATGGTACAGATTTTCGCCAGCTCCAGTAGAAGCTTTACCACCTCAGTCTATTAAACCCACTACTACACTAACATGGAAGTACATAAACCCGGGACCATTAGGAACCAGCGGAATCTACAGCCAAAAAGACTTAGAAAAGCTCAAAGAACACTTGATGTTCCCAGCGGAGAAGCCAGCTGTATTAAACGAAGTAGCAAGAGGATTGACAGGCCGCTCAAATCAACAAAACACAATATCATTACTCAATCTATTGGATGAAAATGCATTAAACCGTATTGCCGAATCAACGGGTAAACGACTTTGGAAAGGATTCTTATCATTCGGTACAGCCAGTGCCGCTATTCTTGGTATGGTTACTATCATACAAATTATTAAATACATTATTGACACGGTGATACACGGCTATGCTCTGCACTCCATCTATGGTTGGGGAATTCAGATACTCGCAGCCGTTTGGGACTCGATCGCTAACTTGCTCCTTCACTTAAACAACCAACAAGGATCTCAACAAGCTGAAACCTCAAACAGAGAACAGGACCTCGAAGCAGGCATTGACCCTCCCGCAATCGCATCAACCCTTGAATCTCCCATGACCTACAGGAAATTACAAGAGAAGCTTCACTCTCCTCAAAAGCCAAACGTTGGTTTGACTTTTGAAAATGAGGGGGGAGGTGTCACGTCCTCTGGACCTAGCGCCCCATACCCACGTAACTCTAACGATCTATAGGCAGTTAGAAACCTGTATTACCTACAACCGCATTAGTATCCCGACCAACCTTTCTTTCCTTTATCATACGTAGGGTCCGATATTATAAATTAGTAAATAATAGTAAGGGTAATGCATACAACCACTGACTACCAAGGTAACCAATATCAAGCATCGATAATCATAGTTTTAAGATCATACTAGATAAGTGAATTTTGAATAATTAATAAGTTTAAAGTTGTTGGGGAACCAGGAGGACGTTATTAGACCACGCATAAACGCATACAAACACACCTTTATATATATATATATATATATATATATATATATATATATATATATATATATATATATATATATATATATATATATATATATATATATATATATATATATATATATATATATATATATATATATAAACATAAGTCCCCTTGGTAAACCAACGACCATTAATATTATAATTTACATTACAACCAATACTATATTCAGTATTATAATCAATATAATAATGTCAGTATCATAACCAAAACAATATTATTAATTGATATCTTAGTTAAACTGAATTCATATAACCAATGCTAAAGGGTCATAGACGTATTAGCATAGATGAGTTAACTAGTTAATAATATCTAAGATATTGGGGAACCTAGAGACACTACCAGTGCTCCTAGTGAACCAATGATCACCAACATTAATTTTACAAGTAAAAATTATAATCTAATTAGAGTTAATCATATTCTTCTAACAACTATTATAATACATATCCCATCAAACCAAAGCTACAAGTAGCTAACAAATAGATATATAGATATATCCTACCACGTTAAGGGAAATAAGGAGAAAACAGGTGGTGGGCACATAGGAGCAGACAGAAACTAAAATATATTTATATATATATACATGCAACAACGAGTAAGGGGCGTAAAGCGTAGAGACACTTGAGGGGGGGAATCCCTTACAAGAGATGTATATATATATTGTAACGGTTCAGGCTGGCTGGTTAATACAAAAAAAATTCAAGCTCAATCACACGACAATAGGTCGAGGGATTAAGCTAATCCCCTAGCTACGTTAGACGCGAAAGTGGAGGGGATAAACGCAATATAAGGAATCGTCTGCCAGCAGCGGCAGCGATTCACGGTAAAGCACCTGATCGACTCACTTGCTGTCTAATTTATCTAACTTAACTTCACTTGTCTAAAGGTATTGAAGCGTCAGAGTCAGTACCTACATAAATTCATTTATTCGAGTCGGAAGATATAGAGTCACATTTAATTAGAAACGCAATGGAATAGTAACGAGATAGAATCAAAGACTAGACAAATTATAGCAATTTGATCATAGAAAAGAAAAAGCATATAAATTTAAAAGCAAAGCGCTTTAAACTTATTTCAAAGATATCAAATAGTATTGTGTCGCTCGAACATACTGAACAGAAAACGCTAAGATAGCTAATACTCAATAACACAAAGGTTTAAAGGCCAACATAGAATAAGAATAGATTTAAGGATCACTGTCAACACTTGATTTATTTTCTTTATTTTGTAACTTTCTGGTAAATTCGGATTATTAAATCAGATAATCTAAGATTAACCCAGATTCTGTTCATTTGAGATTTCGTCTGACCTAATTAACTGCCAACAAGCCAATTATTAGGGAACAGATTAGGGAGCGCATTGCATAGTGCGGACGGCATTGGTTTACCCGTGTCCGAGGGCCAAGCTGCAATCCCGAATCTGGCAGACAGTCTTGGAATCATCGCATTCCCGGATCTGAGGTAGCGATTCAAAAAGATAGGGATAACAGGCACGACAGGCTTGGTTCGCCCGGCTCTGTGGAGGGAAGGCGGCCTTGGGAAGTTTACCCCGGGTCCGTAGTCTAGAGACGGCATTGGTTTTTCCCGTGTCCGTATAGCAGTTAATAAAACTCACAACACGCTAGGTGGCTTTGAATGGCAGACCCATTATTTCCCCACCAACAAACATTCTTAAAAGAGGAGTCCCAAAAATCACTAATATTCAAAATCACTAACTAAAAGCAATTATTAGACAAAGAACTCACGCGGACGTCGGCATTGGCTAATTCTTTAACCCGCCAATACCGCGGCACGTTACAATTGGCGCCCAACGTGGGGCTCCTCAAAAAAGGAATTTTTTTTTAAATAAAAAAGTTCATTAAAATCATTAAAATCTTTAAATTCAGTAAATTCAGTAAATTCGTTCATTCAATAGCTTCGGAAAAATAAAGTCAAATTCTAGATTATAAATAGACTGACAAAGACTTGTATGCCAGGTTTGGGATTGTTGTTTGTTTACGGTCAGACGAAATGTCGGATGAGGAATCTCGTAGAGTAAACAAAACCAAAAGTTCCAGTGTCGTCAATTTAAGTCATCGTGAATTAGATTCAGGTTTTTCGGATACAAGCTTTGCTTCTTCCTTGCAATCAACCACGATGAATCCAAACAGTAGCCATACGGATAATCCAGATCCAATTTCCAGATTAATTGAATCCATTGAACGTCTAGAAAGAAAAATGGATAATAAGTTCGAGCAAATGGAACAAACCATGTTAAGATCACAGGCAGATAGCATAGAAGCACAAACAAAGTTTGAGTCTAAAATAAATAAAAAGCTAGAAGAAAATAACGAAACAAGTCAGGCAAAAATAAACAAAATCGGTACGGATTTAAAAATTGTATCAGACGAATTAAATTACGAAGTTTCAGACTGTAAAAATAAAATCGAGACCTGCGAAAATATTTTACGTAGCGAACAAGTAGGAACCTACGAGGTTTTAAAAAGTAAAATTATTGAAAACCAGAAAGCAAGTCAGGATATGTTTACCGAGTTAAATCATAAACATGATAGTCTGAAAATAGGTTTAGAGTCTGACATAAGAAGAATACGACAACAAAGAGGTGGTCAAACTGCTGTGTTTGACAACACTAGTTTAATAACAAAACAATTAAAATTACCGACATACTCAGGAAAGGCTTGGGAAAAACCAGTCAATTTTATTAGGGAATTAGAAGAATATTTCAGTTTTCTAAATGTAGGTGATGACATTGGACTGAGGTTGATAGGTCAAAGCTTAACAAACGACGCAAAGGATTGGTGGATAGCGCGACGCGAGGTAATTCATTCATGGGAAGAATTTAAAAAACGATTTTTATCGAGGTACTGGGGCGAGGAAACGCAACGAGATGTACGTCGGGATTTAGAGTTTGGATATTACCTACCTGACACTAAGGTAGGATGGTCTGAATATGCCAGTAGAAAATTTGCGGCTGCATGCGGGCTAAATCCAGCGTTACCAGAAGCGGAGATTATCAGTAATCTGATCCGTCACTTCGATGAATCGGTAGTAGAGGCTGCGAAAAGTAGATGCATCCGAGACATAGACAATTTGTTGACTTTTCTTGACCAAATGCAATCAGGGGGCAGGTCGAATGCACCAAAACACTCGCACACAGCACATAATCCAAATCGGTTTGTAAATCACACACGATACGCCGACGAAAAACAAAAACAAAACTCTTGGCGTAGTAGTCCGAGTCAACACACTGGCAATACTAAACCGAGCATGTCGCGAGATGAAAACAATGGGAACGATTCCCATGAGAGTAGAATAAAGGCTAATTCTCAAGAATTAAACAGACGTACAAATTGGACAACGACTAAACAAATAAACGCGATCACCGAAGAGATTTGTGAGACCGATAAAGCAGAAACGGGTGAGCCTAATTCGGAAAACCCGACTGCGCTGTGTTAGGCGTGCCGCATGAAAATACGGCACAGCGCACATTTGAACTAAACGCGGCAGAAATTGAGCAGGAAATTCAAAAATCAAATCCGTTTGAAAACCCCACAGATTACCTAATAAAAGAAAAAGTAGTAAGTGAAACAAAAAATATACAATGTCCAAGTATAAAAGTTTATTTAGAAAGCCAAAGCATTACAGCGTTGTTAGATACCGGTAGTCAAATAACTTGTTTATCTGAGGAATGGTACAAACAAAAAATAGATATATTTGAAAACTGCGATAAGTTACCAGTGGTAAATTACCAAATAGTTGGCGTTACCGGTGGAAAACCAGTCAAAGTAAAATTACAAATGTTTGTGAAAATCAAAGTAGGAGAGTTCACTGATCAGATTCCGTTTCTAGTAGTTCCTACACTTCGTCATCCTGTCATTATAGGGATAGATACTCTTGGTAGATGGAAAGCGGATATCGATTTGCAGTCAAACACTTTGAAGATCCAAACTAAAAACAAAGAAAACACTATCGGGTTAGAAAAACAGACAATAGTAGATTCAAAAAATAATAAACTCGAAATCGCGACACTAGATACAAACGAAATGCTAAGTAAAAGGGTCGAAAGCGATGATGAGAATTACGAAGTAACCGATGATGAGATCATTGACAAACTCGCGGAATGTCAATCGTTGGAAAACGAGCATCGACAGACGTTTATAGAATTATTAACGAAATATCGAGCTATTTTCAGCAAAATTCCGGGAAAAGTCACGGTTTACGAACATAAGATTAAAATCTACGAAGATCGACCATTCGTACGAAGGTCGTACCCGATACCGATAATGCATAGAGAGAAGGTCGATAAAGAAATCGAGAGAATGTTAAAATATGGGATTATAGAAAGATCGTACAGTGAATATATCAACCCAATCGTGGCTGTTGCTAAAAAATCAGGAGACATAAGGTTAGTCCTCGATGCTCGTTTTATCAATAAGTTGATAGTTCCGGATCGAGATTGTGCTCAGTCTACTGAGGTGCTTTTTCAAAAATTCAATAATTCAAAATTCATGTCTAGCATCGACTTGACGGCGAGTTTTTGGCAAGTACCACTGCATGTAGAGTCCAGAAAGTACACCGCGTTTATGTATGGCGGAAAAACCTACCAGTTTAAAGTCACTCCTTATGGTCTAAGTACCAGCTTAGCAAGCCTCATAAGAGCATTAGATATAGTTTTACAAAGTGTGGATGAATTCACTATCAATTTTGTAGATGATATTCTTTGTTCATCGGATTCAGTAAATAATCACATCAAACATTTAGAAAAACTTTTTGAAACCTTTCAAAAACATAATATGACGATTAATTTCCAAAAGTCTAGATTCTTTAGACAAGAAATTGACTTTTTAGGACACAAAATCACGCGGGATGGTATTCAACCGCAACCGGAAAAGATAGAATCAATAAAAAATTTCCCAACTCCTAGGAACCCGAAACAGTTAAAAGGCTTTCTCGGCCTAACGAACTACTATAGTAAATTTTCAAATAGCTATTCTAATCTGACATACCCGCTGTTAAAACTACTTAGGAAAGATGTAAAATGGTCTTGGACGGACGAAACCGACGAGCAATTTAACAAAGTAAAAGAAATGTTTTGTAAAACGATGATTATCCACCACCCGGATCCGAAAAAGAAGTATTACCTGCAGTGCGATGCGAGTAGTTACGCGATTGGTGGAGTTCTCTATCAAATTGACAAGGATAATTTAGAACATAGGATAATAGGGTTTGCAAGTAGAACATTAAAAGGAGCTGAAATAAATTATTTCACAACGGAAAAAGAGTTATTGGCTATTGTCTATTCTTTAGAAAAATTTAGGACATTTATAGTCGGTGCAGAACTCATAATACGAACTGACCATAAAGCGTTGACCTTCGTGTTATCATGTAGGTTGACAAGTTCGCGACTTGCTCGGTGGGTGTTGTATTTGCAAACGTACGATTTCCAGATCGAATATGTTAAAGGTAGTGATAATATAGTAGCGGATTTACTCAGTAGATATCCTCATGATGCTGGTGATGAAAAACCAACAGAAAGTCATGAAAACGTGATAGCTGAATTAGCTAAAATAGTCAGCGAAGAATTGGTGCAGGGACTCCGGTCACTTGCCAAGCTGCAAAAAGAAGATTTACGAATCGCAGATTTGGTCAAGAGGGGAATAACAAAGAATAACGCACATTTCTCCGTTGTCGATGACATTTTATACCAACGGGAAATAGGGGGCAAACTACGAGCTTTCTTACCGGAAAAACTCGTTAGACCCTTAATAAATGAATGTCACGAAGTGTACGGGCACGTAGGAGCTCATAAATGTTATAAAATGCTGCATGAGAACTTTTACTACCCGAAGTTTGGTAAATTGGTAAGAAAGGAGGTAGCCCGCTGCGACCGGTGCCAGCGATGTAAGGTGCCGAATCGCTATAGTTACGCAAGCATGCAAAACATCGTACCTAATGGTGTGGGGGATTTGATATCGATAGATTTTTTTGGACCGTTACCGGCAAGTCAAGGTAACTACAAATGGTTGCTAGTGGTAATCGATGCATTTAGCAAATACGTACAGTTATATCCTTTGAAAGTTGCTGATGCGAAATCCACCATCCGTTGCGTGTTTGAGAAGTACATTCCGGAATTCGGAAAACCTAAAAGGATACAGTTTGATCATGGCACACAGTTTACATCCGTCAGATGGTTAACCAAATTACAGGAAGAGAATGTAACTCCGATATTTTCGTCAATAAGACACCCACAGGGTAACATTGTAGGAAGAGTAAACCGTGAAATTGGTAGGTTCTTTAGAACATTTTTGTCGGATAAACACACTGCCTGGATCAAATGGATAAAAATCATAGAAACATGCATGAACGAGGTTTATCATGAAACAACCCAGTTTACTCCTTGTGAATTGCAACTAAATGAAAGACCGAAAAGATTTTGGGATCAATGGGTTATTCATAATCAATTTCGAGTCGCGCATGACTATAAGTTAGTTTTAGCTAAAAGTAATATTAAGAAAAAAGGTAGTGCTAGGGCTAAAAGATTTAACGAAACGCATAAGATGACAGAGTTCAAAATAGGCGATTTAGTATTGGTTAGAGCATTAAATGTCTCTGACACTGTCAATAAAAAGATGGCTAAGTTCTTTACTTTATATGAAGGGCCTTATAAAATCGAAAGGAAAATAGCCGATGCAACTTATGTGTTGGTAAACCCGAAACTCAAAGAGAGCGAGGAAGGTTCCATGTTAATATGTTTAAGCACTATGTAACGTAATATATAAGTTAGAGGTAAACGTTGGCAATTTAAACCAAAGACTAGGATAATTAGCTTGTAAACAGAAATCGGCCAGTTATGCTAGGTAGGGAAAAAGAAACAGAAGAAGACTCACCAAAACAAAGTTCGTGGAACGGGTCGGCCTTGTCAAGGTAATTAGCTGGATGCCTAATCAGTTGACATTCTGACTCGCAAAGATGTACGGCTATATCAGTGTTCAGGATAAAGGGGTGCAAACAGCCGAAGATGACAAGGGAAAAGTGAAGTACGCATCTGGAAGATTCATCCGTGGTTTTGGGCGATACAGATCAGGATGGGATTCTTTAACGCCGAAGTTGGAAGTGTTGATGCAGATGGAGCCAATCAAACCAAAAGTGACTGATCCATCAAAATACTTCACCAACGAGGAAGTCGAAGAGTTGAGAGAAGCTGAGTTGGCTGAACTCGACGAGATGAGGAGGCGATGGCGGTTTCCTATTATCATCAAAGATGTGATGCTGAAAAAGAAAGTAGAGGTGCCATGGTTAAAAAACGTCAAGGAAGTCGGTGAAATCAAAAACGTGGATTTAACCTTACCATGGGTACTGAAAAGAATTGAGCTACCTGAAAGAACAAGGAAAGAAAGGGAGACCTATAGAAATCGGGTAAAAAGGTCAATAAATAAAAATAGGCCGGACTTACCTGCGGCACTCCGAAGACCTGGTTCGAACAAGGCGACTATACCAAGGATCACATTGAGACCGTTTGAACCACCACCAACACCGGATTACGTAAAACACTGGGATCCGACTGATCCGCTCGGACTGAAGAAATTATAAAAAGAAAAACAGCTCTGATTTAAAAGAAAAAAGTGGTAACGAACACCATCCAAGCCTAAGGACAACCGACATCAAGGTCCATCAACACGAAGACTTACTGCATCCGAAGAAAAAATCAGATGACCTGAAGTTTCGATTGATGGAAGGGGGCAATGTAACGGTTCAGGCTGGCTGGTTAATACAAAAAAAATTCAAGCTCAATCACACGACAATAGGTCGAGGGATTAAGCTAATCCCCTAGCTACGTTAGACGCGAAAGTGGAGGGGATAAACGCAATATAAGGAATCGTCTGCCAGCAGCGGCAGCGATTCACGGTAAAGCACCTGATCGACTCACTTGCTGTCTAATTTATCTAACTTAACTTCACTTGTCTAAAGGTATTGAAGCGTCAGAGTCAGTACCTACATAAATTCATTTATTCGAGTCGGAAGATATAGAGTCACATTTAATTAGAAACGCAATGGAATAGTAACGAGATAGAATCAAAGACTAGACAAATTATAGCAATTTGATCATAGAAAAGAAAAAGCATATAAATTTAAAAGCAAAGCGCTTTAAACTTATTTCAAAGATATCAAATAGTATTGTGTCGCTCGAACATACTGAACAGAAAACGCTAAGATAGCTAATACTCAATAACACAAAGGTTTAAAGGCCAACATAGAATAAGAATAGATTTAAGGATCACTGTCAACACTTGATTTATTTTCTTTATTTTGTAACTTTCTGGTAAATTCGGATTATTAAATCAGATAATCTAAGATTAACCCAGATTCTGTTCATTTGAGATTTCGTCTGACCTAATTAACTGCCAACAAGCCAATTATTAGGGAACAGATTAGGGAGCGCATTGCATAGTGCGGACGGCATTGGTTTACCCGTGTCCGAGGGCCAAGCTGCAATCCCGAATCTGGCAGACAGTCTTGGAATCATCGCATTCCCGGATCTGAGGTAGCGATTCAAAAAGATAGGGATAACAGGCACGACAGGCTTGGTTCGCCCGGCTCTGTGGAGGGAAGGCGGCCTTGGGAAGTTTACCCCGGGTCCGTAGTCTAGAGACGGCATTGGTTTTTCCCGTGTCCGTATAGCAGTTAATAAAACTCACAACACGCTAGGTGGCTTTGAATGGCAGACCCATTATTTCCCCACCAACAAACATTCTTAAAAGAGGAGTCCCAAAAATCACTAATATTCAAAATCACTAACTAAAAGCAATTATTAGACAAAGAACTCACGCGGACGTCGGCATTGGCTAATTCTTTAACCCGCCAATACCGCGGCACGTTACAATATATATATCAGTTAAGACTCAGAATAAGAGGAAAACCATCTGTGGTGGAGAAGCTAACCTCCCCTAATTTACATATATGCACCAACCAAAAATCAGAAAGAAATGTAAACAGGGGGAAAAGTGCTCCCATTAGCTGAACTAGTTTTCTCCTTACTAAAAATACAGTATTTGACCAATGAAATTTAGAGATGAAAACCCCACCCTTGGGAAAAGTTCCTATAAAAAAGGGTGCCGGAGGAATAATCACTCTCACTCATCCGTTTTTTTTAGCACTCTCGACTCAAATACGTTAATCATATTACCACTCTACGACCCTTTTTCTGAATATTAGTCGTACGCCATATATTAGACGTGATTACTTAAATTCATTTCTCAGTAAAGTCTAAAATTTCCTTGGTCGAATACACGAATATTTTAAAATCTTGAAAAGTGTATATCAACAATTTTCAATAAACCATTCATATTTTAATAAACAAGCATAGATTCATTATTCTCTCTCGTAAGTAGAACTTTAACTCATCCACTTACTGACGATTTTCTTACTGAGCAAATCCTATCAATTTATTAATATTCCAAACCTTCAAACCTTCAGCCTTGACACCTAGAGACAATATCTCTGGTCACGGGGTAAAAATCCAGGAGAATATCCTAGATTTGACCTCAAGTTGTCACCTGAAGTGTACTAACATATTCCTTTCCTTTTCCTGACAATACCCTTTGCTAATGCCTAGAAAATCATCGGTAACTGGAGGTAGAGTAAATAAGCCCAAGAAAATTGGTTTACCCAAAGAGATCAGAACAACCCTAAACCAACTCCTCACCGGATTGGAAAAAGCGTCTCAAGTATTAACCCGATTAATTCAATTCACTAACGAATCTTTTCCCACTCTATCAACCGATACTAAAACAGACGGAGATCCTATTATATTCGTTCCGAAATCCTTATCACTACCCCAGTCCGGAGTTTCACGAATAAGTACCGAACTATCACCACCTACAAATCCACATACCTTAACCTTAACACTAACCCCTCAGATCCTTCCTTCAGACCCAAATTCACCTCCTCAAATCATCCAAGCTCCCCTCGAAACGATCAATCTTCCTATTCAATCTACCATCACAAATAAAAACCATCTCCCAGCACAGCCCGCTACGCCCTTAACACCGTTCAACCACCCGCTTGACTCTGCTCCCGAAGAACGAGATCCTCTCTTTCTCCATCCTTATCTACCCTTTTCTAGACAAGAGAACCCAGTTACGAATCATATATCTCCTATAAACTACCAAGAACCATCCGACGCGAAGCTTTCTCCAATCATTCCTGAACAATCACCCCTTGAAGACATAGATTATTATTTGGAGATTGCCAAATCAATTCTAGACCCTAATTACGCACGACCTATACTCACTGACGATATCCTGACGGACGTGGATCATTGGGAGCAGCAGCAGCAACAGCAACAACAACCAACGCCCTCAACGGAATAAACCCGGATACACAAGGTAAACAAAAGTAATTCTAGTTAACTAAATTTTCCTACTATACCAACTGTTTTTCCCGATTAAGAATTTTCTCTAATACTCCCCGTATCCCGATACAAGTGTATTCGAAAGGGAGTCTACTTTACCGGTAACGTGCGAAGTAAAGTCTTTTCACACTGGGTGGCAGGTATAACGAGAGTCCCGATTTCCCTAGCTCGCGTTATATATGTATATATTTTATTCCCCCGGTTTAATAAAAGATTGACTCGTTGGGACGTTACAGTCGGCTTATATAGATTCCCACCGTTTAAAATGAATTTCAGAACTGCCTTATTTTCTCAAGTCTGAAAAATCGATCGCTATTTACGAAAAAATGATTGATCTCTAGAAACTGTCTTCTTACGCGTCAGAGTACAGATTCCAAGATACAGGAGTCGGCTGATTTCCACCGTTTTGAATGAATTTCAGAACTGATATTATTTTCTCAAGTCTGAAAAATCGATCGCTATTTACGAAAAAATGATTGATCTCTAGAAACTGTCTTTTTACGCGTCAAAGTACAGATTCCAAGATACAGGAGTCGGCTGATATAGATTTCCACCGTTTAAAATGAATTTCAGAATTGATTTTATTTTCTCAAGTCTGAAAAATCGATCGCTATTTACGAAAAAATGATTAATCTCTAGAAACTGTCTTTTTACGCGTCAGAGTACAGATTCCAAGAAACAGGAGTCGGCTGATATAGATTTCCACTTTTGAAATGAATTTCAGAACTGATTTTATTTTCTCAAGTCTGAAAAATCGATCGCTATTTACGAAAAAATGATTAATCTCTAGAAACTGTCTTTTTACGCGTCAGAGTACAGATTCCAAGAAACAGGAGTCGGCTGATATAGATTTCCACTTTTGAAATGAATTTCAGAACTGATTTTATTTTCTCAAGTCTGAAAAATCGATCGCTTTTTACGGAAAAATGATTGATCTCTGGAAACTGTCTTTTTACGTGTCAGAGTACAGATTCCAAGACACAGGAGTCGGCTCATATAGATTCCCACCGTTTAAAATGAATTTCAGAACTGATTTTATTTTCTCAAGTCTGAAAAATCGATCGCTATTTACGGAAAAATGATTGATCTCTGGAAACTGTCTTTTTACGTGTCAGAGTACAGATTCCAAGACACAGGAGTCGGCTTATATAGATTCCCACCGTTTAAAATGAATTTCAGAACTGATTTCATTTTCTCAAGTCTGAAAAATCGATCGCTATTTACGAAAAAATGATTGATCTCTAGAAACTGTCTTCTTACGCGTCAGAGTACAGATTCCAAGATACAGGAGTCGGCTGATATAGATTTCCACTTTTGAAATGAATTTCAGAACTGATTTTATTTTCTCAAGTCTGAAAAATTGATCGCTATTTTCGAAAACATGATTGATCTCTAGAAACTGTCTTTTTACGCGTCAGAGTACAGATTCCAAGATACAGGAGTCGGCTGATATAGATTTCCACTTTTGAAATGAATTTCAGAACTGATTTTATAATCTCAAGTCTGAAGAATCGATCGCTATTTACGAAAAAATAATTAATCTCTAGAAACTGTCTTTTTACGCGTCAGAGTACAGATTCCAAAATACGGGAGTCGGCTGATATGGATTCCCACCGTTAAAAATGTATTTCAGAACTGATTTTATTTTCTCAAGTCTAAGAAATCGATCGCCATTACCGAAAAAATAATTGATCTCTAGAAACTGTCTTTTTACGAGTCAGAGTACAGATTCCAAAATACGGGAGTCGGCTGATATGGATTCCCACCGTTAAAAATGTATTTCAGAACTGATTTTATTTTCTCAAGTCTGAAAAATCGATCGCTATATACGAAAAAATGATTGATTTCTAGAAACTGTCTTTTCACGCGTCAGAGTACAGATTTCATGACGCAGGAGTCGGCTGATTTCCACCATTTGAAATGAATTTCAGAACGGATTTTATTTTCTCAAGTCTGAAAAATCGATCGCTATTTCCGAAAAAATGATTGATCTCTAGAAACTGTCTTCTTACGCGTCAGAGTACAGATTCCAAGATACAGGAGTCGGCTGATTTCCACCGTTTTAAATGAATTTCAGAACTGATATTATTTTTTCAAGTCTGAAAAATCGATCGCTATTTACGAAAAAATGATTGATCTCTAGAAACTGTCTTTTTACGCGTCAGAGTACAGATTCCAAGATACAGGAGTCGGCTGATATAGATTTCCACCGTTTAAAATGAATTTCAGAATTGATTTTATTTTCTCAAGTCTGAAAAATTGATCGCTATTTTCGAAAACATGATTGATCTCTAGAAACTGTCTTTTTACGCGTCAGAGTACAGATTCCAAGATACAGGAGTCGGCTGATATAGATTTCCACTTTTGAAATGAATTTCAGAACTGATTTTATAATCTCAAGTCTGAAGAATCGATCGCTATTTACGAAAAAATGATTAATCTCTAGAAACTGTCTTTTTACGCGTCAGAGTACAGATTCCAAGAAACAGGAGTCGGCTGATATAGATTTCCACTTTTGAAATGAATTTCAGAACTGATTTTATTTTCTCAAGTCTGAAAAATCGATCGCTATTTCCGAAAAAATGATTGATCTCTAGAAACTGTCTTTTTACGCGTCAGAGTACAGATTCCAAGAAACAGGAGTCGGCTGATATAGATTTCCACTTTTGAAATGAATTTCAGAACTGATTTCATTTTCTCAAGTCTAAAAAATCGATCGCCATTACCGAAAAAATAATTGATCTCTAGAAACTGTCTTTTTACGAGTCAGAGTACAGATTCCAAAATACGGGAGTCGGCTGATATGGATTCCCACCGTTAAAAATGTATTTCAGAACTGATTTTATTTTCTCAAGTCTGAAAAATCGATCGCTATATACGAAAAAATGATTGATTTCTAGAAACTGTCTTTTCACGCGTCAGAGTACAGATTTCATGACGCAGGAGTCGGCTGATTTCCACCGTTTGAAATGAATTTCAGAACGGATTTTATTTTCTCGAGTCTGAAAAATCGATCGCTATTTACGAAAAAATGATTGATCTCTGGAAACTGTCTTTTTACGTTTCAGAGTACAGATTTCAAGACACAGGAGTCGGCTTATATAGATTCCCACCGTTTAAAATGAATTTCAGAACTGCCTTATTTTCTCAAGTCTGAAAAATCGATCGCTATTTACGAAAAAATGATTGATCTCTAGAAACTGTCTTTTTACGCGTCAGAGTACAGATTCCAAGATACAGGAGTCGGCTGATATAGATTCCCACCGTTTGAAATGAATTTCAGAACTGATTTTATTTTCTCAAGTCTGAAAAATCGATCGCTATATACGAAAAAATGATTGATTTCTAGAAACTGTCCTTTCACGCGTCAGAGTACAGATTTCATGACGCAGGAGTCGGCTGATTTCCACCATTTGAAATGAATTTCAGAACGGATTTTATTTTCTCAAGTCTGAAAAATCGATCGCTATTTCCGAAAAAATGATTGATCTCTAGAAACTGTCTTCTTACGCGTCAGAGTACAGATTCCAAGATACAGGAGTCGGCTGATTTCCACCGTTTTAAATGAATTTCAGAACTGATATTATTTTTTCAAGTCTGAAAAATCGATCGCTATTTACGAAAAAATGATTGATCTCTAGAAACTGTCTTTTTACGCGTCAGAGTACAGATTCCAAGATACAGGAGTCGGCTGATATAGATTTCCACCGTTTAAAATGAATTTCAGAATTGATTTTATTTTCTCAAGTCTGAAAAATTGATCGCTATTTTCGAAAACATGATTGATCTCTAGAAACTGTCTTTTTACGCGTCAGAGTACAGATTCCAAGATACAGGAGTCGGCTGATATAGATTTCCACTTTTGAAATGAATTTCAGAACTGATTTTATAATCTCAAGTCTGAAGAATCGATCGCTATTTACGAAAAAATGATTAATCTCTAGAAACTGTCTTTTTACGCGTCAGAGTACAGATTCCAAGAAACAGGAGTCGGCTGATATAGATTTCCACTTTTGAAATGAATTTCAGAACTGATTTTATTTTCTCAAGTCTGAAAAATCGATCGCTATTTACGAAAAAATGATTAATCTCTAGAAACTGTCTTTTTACGCGTCAGAGTACAGATTTCAAGAAACAGGAGTCGGCTGATATAGATTTCCACTTTTGAAATGAATTTCAGAACTGATTTCATTTTCTCAAGTCTAAAAAATCGATCGCCATTACCGAAAAAATAATTGATCTATAGAAACTGTCTTTTTACGAGTCAGAGTACAGATTCCAAAATACGGGAGTCGGCTGATATGGATTCCCACCGTTAAAAATGTATTTCAGAACTGATTTTATTTTCTCAAGTCTGAAAAATCGATCGCTATATACGAAAAAATGATTGATTTCTAGAAACTGTCTTTTCACGCGTCAGAGTACAGATTTCATGACGCAGGAGTCGGCTGATTTCCACCGTTTGAAATGAATTTCAGAACGGATTTTATTTTCTCGAGTCTGAAAAATCGATCGCTATTTACGAAAAAATGATTGATCTCTGGAAACTGTCTTTTTACGTTTCAGAGTACAGATTTCAAGACACAGGAGTCGGCTTATATAGATTCCCACCGTTTAAAATGAATTTCAGAACTGCCTTATTTTCTCAAGTCTGAAAAATCGATCGCTATTTACGAAAAAATGATTGATCTCTAGAAACTGTCTTTTTACGCGTCAGAGTACAGATTCCAAGATACAGGAGTCGGCTGATATAGATTCCCACCGTTTGAAATGAATTTCAGAACTGATTTTATTTTCTCAAGTCTGAAAAATCGATCGCTATTTCCGAAAAAATGATTGATCTCTAGAAACTGTGACGTTGCAAGTCACAAACCCCAAACCACGCGGGGAAACACGAAGATAAACGACTAAAGTCGAAGCTAGCCGAGGCCGGGCAGCAACGTGAGCTGACCGGCACTCGAGTTAGACACGTGCGATAAGTGAGACCCCAAAACTTGGAAAAACTGAAGCAATCCAGCGAAACACGAGAGAACCTACGTTACGGTCAGTACCGTCCGAATTAACCCTTTTTCACCGTATCCTCAATTGACGAACTAGATCGCTAGCACCCACGCACCACACCCACACACCCACACACCGCTGTACCATAGCATAAGTTCTTATCAATAAATAAAAACTAATCTCAATTACCGAACACGAGTCGGCCACTGATTCACTCTTCCTCGTCCGCTTTCACCCCCCAACCTTTACTAGCGGTCTAGCAACCCGTTACAAAGTGGCGCCCAACGCAAAAACTCACAGATAACCCCACATACACAGGACGAGAAACACAAAATCATTAAACGCACGCAATAATTAATAAACGAACGTAGAAAAATTCAAAAAAGAAACGGTTGAGACACACACATACAAATAGAACATACACAACGATGGCACAGAGACGGTATAGCGAGCCGGCGTTACCGGTAAACACACACGCATACGGACCAATACGCGCGCACTTCGAAAACAACACGGTACAGGAAGGCACAGCAAACGTACATAACGCGCAGAGATACATACAAACGCAGAATAGCTTCACAGACATTCCACCACGTATACAAGTACATGTTCCAAACAGGGATGATAGACAACCAAACACACAGAGTATATTAGACGAACCGATAATAACAGAAAGAGAGAGACAACACACACTACACAGCACACACATACACAACACGCAGCCGACATACTCCGACATAACGGACTACATGCAGGCCGGACCACTAAACCATACATACACACGAGCATACGGGCAAACACCCGGCAGAGAACGACTAAGACAAGAGACAACAGGCGCGGAAACGTTCATAGGTACAAACACACGTCAAACGCAAGGGATACGAAACCTGATAGAGTTTGAAGATCCGCCGGCGGAAAGACACGAGTACCGAGTAGAACCGAGGACATATGACACACAAACGATACAGCCGAACAACACACACAACGCACACTATAACATACCGATGAAAACAATACAGGCATGGAACATTAAATACTCAGGCGCGGAAAACGAAGACGCATACGAATTCATACAATGTGTACGAGACTTACAGATAGGGTACGATATCGCAGACGGCGATTTAATCAAAAATTTAGCACCCATACTACACGGTAGCGCAAGACAATGGTACAGACTGAATAGAGGATCATGGAACACACTAGACGAATTCGAAAGCGATTTTTTACATACATTCCAGGATACGTTACGTAGAGATAACCTAGAAGACGAAATAAGAAACTATGTACAGAAGGACACACAGAAAATCACACCTTTTTTAACACAAATGCGCACACTCATGAATCAGCTGACACCCCCCTACACACCCCAGAAACAATTGGAAATCGCGTATAGAAACCTGAAATTCGAATACCAAACATATATAAAACCATACGAATTCGCGAATTTTTACCAACTAGAACAGGCAGGTAAACAATGGGAAGCGAATATAGCACGACACAAGGCAAGACAAAACACACGTACGACGCAAAACAACTACCAACTCAGAGCAAGTAATACAAACACGCAACCTACATACAACACACAGACACAACCACGCAGAGCATTACTGCCAACACCGAACATACCACCAACACACACACATGCGACACAGTCAACGCCAACATACACAACACAACAGAATATACAGACAGGTACAATAATACGCAAATGCTCTAATTGCAACGAGCCAGGACACATGAAATGGCAATGCACTAAACCACAGCAGTCGGGAAACGAGTAAGGGAATACCCAGCACGGGTGGAGGTAACTCCCGGAACTCAAACACACACACCCGATCAAGTAGCATACATACATTTTCCACGCGATCCGAGATTTCACATAAAAATAGAGATGGACGGGTTACAATTTAATGCACTAATAGACACCGGAGCCACACACTCGTACTTAGGACAGAAGATAGGAGAAATACTAAGGAAAAATACAGGACACACCGAACAGAACAGTCATAGTAGCTAACGGAACAAACGCGGGTATATCGGGAATAACCACACGCATGATCCAATTAGCACAAACAGTCAGGTGGATAGAATTCGGGATAGTACCTACACTAACGTGGACATGCATTCTCGGAATCGACGCGATCAGACAATTCGGGATGCGACTAGACTTCGCGCAGGACACATGGACACTAGACAAAGAACCAAACCGAACGTATGTAATGGAACGGTGGCCAAAAACAACTCCAATTCCAATAGAAGACGAAATCGAACAAACCGGGAAAACAGATCAGGTGCAAAAGAGTAGCGGGGAAAAAGAAACACAAACACATAAGGAAATGAGAGAACAAGAGACACAAACACACACAAAACAAGCGAAGGCAGCGGCCTTACAAGAGAAATTAACGAAAAATGCACTTGCACAGAACCTAAACACGGAAGTAACAAAACAAACACCAACAAACAGGCTAGACAAGCGTAAACCACTCCTACCAACCCCGGACATCCCACCGAATCCAAACCTCTACCCCAGATACAATAACAGAACACCGCGGATTTGCAGCGGGATACAACAACTCACAGACACACAACACACGGAACTACAATCACTCTTAACAAACAAAATCACGTCACTCCCAGGACAACTAGGACTAACACACTTGACAGCACACAGAATTGACACACAGGGTCACGCACCCATAAAACAAAGATATTACATGGTATCACCGAAGATAAAAGACGCGATTTACGAAGAGGTAGACAAAATGATAAGGGAAGACGTAATAGAACCCTCGGACAGCGAATGGTCGAGTCCAATAGTAATGATAAAGAAACCCAACAATACGTACCGATTTTGCCTAGACTTCAGAAAAGTAAACTCAGTATCACGAAAAGACGCATACCCACTCCCATACATGACAGCAATACTCGACAAACTACGCGCAGCACAATACATATCAAAACTTGACTTAAGCCAAGCATACTTTCAAATACCATTACACACAGACAGTAGACACATAACAGCGTTCACGGTACCGGGAAAAGGCCTATATCAATTTAAAAGGATGCCATACGGATTAACAGGAGCACCAGCGACATTCCAAAGATTATTAGACAAGATAATAGGACCAGAATCCGAACCATACGCTTTTGCGTACCTAGACGACATAATAATCGTAACACAAACGTTCGAAGAACACATACACTGGTTAGGAACAATACTAGACAAAATAAAACGCGCAGGACTTACAATCAACCCGGATAAATGCGAATTCGGGTGCGCACAGGTAAAATACCTAGGATATGTAGTAGACAAACACGGATTACACGTAGACACAGACAAAATACAGCCTTTATTAGATTACCCAGAACCCAAAACACTCAAACAACTCCGACGACTAGTTGGAATGGCCTCATGGTACAGAAGATTTATCCCAAATTTCGCACACATAACAGAACCACTAACACGACTCTTGAAAAAAGATCAGAAATGGACCTGGGGAACAGAACAACGACACGCGACAAACACAATAAAACAGATTCTTACATCACCACCTACACTTACATGTCCCGATCACACAATACCATTCCAAGTACAGACAGACGCGAGCGGCACAGGCCTAGGAGCCGTACTCACACAAGCGAAAACAGACGAAGAACACGTAATAGCGTATGCCAGCCGTGCATTAAGCGAAGCGGAGCGAAAGTACACAACAACAGAGCGCGAATGCCTAGCGGTAATCTGGGCAATACAGAAATTCAGACCATACCTAGAAGGATATCACTTCACGGTAATAACCGATCATAGCGCACTTAAATGGCTACACAATTTAGAAAACCCGACAGGTAGATTAGCACGGTGGGCACTAGAACTGTTAGAATACGACTTTGACATAATACACAGAAGAGGTTCGGCACACCAAGTGCCAGATGCACTATCACGTCTACACGAAGAAGAAGAACACATACAATTAGGCGCGACAGAACACACAGACGACAAATGGTACACATACAAAAAGACACAAGTACAAACAAGACCAGAAAAGAACGAAGCGTGGAAAATACGCGACACACACCTATACTTCCATAGACCCGACCCACTACACTCTAACTTATTACCCGATACCAACCCATGGAAACTAGTCATCCCCAAAGAAAAAATCACACAAATACTACACGAAAACCACGACACGACACAAGCAGGACACTTAGGAATAGAAAAAACATACCAGAGAATAGCTAGGGAATACTACTGGCCAGGGATGTACAGAGACACGGTAAACTACGTACGGAGGTGTGAAATCTGCCAAAAAACAAAGGTAGAACAAAGACAACCGGCAGGTCTCATGGGACATAGAATAATAGAGGAACCATGGACAGTAGTAGCTTCCGACATCATGGGTCCACTACCCTTATCAAAAACACGACACCAATACATCATTGTTTTCCAAGACTTATACACTAAGTGGACAGAGATAATACCATTACGAAAAGCGACGGCACAGACAGTAGAGCAGGCACTACACACACACGTAATATCACGATGGGGAACACCACGCGTCTTACTAACCGACAACGGAACACCATACATAAAAAAACTAATACGGGAGCTAACGCAAAAATTCGGTATCAGACACACAACAATCCCACCATATCATGCGCAAGCAAATCCAGTAGAGAGAGTAAATAGAACAATAAAAACAATGATACAAGCATACGTAGAAAAAGATCACAGAGACTGGGACATACACTCACAAGATCTGCAATTCGCAATAAACACAAGCACACACACATCCACAAAACACACACCAGCATTTTTAAACCTCGGGAGAGAGCTGAAGCCGACACAGTGCCTACGGAACCAAATCGAGAACGAGGGAGAGGTAGAACTACAGGACACAGACAAATGGACGGAGCACCTACGGAGACTACAGATAATTCGGGAAGAAGTGCAAAAACATCTGACAGAGGCAAACGAAAAACAGGCACATTATTACAATCTAAGACGTAGAAACATCGAATTCAAGGTAGGAGATAGGGTTCTCAAAAAGAACCACACACTCTCGTCAAAGGTAGACCATATAGCAGCAAAACTTGCAAACAAATACACAGGTCCATACATAATAACGAATAAAATGTCTCCCACAGTATATGAGCTAAAATCAGAAAACGGAAAAGACGCCGGAAAATGGCACATAGATAATTTAAAACTATACATATAAAAAGTAAAACCCGTAAAAATACATGTGACTAATAATACATTCAATATATTATAGACAACCGCAAAAATGGACAGGACACGACAAACGAATACAACAGGACGCCGTTACACACCAGGACTGCTACCAACACCAGGACAGACGACACAGATACACGGATATAGGACACAGGAGACACTACAAACAAGCATACGAATACAGAGACAGTACAACATACACCCACCAACACCGACACGACGCACACTCCTACCGATACCGGAGGAGCACACAACAACGAACACCAATACACAGACAGATACAACCACACAATACACGCCAGCTCCGATACAGATACGACGTACACTACTGCCTACACCAACGCAATACATACCACACGGAACACCAACACCAAAAATACCGCTACTACAAACACCAGGTCTAGCACCACACACACACAGATACCCAAACCCACCACACACACACTCAACTCCAATAATACACCCTACAAACACCACCCACGACACACACAAGACCACACTTACGCGCACAGACTCACAAGACGCAATAGATCAACTAGCACGACGAATTGACACACAAATATTAATAATGAGACAATCGAACAGATATGACGCATACAGGAACAAAAACACAAAGACACACAAAGACACCACACCAACGGAAATACAACTCATCGACCTAGACAACTTACCCCCATACAGACCACCATCACCACCGACACCAACCATACCCACACTTACACTACCAGCTTACAACACAACCATAAGACACCACAGACGCACCAGATCACGAGCACACCCACCATTCCCGAAACAATACCAAATTACGCCAAAAGAACACATACAAAAGAAAACTCACACGCACACACAAAACACAACCCCCATACGCACCATGAACGAAGACACAGACACAGAATCAGAAACATACGAAACACCAGACGAAATGGACACAGACACAGACACACTAATAATTGAAATAGACGACACAGACACTATACAATAAACACACACGAAACGCATAAAGAGGATAACGACAAGGAGGAACGGAACAAGATACAGCAACGACAACAACACAGGAACGACACAGACACAAGAACGACACAGGAAGAAGACACAGGAAGTAGACGAGAAAACACCGGAGAAACGCAACAAAACCGATAGCATCAAGAAAAACAGATACTAGAACAGAATAGACGTAAGAACAACACAAAGTATGAAACACAGTCGTAGGATACAGAACGAGAGACAAAGTAGGAAAAACACAAACAAAAAAGTAAACAATAAGCAAAAGTAATAATAGTATAAATTAGTTATAAAGGAATTGGAAGTAAAACACACGAAACACACAAACATTAGGGACACAGGCAAAAAGGCTCACCCTGTAGGCTTCGCCCCGCGTGGGGAGGGGGGAGTTGTGACGTTGCAAGTCACAAACCCCAAACCACGCGGGGAAACACGAAGATAAACGACTAAAGTCGAAGCTAGCCGAGGCCGGGCAGCAACGTGAGCTGACCGGCACTCGAGTTAGACACGTGCGATAAGTGAGACCCCAAAACTTGGAAAAACTGAAGCAATCCAGCGAAACCCGAGAGAACCTACGTTACGGTCAGTACCGTCCGAATTAACCCTTTTTCACCGTATCCTCAATTGACGAACTAGATCGCTAGCACCCACGCACCACACCCACACACCCACACACCACTGTACCATAGCATAAGTTCTTATCAATAAATAAAAACTAATCTCAATTACCGAACACGAGTCGGCCACTGATTCACTCTTCCTCGTCCGCTTTACCCCCCAACCTTTACTAGCGGCCTAGCAACCCGTTACAAAACTGTCTTTTCACGCGTCAGAGTACAGATTCCAAGACACAGGAGTCGGCTTATATAGATTCCCACCGTTTAAAATGAATTTCAGAATTGATTTTATTTTCTCAAGTCTGAAAAATTGATCGCTATTTTCGAAAACATGATTGATCTCTAGAAACTGTCTTTTTACGCGTCAGAGTACAGATTCCAAGATACAGGAATCGGCTGATATAGATTTCCACTTTTGAAATGAATTTCAGAACTGATTTTATTATCTCAAGTCTGAAGAATCGATCGCTATTTACGAAAAAATGATTAATCTCTAGAAACTGTCTTTATACGCGTCAGAGTACAGATTCCAAGATACAGGAGTCGGCTGATATAGATTCCCACCGTTTGAAATGAATTTCAGAACTGATTTTATTTTCTCAAGTCTGAAAAATCGATCGCTATTTACGAAAAAATGATTAATCTCTAGAAACTGTCTTTTTACGCGTCAGAGTACAGATTCCAAGATACAGGAGTCGGCTGATATAGATTTCCACTTTTGAAATGAATTTCAGAACTGATTCTATCTTCTCAAGTCTGAAAAATCGATCGCTATTTCTGAAAAAATGATTGATCTCTAGAAACTGTCTTTTTACGCGTCAGAGTACAGATTTCAAGATACAGGAGTCGGCTGATATAGATTCCCACCGTTTGAAATGAATTTCAGAACTGATTTCATTTTCTCAAGTCTGAAAAATCGATCGCTATTCACGAAAAAATGATTAATCTCTAGAAACTGTCTTTTTACGCGTCAGAGTACAGATTCCAAGAAACAGGAGTCGGCTGATATAGATTTCCACTTTTGAAATGAATTTCAGAACTGATTTTATTATCTCAAGTCTGAAAAATCGATCGCTATTTACGAAAAAATGATTAATCTCTAGAAACTGTCTTTTTACGCGTCAGAGTACAGATTCCAAGAAACAGGAGTCGGCTGATATAGATTTCCACTTTTGAAATGAATTTCAGAACTGATTTTATCTTCTCAAGTCTGAAAAATCGATCGCTATTTCCGAAAAAATGATTGATCTCTAGAAACTGTCTTTTCACGCGTCAGAGTACAGATTCCAAGACACAGGAGTCGGCTTATATAGATTCCCACCGTTTAAAATGAATTTCAGAATTGATTTTATTTTCTCAAGTCTGAAAAATTGATCGCTATTTTCGAAAACATGATTGATCTCTAGAAACTGTCTTTTTACGCGTCAGAGTACAGATTCCAAGATACAGGAGTCGGCTGATATAGATTCCCACCGTTTAAAATGAATTTCAGAACTGATTTTATTTTCTCAAGTCTGAAAAATCGATCGCTATTTACGAAAAAATGATTAATCTCTAGAAACTGTCTTTTTACGCGTCAGAGTATAGATTCCAAGATACAGGAGTCGGCTGATATAGATTTCCACTTTTGAAATGAATTTCAGAACTGATTTTATCATCTCAAGTCTGAAGAATCGATCGCTGTTTACGAAAAAATGATTAATCTCTAGAAACTGTCTGTTTACGCGTCAGAGTACAGATTCCAAGATACAGGAGTCGGCTGATATAGATTTCCACTTTTGAAATGAATTTCAGAACTGATTTTATTTTCTCAAGTCTGAAAAATCGATCGCTATTCACGAAAAAATGATTAATCTCTAGAAACTGTCTTTTTACGCGTCAGAGTAGAGATTCCAAGAAACAGGAGTCGGCTGATATAGATTTCCACTTTTGAAATGAATTTCAGAACTGATTTTATTTTCTCAAGTCTGAAAAATCGATCGCTATTTACGAAAAAATGATTAATCTCTAGAAACTGTCTTTTTACGCGTCAGAGTACAGATTCCAAGATACAGGAGTCGGCTGATATAGATTTCCACTTTTGAAATGAATTTCAGAACTGATTTTATTTTCTCAAGTCTGAAAAATCGATCGCTATTCACGAAAAAATGATTAATCTCTAGAAACTGTCTTTTTACGCGTCAGAGTAGAGATTCCAAGAAACAGGAGTCGGCTGATATAGATTTCCACTTTTGAAATGAATTTCAGAACTGATTTTATTATCTCAAGTCTGAAAAATCGATCGCTATTTACGAAAAAATGATTAATCTCTAGAAACTGTCTTTTTACGCGTCAGAGTACAGATTCCAAGAAACAGGAGTCGGCTGATATAGATTTCCACTTTTGAAATGAATTTCAGAACTGATTTTATCTTCTCAAGTCTGAAAAATCGATCGCTATTTCTGAAAAAATGATTGATCTCTAGAAACTGTCTTTTTACGCGTCAGAGTACAGATTCCAAGATACAGGAGTCGGCTGATATAGATTCCCACCGTTTGAAATGAATTTCAGAACTGATTTTATTTTCTCAAGTCTGAAAAATCGATCGCTATTTCCGAAAAAATGATTGATCTCTAGAAACTGACTTTTTACGCGTCAGAGTACAGATTCCAAGATACAGGAGTCGGCTGATATAGATTTCCACTTTTGAAATGAATTTCAGAACTGATTTTATTTTCTCAAGTCTAAAAAATCGATCGCTATTTCCGAAAAAATGATTGATCTCTAGAAACTGACTTTTTACGGGTCAGAGTACAGATTCCAAGATACAGGAGTCGGCTGATATAGATTTCCACTTTTGAAATGAATTTCAGAACTGATTTTATTTTCTCAAGTCTGAAAAATCGATCGCTATTTCCGAAAAAATGATTGATCTCTAGAAACTGTCTTTATACGCGTCAGAGTACAGATTCCGAAATACAGGAGTCGGCTGATATAAATTTTCACCGTTCAAAATGAATTTCAGAACCGCCTTATTTTCTCAAGTCTGAAAAATCGATCGCTATTTACGAAAAAATGATTGATCTCTAGAAACTGTCTTTTTACGCGTCAGAGTACAGATTCCAAGATACAGGAGTCGGCTGATATAGATTCCCACCGTTTAAAATGAATTTCAGAACTGATTTTATTTTCTCAATTCTGAAAAATCGATCGCTATATACAAAAAAATGATTGATCTCTACAAACTGTCTTTTTACGCGTCAGAGTACAGATTCCAAGATACATGAGTTGGCTGATATAGATTTCCACCGTTTAACATAAATTTCAGAACTGATTTTATTTTTTCAAGTCTGAAAAATCGATCGCTATACATATACGAAAAAATGATTTATCTCTAGGAACTGTCTTTTTACGCGTCAGAGTACAGATTCCAAGATACAGGAGTCGGCTGATATTGATTTCCACCGTTCAACATAAATTTCGGAACTGATTTTATTTTCTCAAGTCTGAAAAATCGATCGCTATACATTGTAACGTGTACGGCTAGTAAACAGCCGTACCGCGCAACATCTATGGCGCCTAACAACTCTGACGTCACAACGGGTATATAACCCGGCTCGCCAGCCGACTCAGCAGCAATCTATGGCAAAGCGCCTAGTTGACTCAATCGCTCTATTACTTGATAGGGACCGAGCTAAAGCAGCCGGTTACCTTTAACGTAGCTTCTTAACACAATTTGATTGGTCAAAACGACAATTTAAAATTTAATGTTAAATTAGCTTAATATTAAACAAGTAAATTCAAGCATAAAAGACGTCATAGTCTGATCTATCGACGCAAATTATTTTATTTCCATAAAATAAAATCATTCTATTCAATAACTTCCACTCTTACTTAAACTCTATACTTAACTCTATTCTATTCAAACTCTATTCAAATTCAAAACTCAAAACAAAACATTCTTCCTTTACTTTCATACGACAAACACGCTCTTTCTAAAATTACATTCGCTCTTCACATTCAGAACAAAAACAAACAAATCGGAGACAAATTTAAAAACATAAAATTAATATAACTTAGTTTAACATAACTTTCATTATATCGAGTCAGAACAATTATCATTCTGTATCATTTTTATATTCGGTTGCAACCTATTCTTATTGATTTATTCCATATTATTCTATCGATGAAAAATTATCATTTCTATAGGAGTTGACTCATTACAGACATCACCCTACGAAATTCCTGTCTCTTTAATAGCATAACAACAACTAGCTAGTTAGCACAGCTTTGGCTGTAGAGTGAACATACACAGCGGTGGTCTTAGTATCCCCGTCTTGTGTTGTTTACTTTACAATAGTCCGAGTCTGTACAGGCTTGGCATTACTGTCCGGTTCTGAGGGACGCATCCTTGAGAAACTATATAAACCGAGTCTGATTTTATATCAGCTTTGTTAAAATAGACACTCCGGGTCTGCAAATTAGCGAGTGTTTTCTTGGCATTATTGTCCGGAGGCACGCCAAAGGGATTGTATTTTTTAAAGTTATTAACAATAGTTTTTTAGGAGCTCAAATCTTAGATTCGACAACGAATTCATGCTAGCTTGGAATTTTTAGTTAATTAATAATTAAATAAAAATTCCGCAAAAGTTACATTGGCGCCCAACGTGGGGCTCCTCTATTATTAATAACATTAACATAACATCTAGAATTTTTAACCTCAGGGTCGGTCACGTAATTATCTAGAGTAAATTGAATTGCAAATTGATAAAGATCCGGAAAGATGTCTGATAAAGAGCCAACTCCTGGTAAATCAAACGATAAAGATGAAAGGCCTAGCGATACAGGTTTTCAAGATGCTAACGTTACAATGCTTACGGATACTAGCTTAGTATGTCATATTGGTAGTCCGAGCGCAGAATTAGATCCCATTGCGGCTCTTAAGGAGGTTCGATGATCTGAGAAGGAAATGTTCTTTTGACCTAAAATTTTAGGATATTGTTCTCTAGCTGAATTGAAGTTCACCCGAATTTTTTCGATATTTTTTTTCAGGCAAAATTCAGAGATAACGAAGCACGAAAAAACGCGACTTTAACACGGGCTCTTACGGGAATTCTCACCTAACCCAACTTTAAGTGAAAAAAAATTATAGAAGGAAATGTTTTTGTTTATTAGAAATTCCACCAACGATAAACGAAATAATTCTGAATACAATGCCTACACGTCGACTAGACCTTTCCAGGCAAAGTTCTATATTATTATTGAAAGAAATGATTAAAATGTAAATTGCGCGTCTGGCATCTGAGATGTAGCAACAGCGCGCGAGAAGTATATGATGACGCGGGAGTATTTGAATCGGAACGATTCTACCATTCAAATATAAGGAATTACTAATGCCTACAATTAACCAAATATTTATATATAGATATTTATATTTACAGACACACACACACACATACCCATTGCATGCAAAAAATAAATAAAATGATGCAAAATTATCTGTGTCAATATGAAAATTTACTGATACGTAAAAAGATAAAATACAAACATATTTGATTAAAATTTTATTTGTTAGCAAATCTATCATCATTATAACTAATCATTGGTATCTTGACACATTTGACAGAAACTCATATAAGATCAAGGTAAAGAATTTAAATATTTTAAAATATTGTCAATAATCTTTTTTGATTTTATAATTTGAGCCTTTCCATTGGCTTCTCCACGTTATATTTGTTTGGTTTTTTCGATGCCTTCAGTTTTAAAAACACATACTATTCTCTCGTAACTTATATCAAATTCTGATAATCTTTTTTTCATTGCCAAAGAAATTACTTTACCCATTGGTGAGAACGATGGTAAATGTTCTTTACTTCGAGCTGTTTTTTCTATAGAATGCAGAACTTGTTCTAGCGAGGTACAACTTTGTATAATATCATTGACATCTAAATGTAATGCGCTTAATTTTTCGAGCAGGTGTACATCAAATAATGCATCATGAGCACCTTCGGAAGATACAGAAAGAAAATCTGCAGCTAAAGTCGTTAGTTTAAAATCGTTTTTTCTATCCAAAAATTTCTTCCTGAATAGAGATAACGTATCTTAAAAACCTGAAATGACACCTTGACACTGTTCGAGCA
The DNA here is from genome assembly GCA_949628255.1 of Macrophya alboannulata. NCBI lineage: Eukaryota > Metazoa > Arthropoda > Insecta > Hymenoptera > Tenthredinidae > Macrophya > Macrophya alboannulata. The sequence continues at coordinate 8,487,598 of OX451210.1, read as the reverse complement.
TTGACAAATTTTTTATTGATAGGATAATGCGAGTAGAATCAAATGAGCAGTTGTGCGCAACGAGAATACATTGCTTTTCAAATTTTTTCAAAAATTCTATAAATTTTTCGATAACGATTCTGGAAGGGAGAGTCTGAACTTCTTTTCCATGTTGAAATAGTTGCTTTTGAACTTTACTCAAGCCAGTTACTTTTGTTGCTGATGCATCAATTGAGCGTGTAGGTGTGATAAAAGAATTAAATTGCATATTCTGACATTTAGCTGCTATTTGAAGTATGTCACATGAGAGACCAAAGCCACCTGTCTCAATGTCAAAAAATACAATAGCAAACTCTGTAGAGCTTCGAAAATAAATTTCAGTTTTAGGCAATTTTGTTACAGGTTCATATACAGAGTTAATTGTATTTTCAGCTGCTAATAATCCAACATTACTACGATAGGTTTCTCCTTCAGCATTTTCTCGCCTGTTTCTCAATTAGGTTTTTTTACCCTTTAGTTGTAGCCGCCTTTTTTTTGAGGATTGCGTGCTTGCGAGGGTCTTTTTTTTTAATTTCAATTTCGTGGTAGTTGATATAGATTTATCTAATATTCGTTCAGATGATATATTCAAACAACTTAATACACGTCTACGATACTCGGTACCTAAATTTTTTTCTCCAACGGTACAGGCAAAGCGAAAATCTGCTGACTCGGACAAACTGTAAGAAATTCTTTCTGGTGCTTTGCTGCACATCGAATTATTTAAACTTTCGTTTGGTTGACTGCTAGCAGCAGCAGCAAATTTCTCAACATTGTCAGATAGTTTTAAGAAAGTACTTTTCAGTTCATTAAAAAGGGTTGGATTTTTCAACCGTACACGAACAGCGTTTTCTTTTCCACTTGAATTATGACACCATTCGGTACAATTCTCATGTAGGTCAAAAACGTGAAATGGAATGTTCTTCATAGCTGCTCGGATTCTTGGTATGTTTCCTTTATTCTGTTTTATTGCGTAGGTGAAACATCGTTGTAGGTGCTTAATGGTATCATTACTGAGTTCCCGGTCAGGATCTAATTGTTTATTATTGTGAATATTATGAAGCATATTTCCCACGCCTTTTGTTGTGTGATTCATATCAGAATGTTTAACAATTGTATGACCTGCCGTTTTTTGAATTGCCGATAAACTGCAATTGTAGTTGTCGCCTATAAATACGCCAACTTCGACATTGTTTTTTTTCAAAATATCACTCTTATTGACTAATTGAATCGCTCCATCTGATTCCATTGCCTTAGCACTTCCAAAAAAATTAAGTCTACAGTCGTGTTCTCGGACTTTTTCTGAAAGACGGCTAGCTTCACAAATTCTACAATTTCTATTTCTTGTGCAAAAATCAAGTACTTTTCCCGTTTTCAAGCCAATAATAGCACAGTATCCATTAAGGCTGTCGTAAGAGTATCCATTACCACGTTGGCTCCAGCCCATATCATATGAAACAAAAATTCGTACGATTTTATCTTGAGCATTCTCGTCATTGTCTCTTGAATCCATGTTGACTACCAGGAATCCTTCTCTCAAATCATCTAGCCTAGATTACAGGAAGGATAGGAGAAGGTAAAAATTTCGTTTATAAATATAATGAACACTTTCTATTTTTTTCAATTCAGAGGATTGATTTATTGATAAATAAAATCGTATTTTTAAAAAAGTCTAGCCTAAATTCATTAAATGTACACGCCTTGCCAAAATTTATTTCAAGCATATAATTGAGGTAAGCCAAAAAAAAAAATAAAGAATCATACTAACATTCATTATTGTTACATATATAAATATTAAAAAAAATTCAAACACTTCAACTGTAATTCATAATTTGAATAATATGCACCCATATTTCTATGTAAAAGTATAAATAATATTGAAAAAATCACGTTTATTCACTATTGATATGTAACTGGTACAGAAATTCATTCCTTAATGTAAAAAAAAAATAAATAAAAAATTGCACTGTACTTAATTTTATGGTAGTAAATAGATTGATCTGAAGTTTTTGGGCAGTTGGATTTAAACTTATGTTGTAAACTTTACTTGATTGTAACTGTTACGTGAAATCAATCCTTATTAACCTACAGTAAGGATTTCAGTTCATTGAGGCTTTCTATTGTAAGAAGACGTTCCATGATAGTTGCCTCAGAACAACTTTCTTTGGCAACAAATTCAATGACTGGTCCAATTATGCGCTCATGTTGCTTGAAAGCTTGGTGGTTAAATTCAGGAGTATCTGTCGTACTTAAAAATTTATTTAACTGCGTTGGACCTATTCCAGCATGCAAGGCTCCTGTAAAATTATTTTTAGTTACATACATTATATTAATGTTTATTGCACACCTGAAATATACATATAGTTATGTATAATCGCAATAGGAACTTACCTAAAGTATATTTCGTACTCATTTCAAAAACAGGTTTTCCGGTTACTGGATTTTTGTATTGTTTTCCACTAAGGACTTTATTAACTAACGTGCAACTTTTACACAATACATTAAAAACAGAACCAGCCCCTTGAGTCGTTTCTTTGATTATATTTTGAAGCAGCAAAGGCTCCTTACAATTCTTACAGTGCATACTCGTTGCCATATGATTCATGTCGATTAATCTGAAGCCTTCTACGGGTATTCGACCCTCTGTTTTAGTTGGAACGTCGGTGTTTTTTTGTACATGTCTATTTTTATTCTGCTTTCCAACTTCTGATCGACTTTTCATCCAATTATAATGTTTGGCACTGACAAATTTTCCTTTCCATTTATACTTGTTCTTCGGTGGTGATGACATTTCTACAGGTTATGTTACACGCAGTGACTACCGCCATACTACTGCATAAGCGTATACCTATATACAATCTACGATACTCGCGCTGTTGTCAAGTCGAATAATAATGATATTTAAAGATTCCCCGCGCAGCCCCTCTCAGGCTTTCCCCTTTGGGACATCATCGAACCTCCTTAAAGCTTTTATTGACAGGCTACGTAAACAAAACGACAGCTATGAAAAAAAAATCGATCATAGGATCGCGTCTATGGAACGATCAATACAACAGTTTCAACTGACAAACATAGAGGATAACGTTAGACTCGAAAACAAATTACTTAAAAAACTAGATGATCAAACAGAAATTAATAAAAGAAAGTTAGATCAATTTGATTCAAAAATTCATGCCGTCACAGAAAGATGTGACACGGACATATTAGTTTGTCAGGAAAAAATAATAGCCTGCGAACAGAATTTGTGTAGTGAATCTACCGGGAAGTACGAAGAATTAAAATCAAAAATTACGGAAAGCGATCGAGTCAATACGGACAAATTCAAAGAAATTGAACATAGACATGAATTGTTCAAACTCGGTGTTGATTCAGAAATTCGTAGATTAAAAACTAGACCAGCAGGTACTAGCGGTGGTCATGACAGCGCCCGTTTGATTCACAAGCAAATAAAAATGCCTACATTTTCCGGACGTGGATGGGAAAAACCCACAAATTTTATCAGGGAGCTAGAAGAATATTTTACTATGCTTAACACTGACGAAGACATGTGTCTACGGTTAATTGGTCAAAGTCTCTATAACGCGAAAGATTGGTGGATTGGGCGTCGCGACTCTGTAGATTCCTGGGAGGATTTCAAACGGAGATTCTTAGCTCGTTTCTGGGGAGAAGAATTGCAACGTGAAATTCGTCGCGATATAGAACTAGGATATTACATATCAGATTCCAAGGTTACCTGGTCAGAATATGCAAGTCGAAAATATGCATCAGCGACAGGGCTTGTTCCTAGAATCCCGGAAGAAGAAATGGTCCGTAGTCTAGTTCGACATTTCCCAGAGTACGTAGTTGAGGCTGCACGATGCAGAAATATCCGAAACATCGATGCACTGCTCGTATTCTTGGATGAACTCCAATCCGGTGGTCGATCAAACGCACCAAAATCACACACACCGTCTAGTTACGCGGGTAGACATAACCTCACAACAAACAAGTCACATGAAGAACGTAGAGTACCATTTAACAATCCCGGAACCAACAACACAAACGCGGTACCGAAACTCCAAGTTTCCCGCGAATCGATAAACAAACCCGATTATAACGAAAATCGACGAAAATCAATAGCCGACACTACACAAACAAACTGGCGATCCGCACACGTGAGTGCGGTTACCAAAGAAATCGCGGTCGATGATAAGATCGACAATGTTGTAGAAGACGTGCAGTCGGAAAACTAGAGGGCGCTGAACGGTTTGAGCCGCTACTTGTACCGCCTCAGCGCACATTACAGATTTCCGCGGCAAATTTAGAACCTAGTAGTTTAGGAAAGTTTGAAGATCCGTCTAATTACTTGCTAAATGACGAGGTACAAAAAGAATACACGATTAAAGAATGTCCTACAATTTATTTTGATATTGAAAACATAAATGTAAAAGCATTAATTGATACAGGAAGCCAAATAACTTGTATTTCCTATGAATGGTATCAAAGATATAAAAATCAACTAGAATCTAATGTCAGGATGCCCGTAGCTAACTTTCAGGTAGTGGGAGTGACAGGGGGCAAACCAGTCAAGATTAAAGAACAAATATTAGTCGAGATCAAAATTGCAATATTAACTGATAACGTCTGCATGATAATCGTGCCGCAACTAAGGCAAGACGTGATTTTAGGGATTGATATTCTTCATAAATGGAAGGCAGACATTGACCTTAAAGCAAATAAATTAAAAATCCAATTACCTACGGGTACCGGCATCATAGAACTATATAAATCGGATTATCTTTATGTCAGTAACATTAATCGATCAAATATCTCAGGTCAGGGAAGCGGTATAAACCCAGAAAGTCCGAAAAATCCAGAAGACGATCTCTTAACCAATGATGAGATAAACGATAAGCTCTCTGAATGTCAGGTACTAAGAGGAAACGATTTAACAGTATTTAAAAATTTGCTACAAGAATATCGAGATATTTTTTCTGAAAGACCTGGACGGGTTACAGTCTATGAACATCGGATTAAAATTTACGAAGATAGACCTTTTATTAGAAGATCTTACCCCATACCAATTATGCATCGAGACAAAGTCAAAATTGAAATAAATAAAATGTTAGACATGGGAGTCATTGAACGCTCATACAGCGAGTACATTAACCCATTGGTAGTCGTAGCAAAGAAATCTGGAGACATAAGATTAGTGTTGGATGCTAGATTCATCAATCAACTCATAGTACCTGATCATGATTGCGCACAATCGACTGAGGTCCTGTTTCAAAAGTGTGGCAACACATCTTATATGTCTAGTCTGGATTTGACGGCAAGCTTCTGGCAAGTGCCACTCCATCCTGATTCCAGGAAGTATACCGCTTTCATGCATGAGGGAAAGTCGTATCAATTCACAGTAACACCTTATGGTTTAAATACAAGTCTAGCTAGTTCAATTCGTGCATTAGACATCGTGTTAAAAGAAACAGAAACGTTTACAATAAATTTTGTGGACGATATACTGTGTCTGTCTGATTCGGTCTTTTCCCATTTGGGGCACTTGCGGATGCTATTCGGGGTATTCAGAAAGTACAATATGACAATCAATTTCAAAAAATCAAAATTCTTTAGGGAAGAAATAGATTTCTTAGGACACCGAATAACAAAAAACGGTATTCAACCGCAGCCAGAAAAAATTGCAGCAATTAGAGATTTTCCGGTGCCTAAGAATCCTAAACAACTTAAAGGTTTTCTCGGATTAACAAACTATTATAACAAGTTTACAAAAAAATACTCAGACGCTACTTATCCGTTACTAGCATTAATCCGCAAGGGTGCCAAGTGGGAGTGGACCGAAGAAATGACAACACATTTCACAACAGTAAAACAATTATTTTGTGATGAGATGATCATAAATCATCCAGATCCCCAAAAAAGGTATTATCTGCAGTGCGATGCCAGTTTTCACGCAGTAGGCGCCGTGTTGTATCAACTATCCGACCAAAACGAAGAACTTATCATAGGATTTGCCAGCCGCACGATGAAGGGGGCTGAACTCAATTATTTCACGTCTGAAAAGGAATTATTGGCTATAGTTTTCGCGTTAGGAAAGTTCAGATGATTTATTATTGGTGCAAAACTAACCATAAGAACTGACCACAAAGCTCGTACCTTTATTTCGTCGTGCAAATTAATCAGCTCAAGACTAAGCCGTTGGATTCTGTTTATTCAGACCTATCATTTCGATATCGAATACATCAAAGGTAGTAGTAACGTTGTTGCAGATACAATAAGCCGGTTCCCACATGTAGAAAAAGATAAGTTAGAATTAATTGGTCAATTACAAGTCTTTGCGCAACCAGCAAAAGAGATTAGCGAAGAATGGAAAGAAGTTTTCAGAACTTTTGATAAGTACCAGGATAAAGATCAAAAGATAAAGGAGATCAAAGAATCTGAGCTTATTAAAAACGAAAAAAGGTACAAAATTCTAAACAATATCTTATACCATTTGGGGCCAGGGGGCTTTCTGCAGGCATACATTCCAGAAGCGTTATTGAAATCTTTGATTATAGAATGCCATGAACTCTATGGGCATGTAGGAGCTGAAAAAACATATAAAATCTTAAGAGAGGGTTTCTTCTATCCTAAGTTAGGTAAACGAATACGTCAAGAAATTCATAAATGTGACAGGTGCCAACGATGCAAATATCCTAATCGTTATAGTTATACCAATATGCAATCGATTATACCAGATGGGGTAGGGGAATTAGTCTCAATAGATTTCTATGGACCATTACCTGCCAGCAAAGGGAATTACAAATAGTTATTAGTCACAATAGACGCGTTTAGCAAGTTTGTAAAACTCTATCCGTTAAAAGCAGCGAACGCTCAATCCACTATTAATTGCATCTTTGAGAAATACATACCAGAGTTTGGGAAACCAAAAAGATTGCAATTTGACCATGGCACTCAGTTTACGTCAGCATTATGGCTGAACAAGCTAGCAGATGAACAGATAATACCGATTTTCTCTTCCATTCGTCATCCTCAGGGAAATATAGTCGAGACAGTGAATCGTGAGATAGGTAGATTCTTTAGGACTTTTTAAACAGAGAAGCATACCTCCTGGATAAATTGGCTATCAGTAATTGAGACTTGTATGAACGAAGTACATCATACCACAATAGGCTATCCTCCATGTACAGTTCAGTTAAAACAAAAGCCAAGTAGGTTTTGGGAGAAATGGCTTTTCGATAATAAAGACAATACTCCATATGATTTAAAATTAGTTTTAGTTAAAAATAGCATAAGAAGGCACAGCAAACGCCGTGCAGACAGGTTTAATTCAAGCCACAAGATGGCAAAGTTTAAGATTAATGACTTAGTGTTAGTCAAAGGGCTTAATGTCTCTGATTTAAAGAATAAAAAAATGGCAAAGTTTTTTGCAGTCTATGAAGGGCCATATCGCATAAAACGTCAAGTTGGCGAAGCTACTTTTTTATTAGAAAATCCAGAAACTCTCATTGAAAGAGGCCGTTTTCATGTCAATATGTTCAAACATTATTTTGTACAATAGGAGGATTAACTTTTGTCAAACTCGTATGATGTGAAGAGACCAAATAGTGGGATAGATTTGTATAGGAAAGACTCCACCCATCTGCAGAAATGAGAGAAAGAAGGGATTTTTCGGGGTGTGACAATAAGCAGGTTAGAGAAATTATCTCAGTCTATTGTCAAGATGGCACATAATAACTTCGGTTACATTAGCGTTCAAGACAAAGCAATACAGACGTGTGATTCGGACTTAACAAATAATGATTTGAATATAATAACTCCAACTGGAAGCTTCATCAGGGGAAGAGGTAGATGTCGCAGTGGATGGGATGCCCAAACACCCAAGGACATACCAAAAAAGATTGCTGAGGAGTTAAAGAAAAGAGAAAAGAAGAAACTGAAGGGAGAATTAAGCAAGGCTATCAGCACAAAGAATTTACAACTTAAGTGTTTTAATTCACCTGGATCATCTTCAGAATCTGCTCCATCAACGTCATCGGTTAAGCCAGATATAATACCTGATCCACCAGCCGCATTATTCAAGCCAAATCCAATACCTGATCCACATGTTCTTGTAGTCAAGCCAAATCCAATACCTGATCCACCTTCAACTACGTGGAAGCAACAACCATCAGCGTCAAGAGCTGACCAGACACTAATTGTCGAAAAAAGGAAAAAGGAAAAGCCAACAATCATGAGTATAAAAAAGATAGACATCAGGATTAAAAAACGAATTATTGAAAAACCAAGCCTACCTGTGTCACTTCCACGCATCAACCTGGAGCCTGGGTGCTCACATTGGCAGACTCCCACCCCAGAACCATCTAAACCGAAGCCATGCATTACGCAAAAGAAGGTTATGTTGGCACCAGCTAAAAAGAAAATTTCTTCAGACATAGATTCATTATGGAAACTTATTCCTGTGGATATACCGAGACGAACCAAGGAAGAATTAAGAGCGTATAAAAATAATATTACATTATTATCTATTTTCGAATCTTTGGATCTGCCCGCAGGAAATAAAACACCAGACTGTATCACACAAATAGGAAAGCGAGGCAACACTTACAGCGAAGGGACACCGGAGTACGTAGCGAATTATGACGTCACCGATCCGCTTGGTTTGAAAAGGTTACCTACGGAATAAAACGGAAACAATGAAGGAGACGGAAAATAAACATGACTTAAAGACGAACAACCAACACCTGATGCAAGAGGATTAAATTTGATTTGCCAAACTTACCATCAACAGATCCTAAAGGAGCACAGGAACACAAATGCACTTGCTGCAAGTTGGCAGAAGGGGGCAATGTAACGTGTACAGCTAGTAAACAGCCGTACCGCGCAACATCTATGGCGCATAACAACTCTGACGTCACAACGGGTATATAACCCGGCTCGCCAGCCGACTCAGCAGCAATCTATGGCAAAGCGCCTAGTTGACCCAATCGCTCTATTACTTGATAGGGACCGAGCTAAAGCAGCCGGTTACCTTTAACGTAGCTTCTTAACACAATTTGATTGGTCAAAACGACAAGTTAAAATTTAATGTTAAATTAGCTTGATATCAAACAAGTAAATTCAAGCATAAAAGACGTCATAGTCTGATCTATCGACGCAAATTATTTCATTTCCATAAAATAAAATCATTCTATTCAATAACTTCCACTCTTACTTAAACTCTATACTCAACTCTATTCTATTCAAACTCTATTCAAATTCAAAACTCAAAACAAAACATTCTTCCTTTACTTTCATACGACAAACACGCTCTTTCTAAAATTACATTCGCTCTTCACATTCAGAACAAAAACAAACAAATCAGAGACAAATTTAGAAACATAAAATTAATATAACTTAGTTTAACCAGGGCCGGACTTAGAGGTGTGGAGGCCCTGGGGCAACGAATGAGTGGAGGCCCCTAATTATGTTTCAAATAGGTTCAAAAATTTTTTTCTTTGAAGTGTTTCAATAATTTATTGAAGAAAATTGTAATTGTTGGAAAACTCAAAAAAGAGGAAACTACATAAAGAAGAAAATAAGCACGAATAATTGACAAGTCCTTTCCTCCTTTACAATTCGATTAGTAAAAATCAATAGTAATCTACTGCAGAATTAATAGTTTGCACGTCGTAAATAACATTACAAACGTACAGAAATTACAACATTGAAAATAGGTAAAAATATATGGAACCACAAAAATAGATTCATTCAATTCACATAAAAAAATGGAACAACAGTGTAATCGAATTAAACTGATGTGCGGAAACGTCTCCTGTCCTCACCGGTATTTTTTCATTCAATCGTTTGGAGTTTCGGAAATGTTCCTGGCAGCAGCTAATTTCGATACGATATAACATTTTCCCATTATTCAATGAGGATAAATTCATTTCTTTAGTGTGTAATCGTGTGATGATTTACTCTGTGATTGTTTTCCGCACACACATGATCAATTCATCGGATCGAAAATTAACATTAACATTAACCATTAATTTGGAGAAAAATACGAAACGCGCCTTGGCATGTTTAAAACGAAAGGTGACTTATGAAAGTGTGAGAACTGCTCTTTTGTTGTGAGAACTTGGATGTTTTTTTTTTATTTATTTTTTTTGTATTCTTTTCAAATATAATTTCGCATATTATTCGGTATTCGTTAGGAAATTTTACCGAAGAATTTATATTGTGGGGGCCCCTCTCTTGTGGAGGCCCCGGGGCAGTCGCCCCGGTTGCCCTCCCCTAAATCCGGCGCTGAGTTTAACATAACTTTCATTATATCGAGTCAGAACAATTATCATTCTGTATCATTTTTATATTCGGTTGCAACCTATTCTTATTGATTTATTTCATATTATTCTATCGATTAAAACTTATCATTTCTATAGGAGTTGACTCATTACAGACATCACCCTACGAAATTCCTGTCTCTTTAATAGCATAACAACAGCTAGCTAGTTAGCACAGCTTTGGCTGTAGAGTGAACACACAGCGGTGGTCTTAGTATCCCCGTCTTGTGTTGTTTACCTTACAATAGTCCGAGTCTGTACAGACTTGGCATTACTGTCCGGTTCTGAGGGACGCAGCCTTGAGAAACTATATAAACCGAGTCTGATTTTATATCAGCTTTGTTAAAATAGACACTCCGGGTCTGCAAATTAGCGAGTGTTTTCTTGGCATTATTGTCCGGAGGCACGCCAAAGGGATTGTATTTTTTAAAGTTATTAACAATAGTTTTTAAGGAGCTCAAATCTTAGATCCGACAACGAATTCATGCTAGCTTGGAATTTTTAGTTAATTAATAATTAATTAAAAATTCCGCAAAAGTTACAACATATACGGAGAAATGATGGATCTCTAGAAACTGTCTTTTTACGCGTCAGAGTACAGATTCCAAGATACAGGATTCGACTGATATAGATTTCCACCGTTCGACATAAATTTCAGCACTGATTTTATCTTCTCAAGTCTGCAAAATCGATCGCTATATACGAAAAAATGATTGATCTCTAGAAACTGTCTTTTTACGTGTCAGAGTACAGATTCCAAGATACAGGAGTCGGCTGATATAGATTTCCACCGTTTAACATAAATTTCCGAACTTTTTTTATTTTCTCAAGTCTGAAAAATGGATCGCTATATACGAAAAAATGATTGATCTCTAGAAACTGGTTTTTCACGCGTCAGAGTACAGATTCCAAGATACAGGAGACGGCTGATATACATTTCCACCGTTTAACATAAATTTCAGAACTTTTTTTATTTTCTCAAGTCTGAAAAATGGATCGCTATATACGAAAAAATGATTGATCTCTAGAAACTGGTTTTTCACGCGTCAGAGTACAGATTCCAAGATACAGGAGACGGCTGATATACATTTCCACCGTTTAACATAAATTTCAGAACTGATTTTATTTTCTCAAGTCTGAAAAATCGGTCACTATATACGAGAAAACGATTGATCTTTAGAAACTGTCTTTTTACGAGTCAGAGTACAGATTGCAAGATACAGGAGTTGGCTGATATGGATTCCCACCGTTAAAAATGTATTTCAGAACTGATTTGATTTTGTCAAGTCTGAAAAATCGATCGCTATATACAAAAAAATGATTGATCTCTACAAACTGTCTTTTTACACGTCAGAGTACAGATTCCAAGATACAGGAGTCGGCTGATATAGATTTCCACCGTTTAACATAAATTTCAGAACTGTTTTTATTTTCTCAAGTCTGAAAAATCGGTCGCTATATACGGAAAAATGATTGATCTCTGGAACTGTCTTTTTACGCGTCAGAGTACAGATTCCAAGATACAGGAGTCGGTTGATATAGATTTCCACCGTTCAACATAAATTTCAGAAACGCTATATTGTAACGTGCCGCGGTATTGGCGGGTTGAAGAATTAGCCAATGCCGACGTCCGCGTCCTACCTTAGTGTCAGGTAGGTAATATCCAAACTCTAAATCCCGACGTACATCTCGTTGCGTTTCCTCGCCCCAGTACCTCGATAAAAATAGTTTTTTAAATTCTTCCCATGAATGAATTACCTCGCGTCGCGCTATCCACCAATCCCTTGCGTCGTTTGTTAAGCTTTGACCTATCAACCTCAGTCCAATGTCATCACCTACATTCAGAAAACTAAAATATTCTTCTAATTCCCTCATAAAATTGACTGGTTTTTCCCAAGCCTTTCCTGAGTATGTCGGTAATTTTAATTGTTTTTTTATTAAACTAGTGTTGTCAAACACAGCAGTTTGACCACCTCTTTGTTGTCGTATTCTTCTTATGTCAGACTCTAAACCTATTTTCAGACTATCATGTTTATGATTTAACTCGGTAAACATATCCTGACTTGCTTTCTGGTTTTCAATAATTTTACTTTTTAAAACCTCGTAGGTTCCTACTTGTTCGCTACGTAAAATATTTTCGCATGTCTCGATTTTATTTTTACAGTCTGAAACTTCGTAATTTAATTTGTCTGATACAATTTTTAAATCAGTACCGATTTTGTTTATTTTTGCCTGACTTGTTTCGTTATTTTCTTCTAGCTTTTTATTTATCTTAGACTCAAACTTTGTTTGTGCTTCGATGCTATCTGCCTGTGATCTTAACATGGTTTGTTCCATTTGCTCGAATTTATTATCCATTTTTCTTTCTAGACGTTCAATGGATTCAATTAATCTGGAAATTGGATCTAGATTATCCGTATGGCTACTGTTTGGATCCATCGTGGTTGATTGCAAGGAAGAAACAAAGCTTGTATCCGAAAAACCTGAATCTAATTCACGAAGATTTAAATTGACGACACTGGAACTTTTGGTTTTGTTTACTCTACGAGATTCCTCATCTGACATTTCGTCTGACCGTAAACAAACAACAATCCCAAACCTGGCATACAAGTCTTTGTCAGTCTATTTATAATCTAGAATTTGACTTTATTTTTCCGAAGCTATTGAATTAACGAATTTACTGAATTTACTGAATTTAAAGATTCTAATGATTTTATTGAACTTTTTTATTTCCAAAAAAAAAAAATTCCTTTTTTGAGGAGCCCCACGTTGGGCGCCAATTGTAACGTGCCGCGGTATTGGCGGGTTGAAGAATTAGCCAATGCCGACGTCCGCGTGAGTTCTTTGTCGAAGTAAATGCTTCTAGTTAGTACTTTTGAATATTAGTGATTTTGGGACTCCTCTTATAAGAATGTTTGTTGGTGGGGAAATAATGGGTCTGCCATTCAAAGCCACCTAGCGTGTTGTGAATTTTATTAGCTGCTATACGGACACGGGAAAAACCAATGCCGTCTCTAGACTACGGACCCGGGGTAAACTTCCCAAGGCCGCCTTCCCTCCTCAGAGCCGGGCGAACCAAGCCTGTCGTGCCTGGTATCCCTATCTTTTTGAATCGCTACCTCAGATCCGGGAATGCGATGATTCCAAGACTGTCTGCCAGATTCGGGATTGCAGCTTGGCCCTCGGACACGGGTAAACCAATGCCGTCCGCACTATGCAATGCGCTCCCTAATCTGTTCCCTAATAATTGGCTTGTTGGCAGTTGATTAGGTCAGACGAAATCTCAAAATGAACAGAATCTGGGTTAATCTTAGATTATCTGATTCAATAATACGAATTTGCCAGAAGGTTACAAAATAAAGAAAAATAAATCAAGTGTTGACAGTGATCCTTAAATCTATTCTTATTCTATGTTGGCCTTTAAACCTTTGTGTTATTGAGTATTAGCTACCTTAGCCTTTTCTGTTTAGTATGTTCGAGCGACACAATATTTGATATCTTTGAAATAAAGTTTAAAGCGCTCTGCTTTTAAATTTATATCCTTTTTCTTTTCTATGATCAAATTGCTATAATTTGTCTAGTCTTTGATTCTATATCGTTACGTTTCCATGGCGTTTCTAATTAAATGTGACTCTATATCTTCTGACTTGAATAAATGAATTTATGTAGGTACTGACTCTGACGCTTCAATACCTTTAGACAAGTGAAGTTAATTTAGATAAATTAGACAACAAGTGAGTCGATCAGGTGCTATACCGTGAATCGCTCCAAGTGAAATTAAATTGTGAGTCGATCAGGTGCTATACCGTGAATCGCTGCCGCTGCTGGCAGACGATTCCTTATATTGCGTTTATCCCCTCCATTTTTGCGTCTAACGTAGCTAGGGGATGAGCTTAATCCCTCGACCTATTGTCGTGTGATTGAGCTTGAATTTTTTTTGTAATAACCAGCCAGCCTGAACCGTTACAATATACGATCTCTAGAAACTGTCCTTTCACGTTTTAGAGTACAGATTCCAAGATACAGGAGTCGGCTGATATAGATTTCCACCGTATAACATAAATTTCAGAACTGATTTTATTTTCTCAAGTCTGAAAAATCGGTCGCTATATACGAAAAAATGATTGATCTCTAGAAACTGTCTTTTTACGCGTCAGAGTACAGATTCCAAGATACAGGAGTCGGTTGATATAGATTTCCACCGTTCAACATAAATTTCAGAACTGATTTTATTCTCTCAAGTCTGAAAAATCGATCGCTAATTATGAAAAAATGATTGATCTCTAGAAACTGTCATTTAACGCGTCAGTAGTGAAATACCGCGAGTTTTAGGTAGATTAGTGTTAGTGCACACAGACACACACACACACACACATTCTATAATTACACCATTTCATCAGAAAAAAATCGAAAAAATCTGATAATTGAATGTTAGTGCACACAGACACACCCACACACATACATTCTATAATTGCACCAGTTTTCCGGAAAAAAATCTAATAATTCAAAAAATGAAGATAATTGCATCAGCAAATTACCTCCACCTCTGTTGAACTATGCGCCAGCATCCTCCCTAACAGGTTTTACCTATTAAATTATCAGATGCATCAGAGTCAGTTATTTTTTTATTGGAAAAAATAAGGTGTACTAAATATTTACGGTATACTAGATGTCTACAAGTCTCGACAGGACTTGATTACTTCCCGCTCCGAGATAATTGACCGCTACCCAGCTTCCTACAACGCAATCTCGTCGATGCGTCCAGTTTTAGATAATTAGTATCGAGGTGAAAATGCGCCAGCATCCTCCCTAACAGGTTTTACCTATTAAATTATCAGATGCACAGAGTCAGTTATTTTTTTATTGGAAAAAATAAGGTGTACTAAATATTTACGGTATACTAGATGTCTACAAGTCTCGACAGGACTTGATTACTTCCCGCTCCGAGATAATTGACCGCTACCCAGCTTCCTACAACGCAATCTCGTCGATGCGTCCAGTTTTAGATAATTAGTATCGAGGTGAAAATGCGCCAGCATCCTCCCTAACAGGTTTTACCTATTAAATTATCAGATGCATCAGAGTCAGTTATTTTTTTATTGGAAAAAATAAGGTGTACTAAATGTTTACGGTATACTAGATGTCTACAAGTCTCGACGTAATACCAACGCAATCTCGTCGATGCGTCCAGTTTTAGATAATTAGTATCGAGGTGAAAATAATTGCCACAATCTTATACAAAGTTGCAGCAAGAATGTAACGTCTTGATTATAGCGCATAGACGTGTAAAAACAGCAGGTTCTATGAACCTTTTTTTCGCAACAAAATCAGAGATATCGGTTCGCATATAAAAGGAGCCGATTAGAACACCACAACCATCAGAAAACCCGCAGCATCGGCAGCTTCAACAGCATTTTCTTGATTCGGAAAACAGTCTTACAGCTACACGGGGTATACCAGTAAACAGTGCAGTCGTATACCAGCAGTCAGAAGCAGATTCAACAGCATCTTCTTGATTCAGAAAAACAGTCTAGCCGCTACACCGGTATACCAGCAAACAGTGCAGTCGTATACCAGCAGCCAGAAGCAGATTCTAAAAAAACATCTCCGCCATCACAATACCAGCATCAAATCTCCTAACTTGAAGTAAATGTCGTATGATATGCAACCACTTGTCTCCGGATAAAATTCTTCGTCGAATGACGATAATATATTAATATCAATATTCGTTACAGCTTTTAACCAATTCAAAATGGCTCCATCATTACCCCAATCGAAGAGCAACAACAAAAACAATGCTCGAAAGGAAACCTTCGGCAAAACGAGATATCACGCCAGACTGTTGAAAACGCAGTATCAATTGACCGAATCGAATACTAAAAATATTGATATAGCAATCAGTCTGCGGGACGGCTCGGAATGCGATGTTAATGTCCGATTAACGGACAACTACGGAAAAGAGATCATTATGTCGTTAAAGATGTATGATGTTATTATGAGCCGTTCGGAGGAAATTACCGAATTGCTAAGCGAGGGAAAAACTCCAGCACAAGATATATTAAGAATAGAAGGCTATTTATTGGAAATAATGAGGTTGCACAACCAACCAGCTCTTAAGATATCCGGAGGATTCAACGCCATCACAATAATGAAACCGACGTTTATTAATCTTTGTAAATTGGAGAGTTGCATTAGAGTATATATTGCTAAGTTGACGGACCGAATACCTAGAGTTGAAGAAAGGATCCAGATTTTTAAAGAAATTATCCGCGACGTAGAGCTGCGGACAAACCAATTCTGCGTCGATGTTGGCGTAATTTCAAAAGCTATACAACGGACGAAGCATTTCGACTCTAAATCGCTTATAGATAATGAAATTTTAACATTAGCTCCGATGCAGCTCACAATCATTGATTAGAAAAAAATATATATTTGTATACTATGTTAAGGTGGAGGATAGAATTAAGAAAGGACGTACATGTTAAATATATGTTCGTACAAGTTATTTATTTGTTATTCAATAAAGAAAAACATTGTATATGTAATCTTAAATAATTTTTTGACAGAATAAATCAATATCAGAACATTTTTTTGTATTAAATTTGTGGATCCCCCACTTCTAGAAATCTGTTATACAACAGATGCACCTCGTCCACGGCACATTTCCCCGAATGTCCTAGACAGGGTGTCGTGGGAGACAGCCGAGTCTCGACACATTCGTCTCCGCAATCAGTAACATCAGCAAAGTTGGACGGGTGTCGATTCGCAAGGAAAGCGATCCATTCAGCCTTTTCAAGCCCACTACAATAGAGTTTATCGTTTCCATAGTTGACTGCTTCCGTGATTATTTTAAACCGATCTGCGTAGGGCGTACATCCATCAGACCATTTTAGACCATGATGGTTTTCAGTCAACCACATAGCCTGTCTACGACTTTTCGTATCGAGTAGCTCGTATGAATACGGAGCTCGAAATATGTGGTGCGTGAATATTCCACCAGTACTCAAGCACGCAAACTCTTTAACAATGAATTTATTCATAGAGTCTTTGAACCCCTGTACGTCGACAAACGTTGCCATTTCGAGACTTGAAGCGAATGACTACCCCTCCAACACGTTACCGCTTTATATATACATACGCGACGACCTGGTCTAGCCGAATTTATTTATAGAATTTTTCGCACTACGTTGCTTAACGGATTGTAGTCGTACATCTTATCGTGTATAATTAGACAGTATGCGGCAGTGTTTGCAGGGACATTTGCCCCACATTGAAATTCTAAACGAACGTCAACAGATGCGCTCTTGATTGATTCATTTTGTCTCGAACAGTCGATGACAGCGATCGGAGCATAGTTTTTAAACTCTGTAAACGATAACAACGGATATTGTTCTTCGTTGTAATAGGATGATCCAAATTTATAATACATGTCATACAAAAGGGCGTATTGATTTTTCGAAAAATTTAGATTCAAATTGTCATACGGATACGATTCAGAATTTAAATAAAGTTTGACATCAGTCAGATTACAATGATCGAATTCACTACTGTTTTTAGCAAGAATATTTTTTCGACTGGTTTGTAACGCTAAGATAACATATCGAGGTTTTTCTGTATAAGCAGACGTTTTGATTGCCCAGGTATGTTTTTCCGTGTTCTGAAGAATCGGATATTCATATAAATCCCACGAACGAAAACAAAGACTCAGAGATTTACCGCTTTCAAGCACGCTGAGTAATGTTAATTTTTGCAGATCTTCTACATTAATGTGGGGCATTCTCCATTGTACTTTCAATACTTTGCATTTTAGATTGTTCACACTCTCGCCGGAGGTAAAGATATTTGCATCAGTTCTTGAACGAATCAATATTAATTCATGTCGAGCGTTCATAACAATATGTTTATAGTCTTCGCAAAACCCTAACAGGGTATTCAACGGAATACAGCAATTCACGTTCGAAGCAGTTTTTTGTAAAACTTTTCCAGATAAATTCCATCCAGCGATTTCGAGCGCTCTGCTTTTGTCCGCGGTGACTGAGAGATAATTCTTCAATGTAGTAGTAATTCCAACGTTCTTGCAATGATCTATTTCAACTCCGTTCAACTCGTAGCGAATTTCGTCGAATAAAAAAGCGGCAAAATTGTTGGCCAGATTGAATTGAGTTATGTTTCCAATTCCCTCGCAAACACCCTCGATATAAAGATAACTGCCGCTTGGTAAAACGTACAAATCCTGTTGTTGGATCGGAATTCTAATTTCATCGTTATTGTCGAGCGACGAACTTGCATACGGGTTATGTCCATGAATTTCCATTCGCGTGACACGATTATCGAAGACCGGTTCACTGGTAATATTTAGCATATCGGCCATCTTGAACAACTGCGAATCCCAAAGATTCTAGAAATTTCCGATTGCGATTTTTCAGCAGATTCGAACGATGAGGACGAGAATATGCGTTGACTCCTTTACCTTTCAGAGTTCTCGTATTACTAACGACAATTGAATCTGCCGACGGGTATTTGTATGAATTACGAGCGTTGTTATGAATCAACATTTTTCAATTATCAATTGGTTTTATATGCAATCGTACTGTCACTTCTTCACCGCGGAAATCAACCACTTTATTGTTCTGATCGACGATCCGAATAGTGATGTTGGTAATGTTACGCGTGCTGACTGGCAGGTAAATGACGTTTGTGGGAGATTCCATTATTTTATATCCCGGAGGTACATTGGGAAAAAATTCATGTATCGTGTGGCTAGGCTGATTGTTGCTGTAGGCGCTTGTCGTTATATTGCATTCTATTCGTATTATATTCACTTGAACAATATCGACGGGGGAATCTGATTCGTGAGGAGAGTTTGGTTCTAACACACGTGGAGCAAATCCCAGCATCCGACCGACGCTGTTAGATTTTGTAAAGTCAATCCGGTATCGGCTAGTTATTTCGCTTTTCAATGTATTATTATTGGCAACCAATTGGAAAATTGGATCATCATCATCATCATCCTTAGCCGATCTAAACATAGCGTTGGTGGCAAGCTCCATTTGTTTTATCATTGCTTTATTTATATATTCGCTGATGTTGTCGATTTCGTACGATCCGGTAGGAATCTTGATCACTTTATTGTCAAAATGTATCAGATTATTTCCCATCGAAATATTTGGAATGGAGTTGTAGGTTTGAAAATTGATTAGACCCAACACATGCTCCGAGTTAGCCTCCAACGTTATCGGTGGAAAATAGTCTACGCTAAGAACGGAAGATTTCCCGGACAGAGTTAGTGTTAGCGACATTGTCGACACGCTACTGATGTGAGGATCCTCAGACGCAGGTGATTTCTAATAGAAATTTTAAACATAGCTGTCCGCAGATATCGGTATCAAAATGCTGTAGATTGTTATAATTGTAGGTTATTCGGGCTCCGTTCTTTGCTAGATAATTCATAATCTCCACAGGCGGTCGTAAATTTCCGTAGCTGTCGAAGTATTTGATTTGTCCACCGCACTTTGCATAAGCTACCCAATGAGTTCCACGATCGTCGTCCAGATTCACAATGCCGCCCTCAAAGTTCCAAGGATTTTTCGGGAGGTTAGATCGCGTAAATACGTCTCGGAAATTGGGAATAAATCGGGTCGCAAGCCGACGGAGCTGTACGCTGGACGTAACACCAGAGGGCACAAAAAAATTAACTTTTTTTTTTTCTTCAAATTAACTCCCGATCCTCGCTTGTACGGAGAGAGGCGCAAACCTCGTCCCGAAGATTCCATTGCTCTGTTGTGTCTTTCAGTTTCGGCTAAACGTTTTCGTGCATTTGACGCATCATTTACAGCTTTCGCTATACCCGCTGCACCGCCAGCCACACTCCCGGCGGCAGACAGACCAGCAAAAAGAGGTATTAAAAACGGTAATATCCCCCCTCGTTGAGACGGAGGTGTTATGATACGAGGTTTTTTTTTTTTTTTTTTCTTCAACTTCTTGAGGTAATCGTTGGCAGCACGCGCCGCATCGAGAACCTGTTTGGACATATGGTTGTTTACTTTACGTTTTGTTAAACCCATGCCGAAGCTGACTTTTGATTTCATGGCCGCCGCGACCGCCGCCGCCCGCTCGCCTAACGACGCGTCTTTAGCGAACACGCGGTTCAAGGCACTACGCGCTAGAACAGCGTCCGCGCGGTGTCTTTCACTTAATTCCTTTTCCCGCGAATAAACTATATCATGCTGCCGACAGGCTGCGTCCAACGGATTTATACCGCGATCACCGCGGTTCAAACGCGTTTCCAGCCGCGTTCCCGGTCCACAAAATTGGTATCCAGGAATATGAAGCTCCACAGGCAGCGAATTTATGAAACGATTTAGCAATCCTCGACCTCGATTAACCTTCATCAAACAGGTTTTGTCTGATGATTCCTGGGTGTGTAGAAGAGAAATACTGCAGATTCTCTCGTGTCAAGAAACGTTGTAACACTGAGTACAGGGTGATTTTAATCATCCTATAAATACTTCGATAATCTAGGATATCCAGTTAGTAAGCATGTGGTTTGTGAAACAGCCGGTCGCTATTAGGATTGTAAATCTAGATTGCAGAATGGACTCGAAAGCCCCCCGAAAGCACGGATCGCTGCTACCCAACACAATACGATGTATAATATGCGGTCCGTCTAACTGTGGAAAAACGAATTTAATCATCAACCTTCTGGAAAGTCCGAACGGAATAAAATTTGAAAACGTTTATGTATTCTCAAAATCCATACATCAACCCGAGTACCAATATTTGGAAGAATTGCTGAATCACGTTGCTGGAGTTAATTATTATACGTATTCTAACACCATGAGCGAAGTCATCCCATTGAAGGAGGCGCAGGCAAACTCGGTCTTTATTTTTGACGATGTAGCCTGCGACAAGCAGGAAACCATTCGAGAATATTTCTCAGTCGGAAGACATTCGGGAGTAGACTGTTTTTATCTGTCTCAAACTTATGCTCGGATACCGAAACATTTGATTCGAGACAATGCTAATCTGATAATTCTATTTAAACAAGATCATCTGAATCTAAAACATATTTACAACGATCACGTAAACTCTGATATGACGTTTGACCAGTTTCTCAAATTATGTTCCCATTGTTGGAATTCTAAATATGGGTGTGTTGTGATAGACAAGGATAGCATTCTAGCAAATGGGAGGTATCGCAAAGGTTTCGACGAGTTTGCGATTCTATCTAATGATCAGTTGTCTGCAGAAAGGCTACGGATAACATCGTCATGACGAGTGAGCAAAGCCGTGACGTTAAAAAAATTAAACAAGAAATCGCTAGATCGAGCAAAGCTATTCGAAAAAAATACATTTCTCTGAAAACTGATTGTACGGAGACCGACGAACAATTGGAGCGAAGCTTTAAACCTATCGTAACACCTCTGAAGTCGTTGGTCGAACAGGCTGTCTCAACCAATTTGTCTTTGGAAAAGAAGCTAAAGGCCGAACCTAAACACGAGGCTGATGACGATCCTGAAGATTCAAATTTGCCAACGACCTCCACACCAAGCATCAAATCAGGTTATCGAAAACGTAAGCAGGATGCCGACGATGAAGCAGTTTCACCGAAACGACCTCGTCCAGGCGAACAAGCCGTCAATGACACAGTTTTTTTGGATGATGCCTTTATTGGAGAGACTCCGCAACCTATCAATTCGACTATGGTTGAAGATTTTGTTAAAACGCCTGAAGGGCGGAACACAGTTGAGCAGTACCTGCAACAAAACTTTGGTCCGATCGTGAGCAAATATTTAAAAAAATTAGTAACCGATACAAAAGGAAAAATGGATATAGTTTACGGCGTTCGTAACGAGAACGGTGTTTGGATGCTTGGAGATTCTCCGTTTACTGTAGATGACGACAATATTGTCATAAAAGGGGTCAACTATAAAGGAACACCTGGACTATATGAGTTAATTTTCATGAATATTCCTAATCAGCGTATGTACGACGATAGAGACTTAGCGTCTTACCGAGATATTCTCTATAAAACTAAAGTGTACAAGCGAAATTTCTCAGCCGATGGGCAAGTGAAAGGTAGCAAGGGCTTCAAATATAAAGAGATCATCTCTAAGCTAGTTCCAACAGCTCCGCGAACTACTACAGGCTCTTTGGGCTCTGGTCTGATTCCTATTAATATGGAAGCAAACGATAACGGAGTCGATTATGTATACTGGAACGATCCGAACGAGATAGTTGAACGTCTGGAATTGCTCGTCGCGTCGAAAGCTGCAGGTCATACCGGTCATGATAATGAGATTCTTTCCATTATCGAGGAGCTCCGGGAAGAGGACGTTATTAAATAACTTGCCTGCACATAGAGTCTGTCAGTATCAATATGCCCGTCGACAAATTCGGCAGACAGTTTACACCAACGTCGCAGACGAATAAGAATAAAAGTTTTGATAAACGTCGATCAAAACCTACGTCACCGCCACCAAGAGTAACAGCAGCGAGGCCGCGAGACTCGGTTACCCGACATACGATTAGAAAGTTGTGCCTCAGCCGTGAGAAAGATAATGATGATTTTGATGCTAGACAATACAAAATTATAAATCTTGCCGAGCCCGTAAACAATAACGATGCGGCGAATAAGCAGTACGTTGACATCAAAACAATGGAATTTATTCTTAAAACTGAAACTGCGGCAGCATCGGTGACTACTCTCTATGCTAAAATGAAAGAGTTGACTGACATTGTTAAATTATTTATTGGAAACAAAAGTTTGCAATGAGTGTCGAAAAAAATCAGTTAGTAAAGGAGCTACACTCTCCAGCCAGACGTAATTTTCTTCGAAGACGAGTTATAGTTCGAGGATGGGACGACTTATGGCAAGCTGATCTAGTTGATATGCAAGCATTCTCGAAATTCAACAAAAACATGAAATACATTCTGACCGTGATTGACGTTTTATCGAAATATGCTTGGGCAATACCGCTGAAAACAAAAAATGCTGCTGACGTAACGCATGCGTTTGAAGCAATTCTCAGAAGAGGAGGAGGAGGACGAAAACCGAGAAATCTGCAAACAGACAACGGAACGGAGTTCTACAATACGACGTTTAGGAATCTGATGACGAAATTAAATATTAATCATTATTCTACGTACAGTGTTATGAAAGCATCGGTTGTCGAACGATGGAACAGAACTTTGAAAAATGATATGTGGAAGAAATTTACGTTGAACGGATCTTACGAATGGATCGAAATGCTTCCACAGCTGGTTACCGACTATAATAGCAGAAAACATCGTACGATCAATATGTCTCCGAACAAAGTCACACCAAAAATTGCTAAAACGCTCCTATCATCCGTTTACAGTCGAGTAAAATCTGTTCCGCCTGCAAGATTTAAGATCGGGAGTCATGTTCGAATCAGTAAATATAAAAGCGCTTTCGCTAAAGGTTATACACCCAATTGGACAACCGAGGTTTTTAAAATTGTTAAAGTACGGCAGACAAATCCTCGAACTTATATTCTAGAAGATTCTAGAGGTTCTCCCATTGTGGGAGGCTTTTATGAATCTGAACTAAAAGTAACCAAGCATCCTGACGTTTATTTAGTTGAAAAAGTTTTAAAGAGACAAGGGGGGAAGGTTTTTGTAAAATGGTTAGGTATGGATACTTCTCATAATTCCTGGATCAATAAAGATAATGTTTTATAACTGTGTAATTTTATTTAATACCTACATGCAATACATTTTTACAACAACTACTCAAATATTGGTTTTATTATTGGCCGTTACAGTTCGCCATACTAACGGCGCCGATGTGCTTATTGCACAGCCCGTAATAAGAATCTAATAAATTGTTTATTTTAGCAAGTTCAGCTTTGTTTTGGTCAAGCACTCTTGTGCGACGTTCGCAAAAGTTTAGATCGTCTGCCTTCATAGCGTTGGAGGCCTTATCGTTCTCCATACTCTCCCAACATCCTTGTATGTCCTCTGAAAAAATTTCGAAACATTTCTTGGCAAATTATTTGTTTGTATAATAGTCTAGTCAACAAGTTCAAAATCGTGTTAATTCTTGATAAAGGTCCTAAAAATATGTGCGATAGCTCATTGGATTCGGAATGACGTCTAGAAAAATGGGTCGGAAGGATTTTACTGCATGATAAAAATTGCAAAAGTTATTAACAAATTAAGATGAAAAAAAAAAGGTATTTCGTTTTTTGGCAATAACTCAAAAACTATTAATATTTAAGAAATTTTAAAAAAAGATTCGTAAAGAGGAAAAAATTTCCAAAAAAAAAGTCCTACCTCCCGGAACTCTACCTCCATTATTTATAATTTTAATTTAGTGCTGAAAATAGGGCCCCGCGCGGCCGATACAGCATGGCCGCGCTACCGCTCAACAGAGTCTATTAAATAAAATAATTTTTTTATAGAACTAAATATCGATAGAAAAATTTTAAAAAATTATGGTGTCATCAGAACACTTTAAAGAATAAAATCACGTTGGAAAAAATTTTTTTTGTTGATTTTTCAAAAAGTTATACTCTTGTTAACTAAGTAATTTTTCGTGGGCTTCCATTTTTACAAAAGACAGTATAAAAGTTTAAATAATTGGCCTAAAAATTTTTGGCTTCGTGGAGCTCTTCTTATATATATATACTCAATAGGACCACGTTATAAAAGCATCTTAAATTTGTGTATTTTGTTTATTATAATTTTTTTAAGTCAACAAAAGATGAAAATCGTCGGAAATGTTGTTAAAAAATTTTTTTTTATTAAATATTGAATTATGGCTATTTTTGCATTTCATAGACGCATTGTTCAACGTTGAAAAAAAAATTTTTACGGCATTTGTTAATAAATTGTTTATAAACAAACAGACTAGTTTAATATTTTCAAAAAAATTTTTTTTACAATTTTGTTGGCGTGGGTAAACAATGATTTTTGAAAAAAAAAAATTTTTCTTAAAAAATTTTTTTAACCGTTTAAAACCGTTTTTTACAGTTTTTTATTGTTTAAATAATTAGTTAAGAAATGATTTCTTCTTTAAAAATCATAATTGCTATTTCTCAATAGAGTAACCAAAACAAATGTTTTTTCTGTAAATAATTTAATTGTTTATTAACTTGACAATTGTTTATAAACAAATTTAGATGACCATAGTATTTTTTTTTTTAAACTAAAAAAAATTACGAAAACAACCATGTATAACAAAGTGGAAAACAAAATTTTCTTTTATTTTTTACAATAATTTCTAATACTCCACGATACCAAAGTTTGATCGCTCATATAATTTTTCAAGTAACAAATTACCATAACTCATAAACTATCAGAGATACGATTATCAACATTCAGGTCATTTTTATTAAGGATTAATTACTCTTCAAAATGAGCTGAAAACGAAGTTCGTAACTATTGTTGATTAGCTATTACATGCTTTTGTTTAAAAACATTGAAGATTTTTTTGATATTTTTGTCTCTTTTATGACTTGTAACTTGTTAAATAACGTAAATACGCTTATGTACCTTCAAGACAATTTTGTTTATCGATAAAATATCTACCACATGATCTTTTGATTATATCAATATCTCTTATGGTTCTAATTATTGACATATTTTTATTATTTTTTATCAAACTAGATATTTTTATTATTTTTTATCAAACCCAGTTGTTCTGGTATTCCTCCCGTAAAAAGAAGGAGAAAACGATTAATTTAATATTTAAAATATCTCAAATCTCCATAAATGTTGTAATGAAGAAAAATATATATTAAAAAATTAAACAGAAATAAAGACTTAATTTAATAATCCCGTTTCCTCCTTACATTAGATCAATTTATTCATAAAAATTCAATTTATTTATAAATAAACAATAGCAAAATTTAAAGATTAAAGCCAATATAACAAATTATTATAAGTAGAATGTAAAGTCATAGCAAAATATAAATAATGTATGCAAAAAAGAAAGGAATTTCAAATCTAATAGGACACTAGTTTAATAAAAAATAATAAAAATATGTCAATAATTAGAACCATGAGAGATATTGATATAATCAAAAGATCATGTGGTAGATATTTTATCGATAAACAAAATTGCCTTGAAGGTACATAAGCGTATTTACGTTATTTAACAAGTTACAAGTCATAAAAGAGACAAAAATATCAAAAAAATCTTCAATGTTTTTAAACAAAAGCATGTAATAGCTAATCAACAATAGTTACGAACTTCGTTTTCAGCTCATTTTGAAGAGTAATTAATCCTTAATAAAAATGACCTGAATGTTGATAATCGTATCTCTGATAGTTTATGAGTTATGGTAATTTGTTACTTGAAAAATTATATGAGCGATCAAACTTTGGTATCGTGGAGTATTAGAAATTATTGTAAAAAATAAAAGAAAATTTTGTTTTCCACTTTGTTATACATGGTTGTTTTCGTAATTTTTTTTAGTTTAAAAAAAAATACTATGGTCATCTAAATTTGTTTATAAACAATTGTCAAGTTAATAAACAATTAAATTATTTACAGAAAAAACATTTGTTTTGGTTACTCTATTGAGAAATAGCAATTATGATTTTTAAAGAAGAAATCATTTCTTAACTAATTATTTAAACAATAAAAAACTGTAAAAAACGGTTTTAAACGGTTAAAAAATTTTTTTAAGAAAAATTTTTTTTTTCAAAAATCATTGTTTACCCACGCCAACAAAATTGTAAAAAAAAATTTTTTGAAAATATTAAACTAGTCTGTTTGTTTATAAACAATTTATTAACAAATGCCGTAAAAATTTTTTTTTCAACGTTGAACAATGCGTCTATGAAATGCAAAAATAGCCATAATTCAATATTTAATAAAAAAAATTTTTTAACAACATTTCCGACGATTTTCATCTTTTGTTGACTTAAAAAAATTATAATAAACAAAATACACAAATTTAAGATGCTTTTATAACGTGGTCTTATTGAGTATATACAGGGTGAGTTTTCTCTGGTATCGAACGAGGGAGGAGCCTATTATCGTAAACGCTCCACCCTTTTCTATTCATACTTGTTATTGTCATATCTAGAAACCCTACTTCTATTTTCACGTGCTATCAAAACCATCAGGTTGTTTATACTTATTCAGATAAGATGTTGTCGACGGAAAAATGCAAACAACGATTCAACCAGAAACTGTCTGTAATTTCAGTTCATTGACATCTACATTAAATGTTCAAACTGACTGCCCTCCTGGTCTATACAAATTATGAGTCTGGACTCGAAATTTTGCTGTACAGCTCTCAAGGTTTCCTGAGTTATAGCTGCACAAGCTCTCCTAATACGATCTTTAAGATCCTCAAGATTTCTAGGCTGTGTTCTGTAAACTTCAGCTTTTATGTGCCCCCATAAAAAAAAATCGGGAGATGTTAGATCAGGTGATCGAGGTGGCCAGGGCACGGCACATCCTCTGCCAATGCACTTTCCAGCAAACCGTTCTGTTGGACATTGCAATGATGTTGAGTTTTTTTGTTTACTGGGTAAATCATGTACCATTTAAAAGGAATTTTTCCCAATTATCATTCATTATACGTTTGCCATTTGAAGTCAATATTTCAGTTGAAAATGAAAAAATACCTACTCGAATTCAGAAGCCCGCTGACAAGGGATTTATTGTAATAGTAATTACGTGTAACTTCTCACCATTTAAAAACTGACGAACCACTCTAGAATAATGTGCCGGGGCTCCGTCATGTTGGAACCACATTCGAATACGCGCAGCAAGAGGAACATTTTCTAAAAGACGCGGGAGCTCGTGCTGTAAAAAATTTAGATAACGCACACCGGTGAGGTTCCCTTCAAAAAAATAAGGCCCTATTATCAGATCTCCGATAATGCCACACCAGACATTGATACCCCACTGCACTTGAAAAGCGGTTTCTCTCATCCAGTGAGGATTAACGTCAGCCCAATAGTGCATGTTGTGCCGATTAACTATGCCAGTATTATTGAACCGTGATTCATCAGAAAACATCACGTAAGATAAAAAGTCGTCATCTTCTCGAATTTTTTCACTCATCCAATGGCAAAACACCATTCTATTTACACTGTCTTCGCCACGTAATTCTTGCATTAGCTGCATATGGTAAGGGTGAAATCTATTGTTTTTCAAAATTTTCACTACTGAAGTTTGGCTGACGTTAACGACGTTGGTGGCGATCTCCCGGGTACTTATTTGAGGGTTTGCAGCAACAGCCGCTAAAACAACTTCCTCGTTGATGCCGCTCGTTGCGGGACATTGTCTTTGATTTTTGCGTTCTCTTACGGAACCTGTTTCACGTAAGCGTTGCTCACAATTTCGAAATGTCCGATCAGATGGAGTGACTCTGTAGAATCAAACTGAATTTGTTATCAAACTATAAAAAGTAATATTGAATAGGTTGGAATTGAATGAATTTTTGATCGATTATGGAGGAATCTTTCCAGAAGATCAAGAATGGCAACAGTTGTCAAATAATATAGGTTTTCTAGCAATAATAATCGACTGTTGATTTGAATCAGACAAACCTATCGGGATATCTGATTGCATAAAACCTCGCAGCAGCATTTGCATTCAAACGGCATTCACCGTAGATCAGGAGCATATCTACATACTCATCTACAGAGTAGTGTGCCATTTCGAGTATAAGTGCTTCTTGTCGGAAGTCTGAGACAGGTATGTTCCTATTTGGGATAGTAATACCAGAGTGAGGTTTCTAATTTTGATGTCAACAATATCTCATATGATAAGACTGATTACTGACAACCTGAGGCAGGATGGTTTTGACGGCACGTGAAAATAGAAGTGGGGTTTCTCGATATGACCATAACAAGTATGAATAGAAGGGGGCGGCGCGATTGCGATGATAAGCTCCTCCCTCGTTCGATACCAGAGAAAACTCACCCTGTATATAAGAAGAGCTCCACGGAGCCAAAAATTTTTAGGCCAATTATTTAAACTTTTATACTGTCTTTTGTAAAAATGGAAGCCCACGAAAAATTACTTAGTTAACAAGAGTATAACTTTTTGAAAAATCAACAAAAAAATTTTTTTCCAACGTGATTTTATTCTTTAAAGTGTTCTGATGACACCATAATTTTTTTAAATTCTTCTATCGATATTTAGTTCTATAAGAAAATTATTTTATTTAATAGACTCTGTTGAGCGGTAGCGCGGCCATGCTGTATCGGCCGCGCGGGGCCCTATTTTCAGCACTAAATTAAAATTATAAATAATAGAGGTAGAGTTCTGGGAGGTACGACTTTTTTTTTGGAAATTTTCTCCTCTTTATGAATCTTTTTTTTAAATTTCTTAAATATTAATAGTTTTTGAGTTATTGCCAAAAAACGAAATACCTTTTTTTTTTCATCTTAATTTGTTAATAACTTTTGCAATTTTTATCATGCAGTAAAATCCTTCCGACCCATTTTTCTAGACGTCATTCCGAATCCAATGAGCTATCGCACATATTTTTAGGACCTTTATCAAGAATTAACACGATTTTGAACTTGTTGACTAGACTATAAGAATTAACGATTATATATATAATTACCTCATACGATCGCATCTCAACTCAGACACTGAAATAATTTTCTTGGCTGCTCAGCTCAATGTCTAAAACTTCTTGATCGGCTGTTTGCGTCAATTTCCTTGCACGTGTTCACTGTAATGCCCCCAGGGCAGCGTGTCGGTGGAATTAGGTATTATGGATCTTTTATCGTCGCGAGCGTTGAGAGCTATTTTGTTCTGACAGATTGAATACACTTTGTGCAGTCTTGACTGAATACTCCGCTGTTCTCGGTGTGTTGTACTATAATTTTTTAAACAATCCAAATAATCGTTGAAGGTGATAGATTTTTTTACCACAGAATTTTTAACTCCTTTAGCCTTCTTAAATACATCGTCGATCTTAATCCGACAAATTCTAACATTATCTCTCCGCTACTTTCATCCTTCATCAATCCTGGAACCTTTTTGTTCTCTAATGGCATATCATATCTATTTTTAACCATATAATCGCTTGTATCAAATCTATGGATATCCAGTTTCATTGTAGAATAAATATCATCACATTTTATATGATACAATAAACTGTCCGTATCCGTGTACAACAGTTTGCAATTATCCTGAAATTTAGGTAACATGTATTGGTAATGAAATTCGTACAAACAAGTTTTTGATATATCTAATATGCACCCTCCAACATAAATAGGTTTGTCTATGACAACCTTGAGTTTCTGCATCTCTATTGCTATAAAATTTGGATTAAAAATAGTTCTGCGATGAAAATTAGTCTTTGAAATCAGAGAATTTGCTCCGTATCGCCCATACCATTCTGTTACTAACTTTATGTCTACGCGTTTTCGTACATTTTCCATAGTCTTTCCGAATACCGAATTGTTCATCAATTTAAATAAATTTTTTTCGAAATCATTCTTTGCCTGGACTCTCAAGTGTGTGTTGAAATCAATATACGGTTTAAGCCAGGCTGATTGATCAAATTGTAGAACTTTATGAATTTTTGTAATCTTTACACCATGGTTTAAGGCCTGCTGTAAAATCAAATAATGTCCCACGTATCGTTCTTTCTTGTTGAAAGTTGTCATCAGTTTTGTGTGCTGCGATCCAATTGGTTTCTCTGAACTCGGGCAAAATGGTAGATCCTTGTGCAGATCGTGAATCTCTCTTGGGTATTCCAAATCAACTTCTAAAACGTATCCAATACTCGAATTTTCGGCTATAGTTTGCAGATGAAAATCTCCGAGATTGGTTACCCACCGAAAATTTTGTTGGGGTAGGTTCTTCGACATCGCCCAGCCGTATAGATTATTAACGTCGAAGTACATCAAATAGGTTTCGTCGACTGTATTATCGTAATCCTTTATATACCTATTGTTAGCTTTACCGTAACGATTGCAACACTGGCTAACACCTCCTCGAATCCCTCTTTCGATAAACATAACCATATCAATGTCAGTTAGTAGCTCGAGCTCGATCTTAGTTAATTTTAACATAGCATCCCATGCCAATCCGGGTATCGTGTAGTAATGCGTAGGATCTGAATTATAGTTCTGCAGACAGCTTCCGCGAAAATTTTCGAACACGTCCGCCAACAGCATAACATCGGTTTTTAAATACAGATCGCTATATTCTCCAAGTGTCTGTAAATTAAACTTGTTCCACACGTTTACAGCATGCAAATAGTCTTCATCTGGTATATCTGAATCTGTTAGCCGATTGTAAAAATGTTTTGCCTCGGGGAGTGACGTTTCACGCAATTTACTTTCATCCACGACGTAATCGTACGGAAAAACTCCCTTTCTAGCTAACAAGCTGAAATTCTCATCGTCAACGCCACTAAACGCAGATCTTGTAATAAATAAATTTGTTTCTCCAAGATATTGAACTAAATTTGAAAGACTCGAGCTCATGAATCTGAACGAATCAACAAACCGCAACTGCATTCGTGTGCCGCTAACTCTCTTGGTGAAGGATATATATTTTTCTTTGTTTAAAGGAATCACGCTAACTCTACCGTCAAACTGGGAGGCAATTTGTTCTATTATAAAATGAGCGTCGTAAGATGTTAGGTTGTGAAAAATAATCGGAATTACATGATTTGAATAATATTTCAGATTACACTTCGAATGAGCTGGACCTCTTTATTTTCCCGTCAAATGACAATGATCTCGAACCTTTACATCCGACTCCTCGATACATTCTCCGCACATGTGACAAATTTGATCCTTCGTATACTTTTCCTTTTCTGTTTTGGTCATTGGAGTCATTGACACAGGATTGTCATACAATGAATTAATTTCATAAGACAGACGTTTCAACTTTTCGGCAAACCACTCAGCACACGAAGCACCTCTGTAATACTCGTATCGAGATAGAGACTGGTCGTACGCGCAATGTACATAATATCCTACACTATAGGCTGTGTGTTTTTGATATGCGTTAGTTCGCTCACCTAGGTTAATATCTTCTACTGTTTCCAAATAACACTCAAAATCGGCATAGACTACAAACGGCACTAATTCTTTGCGAGAATAATTTTTAAACTTGAGCCATTTATCGTCAGACAAAGGAAGTTTAACAGCACACTCATTGATTTTCGAGCAATCTATGGTATGCTCCTTTAATTTTTTGTTGCTGTAAAAATGACCTAAACATCTGTCGCAAAGGTACATTTTATGTCGCACTACGATCTGACTGGAGATAAGTCTCGATAAACTCTTAATCCAACAAAAATGTGAATAGTCTCCCTTAGATATCATGAGCAGATTTATATGTTTAATCATTACATTGTCCGTTAAATAAATAGGTGCAACGATAAAATCTTTGTCTCCGGTTGTATACACGTTGATCGATATATTGTTTTGACTCTCAAACTTCTTGATTTGATTTAACGTCATAGGAAACGAAATATTATTAACATCAAGTACAGTCTTATAATGTGGATAAGATCTCTGTAAGCTCACATTATTTGGTGCTGGATATAATGCCGATACAATTGCCCAAGCAAAACATGCGTCATCATCCGTTTCAATGTTTATAACAGCTTTTTTTTTCTTAATCTTGGTTGGGAGATCGATAAATCCGAATCCTCGTATCGGTTCACATTTGTTGATGTTTATGGTCATGTTTATGATACTACTTATAGCCCATCCGCTATCTCTTTCTTGAAATTCTTCCAATTGATGTAAAATGTTGTGAACGACTGATTCCTGATACCATTGGTCTAAGTTTGTAGCGAGTAAAATTTGTTTCGTTGGTGTATAAAAATATTTTATATCTACATTATCTTTAGCCGTAAATTCGCCTGACAGCACCAAATAAATTTTAACGCAGTAAAATTGTTTCTGAACATTTCGCAGACGAATGCAAATAGTTGATTTAACGTCGTCGAGAAATTGTCTGACATCAATGTGCGCAAAATTAGTAATTAAACCAGTTCGAATACGGCTGTCAAATGCAACATCTTCCCAGATGTACGTTTTTGTCTTACGTGTCCTCTGGGTTATTCCTCTTCCTACTAAAATTTTATTTTTGATCACAGCTTTGTTGCTTTTCAATCTGCGTATTCGAGTGTCATAATTCTGTTTGGTTCCAGGAAAATTTGCACTCTGTAACTTAGAACGCAATAATTTCAGAACAGAATCACAGCTCTTCAAGTATTTTTCATTCAAATTCAGTTCTGTATGTTGTAATAGGAGTTTGAATTGCTCTTGGAGATTTTTTTCCATGCTTATTAATACACGCTCTTCCATACTGATACTATATTTTATGTATATTGCGAGACTTAGCTCTTTCCACGGGTCTGACGTTAGAATTCTGAGTAAGATGTGCTATTATTCTAGGGTATATATGGGGTAGTCCATGCCGTTTCGACCAACCCATGACCCCGACCCCCTCGGATTTTGAAATAAATTTTTTATATGATTTGCCGGTCTTCAAAATGCAACGTCAATTTTTTTCAGATTTTTATTATTTTTGGTTATTTTTTTAAAAATTTCCAAAGTCAACAAAAGAACGCCATATTTTAAAAATCTGAAAAAATTCAATAAAATTCTACGAAATAAGATAATTTTTTCCATATTAATTTTATAGTGGTGTTCTCGAAGGGACACCCGGGGCAGGACTAAGCCAAGGAAAAAAGTCCAAGTCGGACCGTCTTATTTTTTGCAGACGTCAATTTTTGTGCCCAAAATAGTACCGCATAGTTGAAAATAAATTCCTTTTTTTTTACGTTCATTCAGAAAAAAATTTTTTTTTAAAAGTGAAAAAAAAAATAGAAAAACAAAAAAAAAAAAAAATTAATTTCATTTTCAACTATGCGGTATTATTTTAGGCACAAAAATTGACGTCTGAAAAAAAAAATACAGCATCCGACTTGGACTTTTTCCCTTGGCTTAGTCCCGTCCCGGGTGTCCCCTCGAGAAAACCACTAGAAAATTAATATGGAAAAAATTATCTTATTTTTTAGAATTTTATTGAATTTTTTCAGATTTTTAAAACATGGCATTTTTTTTTTGACTTTGGAAATTTTTAAACAAATAACCAAAAATAATAAAAATCTGAAAAAAATTGACGTTGCATTTTGAAGACCGGCAAATCGTATAAAAAATTTATTCCAAAATCGGAGGGGGTCGGGGTCATGGGTTGGTCGAAACGGCATGGACTACCCCATATACAAAACGATGCGTATGTGTGTATGTGTGAGGCGGTTGCTAGGCGAAACTGGAAATAAATAGGCTGTACTTGCAATTATTTTCACCTCGATACTAATTATCTAAAACGGGACGCATCGACGAGATTGCGTTGTAGGAAGCTGAGTAGCGGTCAATTATCTCAGTGTGGGGTGTAATCAAAGCCTGTCGAGACTTGTAGACATCTAGTATACCGTAAACATTTAGTACACCTTATTTTTTCGAATAAAAAAAATGACTGACTCTGATGCATCTGATAATTTATTAGGTTAAACCTGTTAGGGAGTGGGAAGTAATCAAGTCCTGTCGGAACTCGTAGACACCGTCGATTAATTTTTTTCAGTAAAAAATAGCTGACGATGATGCATCTAATAATTGAATAGGTAAAACCTGTTAGGGAGAATGCTGGTTCAATGTTCTCAATTGCCCTCGATCATCTCAGAGGTGGGGGTAATTTACTGATGCAATTATCTTCATTTTTTGAATTATTAGATTTTTTTCCGGAAAACTGGTGCAATTATAGAATGTATGTGTGTGGGTGTGTCTGTGTGCACTGACATTCAATTATCAGATTTTTTTCGATTTTTTCTGATGAAATGGTGTAATTATAGAATGCGTGTGTGTGTGTGTGTGTCTGTGTGCACTAACACTAATCCACCTAAAACTCGCGGTGTTTCACTACTCGCGTCAGAGTACGGATTTCAAGTTGCAAGAGTACGGATTTCGAGGTGCAGGAGTCGACTGATATAGATTTTCTCCGTCAAAAATGAATTTCAGAACTAATTTTATCTTGCCTATTCCAAAAAATCGATCGAAATATACGAAAAAATGATTTATCTCTAGGAACTGTCTTTTTACGCGTCAGAGTACAGATTCCAAGATACAGGAGTCAGCTGATATAGATTTCCACCGTTTAAAATGAATTTCAGAACTGATTTTATGTTCTCAAGTCTGGAAAATCGATAGCTAAATACGAAAAAATGATTGATCTCAAGAAACTGTCTTTTTACGGGTCGGAGCACAGATTCCAAGATACAGGAGTCGGCTTATATAGATTTCCACCGTTTACCATAAATTTCAGAACTGATTTTATTTTCTCAAGTCTGAAAAATCGATCGCTGTATACGAAAAAATCATTAATCTCTAGAAACTGTCTTTTTACGCGTCAGAGTTCAGATTCCAAGATACAAGAGTCGACTGATATAGATTTCCACCGTTCAACATAAATTTCAGGACTGATTTTATCTTCTCAAGTCTGAAAAATCGATCGCTAAATATGAAAAAATGATTGATCTCTAGAAACTGTCATTTAACGCGTCAGAGTACGGATTTCAAGGTGCAAGAGTACGGATTTCGAAGTGCAGGAGTCGGCTGATATAGATTTCCTCCGTCAAAAATGAATTTCAGAACTAATTTTATCTTGCATATTCCAAAAAATCGATCGAAATATACGAAAAAATGATTTATCTCTAGGAACTGTCTTTTTACGCGTCAGAGTACAGATTCCAAGATACAGGAGTCGGCTGTTATAGATTTCCACCGTTTAAAATGAATTTCAGAACTGATTTTATTTTCTCAAGTCTGAAAAATCGATCGCTATTTACGAAAAAATGATTGATCTCTAGAAACTGTCTTTTTACGCGTCAGAGTACAGATTCCAAGATACAAGGGTCGACTGATATAGATTTCCACCGTTCAACATAAATTTCAGAACTGATTTTATTTTCTCAAGTCTAAAAAATCGATCGCTATATACGAAAAAATGATTGATCTCTAGAAACTGTCTTTTTACGCGTCAGAGTACAAATTCCAAGATACAGGAGTCGGCTGATATAGATTTCCACCGTTTAAAATGAATTTTAGAACTGATTTTATGTTCTCAAGTCTGGAAAATCGATAGCTAAATACGAAAAAATGATTGATCTCAAGAAACTGTCTTTTTACGGGTCGGAGCACAGATTCCAAGATACAGGAGTCGGCTGATATAGATTTCCACCGTTTAACATAAATTTCAGAACTGATTTTATTTTCTCAAGTCTGAAAAATCGATCGCTAAATATGAAAAAATGATCGATCTCTAGAAACTGTCATTTAACGCGTCAGAGTACGGATTTCAAGGTGCAAGAGTACGGATTTCGAGGTGCAGGAGTCGGCTGATATAGATTTCCTCCGTCAAAAATGAAT
Organism: Macrophya alboannulata; assembly: GCA_949628255.1. Lineage (NCBI taxonomy): Eukaryota > Metazoa > Arthropoda > Insecta > Hymenoptera > Tenthredinidae > Macrophya > Macrophya alboannulata. The sequence goes on along the minus strand of OX451210.1, from coordinate 8,450,858 downwards.
TTCAGAACTAATTTTATCTTGCCTATTCCAAAAAATCAATCGAAATATACGAAAAAATGATTTATCTCTAGGAACTGTCTTTTCACGCGTCAGAGTACAGATTCCAAGATACAGGAGTCAGCTGATATAGATTTCCACCGTTTAAAATGAATTTCAGAACTGATTTTATTTTCTCAAGTCTGAAAAATCGATCGCTAAATATGAAAAAATGATTGATCTCTAGAAACTGTCATTTAACGCGTCAGAGTACGGATTTCAAGGTGCAAGAGTACGGATTTCGAGGTGCAGGAGTCGGCTGATATAGATTTCCTCCGTCAAAAATGAATTTCAGAACTAATTTTATCTTGCCTATTCCAAAAAATCGATCGAAATATACGAAAAAATGATTTATCTCTAGGAACTGTCTTTTTACGCGTCAGAGTACAGATTCCAAGATACAGGAGTCGGCTGATATAGATTTCCACCGTTTAAAATGAATTTCAGAACTGATTTCATTTTCTCAAGTCTGAAAAATCGATCGCTATTTACGAAAAAATGATTGATCTCTAGAAACTGTCTTTTTACGCGTCAGAGTACAGATTCCAAGATACAGGAGTCGGCTGATTTCCACTGTTTGAAATGAATTTCAGAACTGATTTTATTTTCTCAAGTCTGAAAAATCGATCGCTATTTACGAAAAAATGATTGATCTCTAGAAACTGTCTTTTTACGCGTCAGAGTACGGATTTCGAGGTCAAGAGTGCGGATTTCGAGGTGCAGGAGTCGGCTGATATAGATTTCTTCCGTCAAAAATGAATTTCAGAACTAATTTTATCTTCCCTATTCCAAAAAATCCATCGGAATATACGAAAAAATGATCCATCTCTAGAAACTGTCTTCTTACGCGTCAAAGTACGGATTTTAAGGTGCAGAAGTCGGCTGATATAGATTTCCTCTGTCCAAAATGAATTTCAGAACTAATTTCATCTTCCCTATTCCCGAAAATCGATCGAAATATACGAAAAAATCATTCGACTCTAGAAACTGTCTTTTTTCCCGTCCGGGTACGGATTTCAAGGTGCAGGATTCGGCTGATATAGATTTCCACCGTTGAAAATGGATTTCAGAACTGATTTCATTTTCTCAAGTCTGGAAAATCGATCGCTATATACGAAAAAATCATTGATCTCTAGAAACTGTCTTTTTACGCGTCAGAGTACAGATTCCAAGATACAAGGGTCGACTGATATAGATTTCCACCGTTCAACATAAATTTCAGAACTGATTTTATTTTCTCAAGTCTACAAAATCGATCGCTACATACGAAAAAATGATTGATCTCTAGAAACTGTCTTTTTACGCGTCAGAGTACAAATTCCAAGATACAGGAGTCGGCTGATATAGATTTCCACCGTTTAAAATGAATTTTAGAACTGATTTTATGTTCTCAAGTCTGGAAAATCGATAGCTAAATACGAAAAAATGATTGATCTCTAGAAACTGTCATTTAACGCGTCAGAGTACGGATTCCAAGGTGCAAGAGTACGGATTTCGAGGTGCAGGAGTCGGCTGATATAGATTTCCTCCGTCAAAAATGAATTTCAGAACTAATTTTATCTTGCCTATTCCAAAAAATCGATCGAAACATACGAATACGATTTATCTCTAGGAACTGTCTTTTTACGCGTCAGAGTACAGATTCCAAGATACAGGAGTCGGCTGATATAGATTTCCACCGTTTAAAATGAATTTCAGAACTGATTTTATTTTCTCAAGTCTGAAAAATCGATCGCTATTTACGAAAAAATGATTGATCTCTAGAAACTGTCTTTTTACGCGTCAGAGTACAGATTCCAAGATACAGGAGTCGGCTGATTTCCACTGTTTGAAATGAATTTCAGAACTGATTTTATTTTTTCAAGTCTGAAAAATCGACCGCGATTTACGAAAAAATGATCAATCTCTAGAAACTGTCTTCTTACGCGTCAAAGTACGGATTTCAAGGTGCAGAAGTCAGCTGATATAGATTTCCTCCGTCAAAAATGAATTTCAGAACTAATTTCATCTTCCCTATTCCAGAAAATCGATCGAAATATACGAAAAAATCATTCGACTCTAGAAACTGTCTTTTTACCCGTCAGAGGACGGATTTCAAGTTGCAAGAGTACGGACTTCAAGGTGCAGGAGTCGGCTGATATAGATTTCCTCCGTCAAAAATGAATTTCAGAACTAATTTCATCTTCCCTATTCCCGAAAATCGATCGAAATATACGAAAAAATCATTCGACTCTAGAAACTGTCTTTTTTCCCGTCCGAGTACGGATTTCAAGGTGCAGGAGTCGGCTGATATAGATTTCCACCGTTGAAAATGGATTTCACAACTGATTTCATTTTCTCAAGTCTGAAAAATCGATCGCTATATACGAAAAAATCATTGATCTCTAGAAACTGTTTTTTTACGCGTCAGAGTACAGATTCCGAGATACAGGAGTCGGCTGATTTCCACCGTTTGAAATGAATTTCAGAACTGATTTTATTTTTTCAAGTCTGAAAAATCGATCGCGATTTACGAAAAAATGATTGATCTCTAGAAACTGTCTTTTTACGCGTCAGAGTACAGATTCCGAGATACAGGAGTCGGCTGATTTCCACCGTTTGAGATGAATTTCAGAACTGATTTACTTTCTCAAGTCTGAAAAATCGATCGCTATATACTGCAACTTTTTGCGGGATTTTTAACAAACAGAAGGTTGTTAAAAATCCACAAGCTAGCGTGAGTTTGAGTCACGAAAGAAATTCGGAGCTCCTCGTATTTAGAGATTGTCTAGAAAAAATTATCAAAGTACAATTTTATTCCCTGCTCGTGAATCCGGATGGTTAATCAAGATCACCTCCCTGTTTCACAGACCCGAAGAATTTTATCAAAACAAAGCTGGCAAATCCAGACTCGGTTTGTTGATAAATCTTAAGGCTGCCTCCTTCAGAGCCGGACTGTAAAGCCAAGCCTGACACAGACTCGGACTTTGAGCGGTACCGTCAGACGGGGGTATGAATACCACCGCTGCCCCTTGCTCTGTAGCCAAAGCTGTCTCTATCTAGCTAGGTGTTTATGCTGTGTTTAAAGAGATGACTAGAAAGGATAGGCGATTGTCTGACACTGAACAAGTTCCGTTGTTTTATGATTTTAATTAATAATTTGACAAATAATAATGCTACAAAATAAATCAAATTGGTTGCAACCATGCGTTATACAAAAGAATATGACAAGAGGAATATTATAATGTGACTCGATATAAAATAAAGTAAAATAGTATAAATCTAGCGTTGTGTTGTTTTGATTTGTGTTGTGTTCAGAAACGAGACGTTATAATAGAATATTGAGCTATGTTTTGATTTTAAAGTAGCGAAGCGAATAATAAGAATAAAAGAATTTAAATTTGAATAACTGGATGAGTTTAAATATGATAGAGTGTTGAATTTGCGCCGGTAGACCAGGCTAAGGCGTCTTCTAAGTTTTATATTTGGTTTTGGATGATAATGAATTCTAATTTAACATGTAACTTGAAATCTGTCGCTTTGACCAGATAAGCCGTATGTTTGAAGCTACGTTAATGGTAACCGGCTGCTTTAGCGCGGTTCCAAGCAAAAGAAAGAGAGTTTGAGTCAATCTGGCGCTTTGCCGAAGATTGCTCCGAGAGTTTGAGAGAATATCTGTGAGTCAGTCGGGCGCTTTGCCATACGACTGCTGCCGAGTTGGATAGAGCGCCCCCTTTTATACCTGTTGTGACGTCATAGGTTGTTATGCGCCGTAGATGATGCGTGATACGGCTGTTGACTAGCCGTACACGTTACAATACGAAAAAATGATTGATCTCTAGAAACCGTCTTTTTACGCGTCAGAGTACAGATTCCAAGATACAGGAGTCGGCTGATATAGATTTCCACCGTTTAATATAAATTTCAGAACTGATTTTATTTTCTCAAGTCTGAAAAATCGATCGCTGTATACGAAAAAATGATCGATCTCTAGAAACTGTCTTCTCACGCGTCAGAGTACCGATTTCAAGGTGCAGGAGTCGGCTGATATAGATTTCCTCCGTCAAAAATTAATTTCAGAACTAATTTTGTCTTCCCTATTCCAGAAAATCGATCGAAATATACGAAAAAATGATTTATCTCTAGAAACTGTCTTTTTACGCGTCAGAGTACGGATTTCAAGGTACAGGAGTCGGCTGATATAGATTTCCTAGATTTAAAATGAATTTCAGAACTGATTTTATCTTCCTACATTCCAAAAAATCGATCGAAGTACATCTACGAAAAAATGATTTATCTCTCGAAACTGTCTTTTTACGCGTCAGAGTACGGATTTCAAGGTACAGGAGTCGGCTGATATAGGCTGTTTCCATCTTAAATCACCCATTCAGGTCAAGACCAAAAATCTGAATCGCTCAGTGATTTGATATATCATTCTTTGAGCAATTTGAGGGGGCTACTATTTCAGAATCTTTTTCGGAAAAAATTTCTTAGTCCTGTACGGTTTTTTCAATTTTTTCGAGCAAATACCCATTTCTATTAATTCTCGATGCGTTTTTTTTTTCAAACGGCTACAACATTCGAACAACTAGACCGATTCCGGATTTTTTGTTTTTCAAAATACGAGGAATTTTAAGCACTTTCAGAAAATCTCAAATTCCCCTACATCGATACAGAATCATTGGAGTTATGTTGCATAGTATAAACTGTAACGGCAATTTCCCGAGCTCGGGTGACCCAGGAAAATAAATCCGAAAACAAACCTGGCTCCAACGTAGGTTAGGGGTGGTTGCTGGGCGCCAGACTTCGGGGATGAAGTCCTCTCTCTCGCTCTCTCGCTCGGGACTAACTCTAGGGATCGGTAGAGGGATATGGTGGGGGCGATGAATAAAGACACCGATACGAGAAAAAAATATGTTTAACTAAAATGTTTATTGAAAAAAAAGAAAAAAAAGAAAAAGGTCGCGAATTACCGCCCGCTACCTGGCGTATATGATACAAAAATATAATACGTGACTCTACTCTACTGGATTAACAATAATAAATAAATAATCAAAAGAATAAATAATACTATATTAGTGAGTAGTTCACTCTCTCTCTCTCACTCTCGGGAATTCGGGTATACGTCCCTCGCTCACGCTCTCGTTGAACGGAGACCACACCGCGTAAGCGGCGAGAGACTCCGCTGCCGAACCGCTGTGGCGGGGAAGGGAGTGGGGGTCGGTACACTCTCGCACGACACTTGGGGAATTGCCTGAGCCTCTGCCTCGCTGCAGACTACTGCGACGCGTGACAGCAGACGACTCGACAAGATGGCGGCCGGGACTCGCGAGACGTTAGGTGCGCAGCGGGGACGAAACCGGCACACTAACACGCAGTGCGCGGACCACGTGGGGTACGGGACTTGTTTGAACACTCTCGCAACGGTCAGGGACTCGCACTCGAGGTTCTAGGGATGTTTGAGGGAACTCACGGGGGTTGTATAGGGGGTTGGGGACCGGGACTCGGGTTTTATGGGTCACTGGACAGATCTTACCTCGATCGGCGACGGTTTCGGCACGGTACTCTTACGTTGACTGCACTCAGTCAGCCACACGTGTTCGTCAAATCCGCCGAGTCGTCGTATTTACCGCTTCCGAGGTTCAACCAGTCCAGAAAACACCAGGGAAAAATCCAGGAACTCTCACGGAGGGAATACAGGGCACTCTCAGTCTCTCTCACTCTCTCTCTCTCTCTTGGATAGCACACGATCGTCACACGTTTACGTAGCACGAGGCTGTTGACACTCGGGGCGAACATGGACTGACCGGCTTTTCCGCTATCAGTAATTCTCACCTGTGCCGCCCGTCCGGTGAGCGCTGCTCGTTGCCGGTCAGCGGCGTGCCTCGCCAGGTGACCAACATGGCTCCTGTGGACGAGGGCGGTAAGAATTCGAATAGCGGAATCGGTACTCGATACTCGTGCGGGACTAGGTGCGCGCGTAAGGCTGGTTAGGAGGAGGTCAAACGTTTTGCCACGTTACAAAACAAACGGAAAATTTTCCAACTCGATTTTCAGAAATTTCATATTTTTTTTTCTCCTCCACAATTGTTTTGTGAATAGTCCTTGGAATGCCCTGACTCTGTTTGTAAGTTTCGTTAGCGACCAGCCTTTGTGAGTAAAGTTATGAATTATAGCGTCATTCAAACCTAATATCCAATTTTATTGAATAATCCACAAACAAGCAACTCTGGTGCAAAAACCTTCTGCCAAGTACAATAATGAATAGATCACTCCACCAAAACCTCATCCTCGTTCGCTCGGTGTGCTCGCTCACTCGATTAGTTTATGATTATCAACATATACAAGCATTGAAATCAGATAAAACTGCCAAGTACCGGTATAGTAATAAAAGTTTGTAATTAAAAAATTTGTTTAAACTAAATAATGTTGTATCGATTGCAGGTTTATATTTCTGTTCATTGTTTATAATTACGGCTTGAAAAAACAGTTTGGATAAATAAATTGGAGATGACCAAATTTATAAACAAATATTCATAACAAAAAAATTATTTAAAAAAATTTTAAAAATTAAAAAAATTAAAAATTTGTAGGTACTGGTACTTGGCGGGACTCTCATAAAGAAAGAACTATGAAATATGAATTGCGAACCATGTCAATGTCCTCTGCCAGTCATTTAAACATTGGCCCGCCAATGTATGTACAACTACCTCGAAATTTTTTTTTTTGATAATTTTTTCGTTATGAATATTTTTTTATAAATGTGGTTATCTCCAATTTATTCATCCAAACTGTTTTTTCGACCAGTAAATTTGAATCAATCAACACAAATATAAACCTTCAATCGATACAACATTATTTAGTTTGGCCAAATATTTTGATTCCAAACTTTTATTATTATAAGAGTACTTGGCAGTTTTATCTGATTTCAATGCTTGTATAGGTTGATAATCATAAACTAATCGAGCGAGCGAGCACAGCAAGCGGACGAGCACAACGTTTTTCATTTTTTGGTGGAGTGATCTAAGTACACATTAATGTACTTGGCGAAAGGTTTTTGCACCAGAGGTGCTTTCTTGGGGATTATATATTCAATAAAATTAGATATTAGGCTTGAATAACGCTATAATTCATAACTTTCCTCACAAAGGCTGGTCGCTAACAAAACTTACAAACAGAGTAAGGGCATTTCAAGGACTGTTCGGGAAAAAATTGTGAAGGAAAAAAAAAATACGAAATTGCTGAAAATCAAGGTTGAAAATTTTCGGTTTTTTTTATATTATGCAACATAACTCTGATGATTCTGGATCGATGTAGAGGAATTTGAGATTTTCTGGAAGTGCTTGAAATTCCGCGTATTTAGGAAGGATAACTCCGTAATCGGTACAGTTGTTCAAGAGTCATAGCCGTCTGAAAAAAAGAACACATCCAGAATTGATAAAAACGCGTGTATTTGCTGGAAAAAATAGAAAAATCCGTACAGGACTTGAAAATTAAAAAAAAAAAAACTTGAAATAGGGGTCTCCTCAAATTGCTCAAACAATGATATATTGAATCACTGAGCGAATTAAATTTTTGGTCCCGACCTGCCTGGGTGGTTCGAGATGGAATCTCAGCCAGTAGATTTTTTGTATTCAGCGGGTCAAAATACACCAGAAAATAATAGTGCCAAAGTCCAATATCGATTCTGGAACTAGAGAATCTTAGGTATGCATTTTTCGTACGGAGCAAAATAACTTTTTTCCGAGCATAGTTTTGACCATCTACAGTACTTTTTTTGAATTCAGTGGGTCAAAATACACCGGAAAACACGACTACCGAAGTTTGATACCGATTCTGGAAGACGAAGATCTCGGGCATAAGTTTTCGTATTGAAAAACGTGATTTTTTTTTCGGTAGATTTTTGAGTTTGAACAGTACATTTTTTTGATTCAGCGAGTCAACACACACCGGAAAATATTAGTGCGAAAGTTCAATATCGATTCTGAAACTATAGAATCTCAGGTATGCAATTTTCGTACGAGGCAAAATGACTTTTTTCCAAGCGTAGTTTTGACAATCGACAGTGCTTTGAATTCAGCGGGTCAAAATACACCGGAAAACACTACTGCCAAAGTTCAATATCGATTCTGGAATTAGTGAATCTCAGGTATGCATTTTTTGTACGGAGCGAAATAACTTTCTTCCAAGCATAGTTTTGACCATTGACAGTACTTTTTTCAAATTCAGCGGGTCAAAATACACCGGAAAACACTACTGCCAAAGTTCAATATCGATTCTGGAACTAGCGAATTTCAGGTATGCATTTTTCGTACGGAGCAAAATCACTTTTTTCCAAGCATAGTTTTGACCATCGACGTCACTTTTTTAGAAATCAGCGGGTCAAAATACACCGGAAAACACACCTACCAAGGTTTGATATCGATTCTGAAAGACGAGAATTTCAGGAATACGTTTTCGTACGGAAAAACACGATCTCTTTTTCAGTAGGTTTTTGATTTCACACAGTACATTTTTTGGATTCAGCGGGTCAAAATACGCTGAAAAATACTACTGCCAAAGTTCAATATCGATTCTGAAACTAGAGAATCTCAGGGATGCATTTTTCGTACCGAGCAAAATAATATTTTTTTAAACATAGTTTTGACCAGCGACAGTACTTTTTTCAAATTCAGCGGTTCAAAATACACAGGAGAATACACCTACCAAAGTTTGATATCGATTCTAAAAGACGAAAATCTCGGGCATACGCTTTCGAATTAAAAAATGTGATTATTTTTTCAGTAGATTTTCAAGTTTGAACAACACAGTTTTTTGATTCAGCGGGTCAAAATACACCAAAAGATACTACTGGCAAAGTTCAATATCGATGCTGAAACTGACAACTCTCAGGTATGCATTTTTCGTACGAGGCAAAATAACTTTTTTCCAAGCATAGTTTCTACCATCGACAGTAGGTTTTTTTAATTCAGCGGTTCCAAATACACCGAAAAACTCTACTGCCAAAGTTGAATATCGATACTGGAACTAGCGAATCTCAGGTATGCATTTTTCGTACGGAGCAAAATAACTTTTTTCCGAGCATAGTTTTGACCATCGACAGTACTTTTTTGTATTCAGCTGGTCAAATTACACCGGAAAACACTACTGCCAAAGTTCAATATTGATTCTGGAACTAGAGAATCTCAGGTATATGCATTTTACGTACGAGGCAAACTAACTTTTTTCCAAGCATAGTTTCGACCATCGACAGAAGTTTTTTGAATCCGGCGAGTCAAAATACACCGGACAACACTACTGCCAAAGTTCGATTTCGATCCTGAAACTACCCTAGCGGGTTCTCATATACGCTGAGTACCTTTCAATTCTACGGTATGGACACGGTATAGGTATTTACTTGGTATAACCACTGTGAGAATACCGTTGTTTCACAGTAGTTTCGCGCCCAAATCGGACCGGAAACATATCGTAGTAAAACCGTATGTTTCCCATTGCTATACCGTACCAAAATAAAACATACTTCAGTTAAAGCACATATTATTGAGATAAGAAACCGGTAGAAGCTGAGTTCGTACACCGTACGTATACTGCATTTAGGTGGTGATTGTCAGGGATACCATATCTTTCATGTCATCCTTCGGATGGCTATCCTACAAGCGCTAATTCCTATATAAATCACTACATCAAACATCAGAATACTGTCTCCCAGTATAATTCGAGCTATATTGTTAACTTGTGGAGTATAGGAAATGTGGAACGAAGAATGAAATCGAAATCAAAATTACTGATAATCGTTTACATGAATTTATTCATATCACGAATGAGTATTGGGCTTACATTATAATCTTTGAAAGGGTATCTAACAAAGTGAGTTTCAAATATTGATATTGAAATAATATAAACTTACGAAATGAAGTCTTTTTACACTAGGACAAGTATCATTCGCCGCAGTTTAAACATTAAGGTTTTCAAAAAGTATCAAACAAAGGTAACTTAAGATATGACCAGTACAAAACAGCGCATTTAGCTGAAACTTACGAAACCAAGTCTTTTTACACTAGGACAAGCATCATTCGACGCAGTTTAAACATTAAGGTTTTTTCAAAAAGTATTCAACAAAGTTAGCTTAAAATATGAGAACACAGCGCATTTGGCTGAAACTTACGAAACTGAGTCTTTTTTCACTAGAACAAGCATTATTCGACGCAGTTTAAACACTAAGGTCTTGAAAAGTATCAAACAAAGGTAACTTAAGATATGACTAGTACAAAACAGCGCATTTAGCTGAAACTTACAAAACTAAGTCTTTTTACACTAGGACAAGCATCATTAGACGCAGTTTAAACATTAAAGTTTTGAAAATGTATCAAACAAAGGTAGCTCAAGATATGACCAGTACAAAACAGCGCATTCAGCTGAAACTTACGAAACTAGATTTTTTTACACTAGGACAAGCATCATTCGATGCAGATTAAACATTAAAGTTTCAGAAAAAGATCCAACAAAGGTAGCTTAAAACATGAACAGCACAAAACAGCGCGTCTAGCTGAAACTTACCAAACCAAGTCTTGTTATATCACATTAACATCATTGATCGTTGCAGGTTACACATAAAACTTTTCCAAAAAGATCCACCAAAGTTACCTTATCAAATATTGGAAGTACGAAACACGGTGCATTGAATTGTATCTTACAAAACTAAGTTATCTTACACTAGGTCAAGCATCATTCGATGGTGCTTAACATTAAACGTGGTCGTTTCAAAGATGACTTCGAGCTACGGCACTATGCTTGGCCACAGGTTGATCTGTCGATCATCCTCTTGCACGCTCTGACATTTTTTAACCAGTCGCCGGCCCACTGTTTGATATTGAGTTCAACCTTATCCAAATCGCTATTTACCGGAATTCGTCGGAACATTATGGTTCATTCAATCAGTTTCCTAGCAGTTTGATAGACAATATACATACGAGTATTCATTTTTCACGATCCGAACAGCCGGACGGATAGTTTCAATGTCAGTAACGCATATAACTTCATTAGATGGAAGTACTTTGGATATATGGCGGGTGTTACAAGCGTATCCTATGTGTCTGAACCGTTTCACAAACATCACGATATGGTTTTGGTTTTCCTGTTCAAAAGTGGCCATACTCAATAATAAACCAAACCCTTCATCTTTAAGCTGAACCACCGAATCACATTTTTTGCCAGTACGAAAATCGTCACACGTAAACCGTATACCAATCAGCCGTATGGTACGGGAGCAATTAAGGACCACCGGTACATATCCTTCATCAAAAAGCAAATTGCGTTCAAGTTCCGTAGGTAAATGTCGTACACTTGTACCGATCTTAATGTTTCTGGATTCACTGCCGTCGTAGTTCGCCGTAATTTTGATTATCTTCGTTATTGCATTAACAGCTTCTGATGATATATGGTTTTTGGCAACTGCGGAGTAGATGAAATTTTGCATAAGAAATCTCGAAGCTATTTGATCAACCCGAGCATGTGGACTTGTAACTTCATCTATAATTTTCTTGTTCCACGACTCAAATACAAATGCAGAGTGAGTCCACATTGGGCCCCAATTCCGAACGCATTTGGCTAGATGAGTCATGAGATGGACATTGAACGTCATGTTCCGTACACCAAAAAGCTCTTCAAACTGTCGAACGTACTTCTCAAGTAAAGATTCACTACGGTCTAATTCCACCGACGTTATGGATTCACCATTCAAATAGTGGATCGCCTCGGATAGAAGCGCTATATGTTTTACATATCTGAAATCGAGGACTGCCTCCAAACATGCAGGCGCGTATCCCAGCCAATTCCGCCATTCAGAGGCTTTCCACTGCTTCCAACTGCTGATACTCCTTGTAGTTCTAGATCTTCGAGTCGGTGGCTTGATAGACAACAGTACTTCGTCGATCATACGAAGTTCGTTTGGACTACCAACATAATAAGGTTCATTAGTAGATTCCAGAAGCAAGCGAGTATGGTGTTTCGCAACACCCAAAAGAGCTGCATGCATACTATCCACCACAGTACCGTCGCACGTATTGTATGAGGGCAATCCTATCACACACGAAAGTCCCTTGAGACCACGTATTGTTCTTTTCGTACGAATAGCTTCGTGCATATCAGCTGTCACCTCATCATGAGTACGAAGCCGTCCAAAACTCTGCCACACAGGATACACGAATTTTCCAGGTCCAATGCTACTACCTTTGGCGTAGCAATGCAAACAGCCATTCGACCCGTTAAACTGCGTCATATGAAGCAAAGCCCCTCTAGCAGGAGAATCCACACAACTGATAACAACCGCGAACTTCGATGTAACAATTGAATCTTCCGAAATCTTCCACGATATACCATCCTCAAACAATTGTCGCAATTCTTTGACAATAGGGTACAAAGATTGATTTAATATAGGATGACTATCACTGACGTGTATACCAGCAAGTATGATATGTTTCTTCCGTATGTGCGGTGGCAATTCATTGATTTGAAGATAAACTGGCCACGCACTAGTATTTGACGAGTTAGACACTTTGCAACCATTAGTGTTTAATGTAAATGAAAAGTTGTTCGGGTCATCCAGGAAATTATCAGGTGAACATAGCTTCTTATATGCTTCGCCATCATATATATCCTCCGTTGCATCCATCCTTTTCTTCTGTCGGGTAAATCTGTACTGCAAAGATTTACTAATATGTGGTAGAGAAAAAAGTTGCTTTATTTGAGATGAAATATCTAGTTGTAAGAAATATTCCAAATACGTATCACATTCGTCCGGACCGCATGCCAAACACTCACATCGCGTTTCTAATCTTTCCCCTAAATATCCGCGGCATTTTTTGCAATAGTAATGTCGTGTTGTAGTGGTGGTATTTCGATATAACACCTTCCAAAAGGTCTTCTTCGTATGCGGTAGATAGTTTCTTTCGTGTGATTCAGACAACCATCTTAAAATATCCATGGTTGCTTCATACGTAAAGTTATGTCTTACTGATAACGATATTACAGCTAGCAAGTGATCTTTCGTAGTCACTCCATGCTTTGCCGTTAACGGTAAACTCCAACAAAGTGAATCGTCGATTTCAAACGGGACGTCTGTACGATTTTCAGTATTGTCGACCCCATCAGTATCGTCGACTTCGTCACTATCGTCGACCTCCTCACTATCTTCGACCTCGTTATTGTCACCGTCGCTATTGTCACCGTCATCGTCACCTTCAAAGCAGCCATCATCATCTGTATACTCCGTTCTGAAATGACAATGGTTACCGACGAATAGGTTGTGTCTGACTCCAGAAAAATTCTCCTTCTGTCCATCATCGTCAGATGATGTACTCTGAAATATAAGGGTATAATTAGTTATTTGGCTGCATCATACTCACGGTACGTAGCGTTTGCGTTCTATTATCACAGTGAAATGCCGATGATACGAAATATTTTGTTTCAAGTATATATTCTATATTTAACTGGATATTTAAGTGTATATTATACTTTAACATGCAATGAAGGATATTATTAACTATTATATTCGTATTGCAGTTTCATTATTTTGACGCTCATGGTGTCGATTACATTTCAGCTGTGGTATAGTGCCAGACCAAAGTTTCGTGGTAGTAAATATGTAGTAAACTTACGTTGAAATCAAGTAAACCGGATGGAATGGATGTACGCAACCCACTCCTCAGGAACAACTCGCCATATTGTTGCAATCTCTTTTTGCCACGTCTATAGACAGCTTGGCGCTTTTTTCGATCCATATTACTATACGTTGTGACGTGGTATTAGAAAAATACCAGTCACAAGGCGCGAAATACCGTATGGCGATGAGTTGTGGTCTAGAGGGATATTCCAGGCTTTAGTTAAGAATTTAGGGAAATATTATATTTAACTAATTCTTGTTATTTTTATCATTTCTATGTAATTTATGTAACTACGATCTCGATACGCAACGAGAGATCTACCGTCGAGGGATCCCCCCGAAGAACTTCCGAACATTCTGGTCTATAACGTCTCGATCAAGGTGACCTACGTATCGTTACGACGTGCAACTCTTCGATTCGCCAGGGAAGCGTCGAAGAATAGCGTCAGCTCTTGGTCTGGGGATCTGCCTGTCTCTACTTCCGGATAGACGGCGTACAGGGATGTGCGAGAAGCACGACAAAATCCTCCCGTCATCTGACGAACCTACCGTCATCGCTATTTGTCTGAATGCTGGAGAATCGGCGTACAGGGCCGCGCGAGAAGCGCACTTCACAGCCTCCCGGTTCTTCAACTTATCGGCCTGGAGCCGAATTAGATCCAACTACATCTACTGTCTCGGAAACCGTTATCGCGGCCGTGGTTGGTCCAGAAAACCCCCGGTACAGCGTTCCGACCTGCGAACTTCCTATCGTGAGCGAGGTTCCTAGTGCTCCCAGCACGATGCTATCGTCTCGAATTTCCATGGATTGACCTCTGTTGTAAGGCCTTGAAATATCGTTTCCTAGTTCTGGCGAGCGAGGTTACATGTTAACCCAGCGTCAGGGGAAATTCAAAGGAAGGCGGCAGGATGAGGGGTAAGAATCAGACGGTCAAGGCACAGCAGGTACCCCTACACATCCCACTACCAGATCAACGTACGGCGAAATTACCAGCACCTGACAACCAATTACCGACGAGAATCAAAACCAACGATTCTACATCTATCGTCACGTGACCTCTCGCTAGCCGGAATGTTCTGGAAGTCAAGAAGTCGCCTACATAAGCGGGTGACATGAGCTATTCAGCCTACTTCTTCGCATTTCGGCCACGGCTCATCGCCAACGCATATCGAGTATCTTAATTAAATTGTGTTAGTGAAAATTGTGATATATCGTTGAATCTCTACTAAAAGGTAAGGTCTTGATCTTTTGTGAAGACACGGAGTTGCTTGAGTTATCTTTCTGGTTTATTAATTTGTTTGTGAGCTAAGAAGCTCGTTTTATTATCGTTAATTAACAAGCAACCTCGTGCCTGTCTGAGTTACGTAGACCTTTCTAGTATTCTTTTTCGCTATCTTTGTTATATCTAAATTCGGGTCTAGTCCCTGTTCAAGCTATGACTGAGGGGATGTAGGTAATTATAATGAACGTACAGTTGATTTAATGAACTAAACTTGATTTATTATATTTTGTATGTAGAATAGGTTCGGTTATTTTATGTTAGTCGTTAGGAGGTTGGTTCAGAAGTGAGTAGTAGGACTATGATTAGGTAGAGTGAGGGTAAAGGATTAGCTGACTCGTTACATTTGGCGGTGCCGTGTGCAACGAGTGTCTTCTTAAAGATGGAGAGTTGGACGTGGACGGCCAGGTTCAGGTAGAAGATAAGAGTAGAGATTTGCAGTAAGGAGAGAATCGTGTGAATAGTTAGAGGATTGAAGTCAAGGTAAAGGTAGGGATGTACTTGAAGGGAGAACGTGCGGGTGGTGACACCCGGACGTCACACCCGCCCCGTTAGAGGAAACATATCGCTCGAATTTTGAGAAATATGCTTCCTGTTAGCGGATTTATTTAAATGTTAATTGAAGTTTTAGCTTATGTTGTAAGTTTACAAATAGTATTTGTTCAATATTATATAAATGTTAGTAATGTTGTAATCTTAATGCTAATGTTACAAAGGTTTGTATTTAAGTGAGTGATTATAATTTCAAAACATTGGTAATGGTATAAAAGGTTGTGTATCGTAGGTTTCCGTAGATTCCGGATCTCATGGTTAACATAATATAGGTATGACTTAAAATCTAGCTTATATATCATAAAGGTTTATGTTTCAGTAAGTGATTACAATGTCAAAATATTGGTAATGGTATAAAAGGTTGTGTATCGTAAGTTTCCGTAGATTTCGGATGTTATGGTTAACATAATATAGGTATGACTTAAAATCTAGCTTATGTTATGTAAATTGTCTGGTGACGTAATAATGTTATCATTAAGGTTAAATGAGCGTAGCGACAACCCCTGTGTGTTCAATCGTAATATTTCATTGGTTCTAGCGGGTGCGAGTTTGTTGCGGCCCTGTGTAGGGGGTAGGGTTTTTGGTTTTTTGTTTTGTGTATAGTCGGGTTCATTGGTGGAAGTGGGGGTGGTAGTTTCTTTTGAGGAGTGGTGTATGCTGGCTTGTGGTTGTCTTCGTTCGTGTGTGGATGAATAATGCTCAATTGGATAGGTCTTTCGTACGAGGACGTTTTTAAGCGTTTGTTACCGCGTCTTGTCTTCTTTAGGCAAGAGAAGATCGTTAATATTTTTCCAAATAGTGAGAATTTATACGCTACAAATAAGGCTGCTATAATTCCTAGGCCAACGGCGGCATAAGAAAGGCCGGTCGTTAGACTGTCAGTGCTTTGCTGCGCTCGTTTGTGTGTACTGATTTCTTTCGCCTGTTTAATTATATCTTCCAGTGCTAGGCTATTAGATTTTATGTCATCGGCGTCTATTTTTTTTGGTACTATCCAGACCGGGGAGTTGTATGGGGAAGAGGAGTGCTTGATGATGTCTTGGTCAAGAAGTTTATTTACTTGCTTATTTATTTCTTCTTTGTGAATCTGAGGGTATCTGTACTGCTTCGTGTGGATTGGAATGTCGTCTGTGGTAGGAATGGTATGGTTGACAAGTTGTGTATGTTTTAATTTGTCGCCTGGTAAAAAGAAAAGGTGGTTAAATTCTGTAGCAAGATCGGTTATCGATTGTTTTTCTTCGTCGTTCCATGAGGGTATGAAGACGTTTAGAGTCATGGTTAGGGGAGAAGCGAAGCGTGCGGGAATCTTTATTAGTATTAGTGCTAGGAGCCTTAGTTAGTAGGATTGACTGGACGTTGGTGAGTCTTGCGTCCGTCAGTTGGGGTCTTGTTTCTTTGAGTTCGACGACTTCTTCTGAGGTTACTACTGGCTTCCTTATCTCCACAGCTGTTTCACCGGTGTTACTCGCGTAGGCATATGCTAAGCCGTTTCTGTTCGTGACTACGGCCTTGCCAAGAAAAATACTGGGACCCAGGTTTAAGTTATCAATGACTCCTGTTTTCACCTCCGGGTTGGCGACTATTATTGATATTACCTTACCAGTTCGGGGTGGAATAGATATAATGTTGTCGTCTAATATTTTTAGCGGTCTACAGTTATCCGTTGTCACTGTACCTGTTCCGAACGAAATCGTGGCGTTTTCATTGTATAGGAATTTCATTCCCAAAATACCGTCCTCTTTTATTGGGAAGGAATCATCGACTAGATGGAAGACGTGCCAACTGTTGCCGATTTGTAACTTGAGACTTCCGAGAGTTTCGATAGTACCGCCTGTTATGCCGGTTATCTGGGTCTTGTCTGTCGGGGTACAGTGTGTGTTCGGTTTGACTTTGTCAACTTTTATGATGTTTATGTTAGCTCCGGTGTCGACCAAGAGTGTGTTTATCTGTTTTTTAAGTTGAGGTGTGTGTAGATGAATTTTAGGTGTTTGTGTTACCGACGTTGTGAGAATGTGAGCTGTATTTATATTATTGTTCGAGGATTTGTAAAGAAGTGGGATAACGCCCGTGTTTCGGGAATGGAGTTGGTTGTTTTTAAAACAGATTGTTGCTTCCTCGAGTCGTAGGAAATCGGCGCTTAAAATGCCGTCTTCTCGGATAGGGAATTCATCGCTTACTAAGTGAAATTCGTGGCGAGTGCCGGCAAATTCTAAATTAATGCTACCTAGTGTTTCTGTGTACCCTTCCGTTATTCCGGAGATGTAACGTTTATCTCTTGATTCGAGACGAGTGTTCGAGGTGATGACCTTCTCTTTAATTAGGTTTAGGTTCGCACCAGTGTCTACTATTAGTGTTCCGGTTTCGCCGATGATTTGTGGTGATTGGATTGTAATTGTTGGTGAATCTAAAAGGCTTTTTTTTTACGTATTCGGACGCTTTACTAGAGTTCGGGATATCTGCGCGTCCGTGTGGTGATCCCGTTACTCGTTTAAAGGTTGTGATTCTAATGGAAAGCCGTAGGATTGCTCGTAGTTTTCTTGGGTGTTGTCGGTGTTCGCGGAATTTGTGTTTGTGTAGTTGACGCGTCCGTATCTTGGCTGTTCTAAGTTTTGTTTATTATGGTTTTCGTTGTTGGGTCGGTTTGGACGTTGGCCAGAGTTGTTATGTTGAGGTCTGTTGTGTGCCTGAGGTTGTTGGACGTATCTTGGGATGTTCGGTTGGTTAAATGAAGGATCTTGGGGTGTCTGTTGGTTTTGGTAATTTCGCGTGCGGCACCTCTCGATTGTATGACCTTTACGTTTACAATATGTACAAGATAGATTGTCGGTACGCTCTCGTGATCTACAGCTATCTATTGAGTGCCCAACACGCTTGCAGAACCTACAGTTTAGCGACGGGTCGTGAGACGGTGTTTGTTTCGGGCCGTTATTAGTACTATGGTTTTGAGCTAATTCATTCGTTTTCGAGCCGTTTCGGTCCAGTTTCGTGTTGTTTGGTGTCTGCGCTCTTAGTTTTTGCCTTTCCAATACTATTCTTTCCGCGCTCACCGCCTTATCGACCGCCGCTCGCAGCGTGTTTGGCTTCTCGTTTAACACCCTTTGTTCTAGCGCGTCACACAGACCTTTTACGAATGCGCGTAAGGCGCTTTCTTCAACATTTTTTATTAATATAGTCGCGTGTTCGACGGTTTCTTTTGAATCTATGATGTCAATAGCCGTATCTACAAGTTCTTCTATCCTAGTTCCGTACTCTAATGCGGTCTCGTTTTTCTCTTGGCGTGCACACGCTATGGCACATTGCACGTCTGATAGTCTTTGTTTCGGTTCGAACGCGCGTTTTAAGTTGTCTATAATAGGTTGTTGTGTCTGGAGGCTATCTCGCGAGAGTGCTCTTTCTGCACGGCCTTCGATTTTTGATCGTAGAAGTGCTACGAATAGGAGCGTATCTCGTGAATCTATTAATATTCTTGCGTTTTCAACTTTCTTAAGGAAAGATTTTACTGTAATATTCGATCCGTCGAAAGTGGGGATGAGTGTAGTCGCAACTTTCAACGGGAGGAATGTTACGTCTGAGTTAGCCATGGTTTTAGGCAGGGTCTACGACTTATCTTAAATGGTATATGTATGTTGAGTTAGCTTACGTTCTGGAAATTATGGTGAGTACAATGAAAGTGATTATTCTTGGCATATCCGTAACGTGGTGACTGTCGGTGTGGAGATGGCGATTCTGGATCTGTGAGTTGGGTGATAGCGTTGGTAAAATCGCCGTCTTGAAGTCGTCACCAGGTTTCGTCGTCGGAGCGAGTTCGCTCTTTGTCGGGCTCAGATGAGCCTTTGGGGGGCGAGGTGCCTTTGAGGTCCGGTTGCTGCTATAAGTTCTAGCAGATTTCGTGATTGCTGATTGTCAACAGGTTGATAATAGTCGATTGGTAGCTTATACTTTTCGGGTATATAAGCGATTGGGTTAGCAATAACTGTAACGTGTCGTACAGCAGAACCCTGTTTTTCTGTCCGTATTGAGTGTGGTAACTTATACCGAGTGTTTTTTTTTTTGTTATTTGTTCATACAACTTGTTTTACACATTGGTTCACTATTTGATGTCACACTTTATTTAGTGATTAGTTTATATTTTTGTGGTATTAGTTTCTTTGGTTCACTTATTTATTTTTGTTTGTTTTTATATATATATATTTATATATACCCTCAGTAACAGGGGACCACCGCTGCCACCAGTGTTATATCTAAATTCGGGTCTAGTCCCTGTTCAAGCTATGACTGAGGGGATGTAGGTAATTAAAATGAACGTACAGTTGATTTAATGAACTAAACTTGATTTATTATATTTCGTATGTAGAATAGGTTCGGTTATTTTATGTTAGTCGTTAGGAGGTTGGTTCAGAAGTGAGTAGTAGGACTATGATTAGGTAGAGTGAGGGTAAAGGATTAGCTGACTCGTTGCATTTGGCGGTGCCGTGTGCAACGAGTGTCTTCTTAAAGATGGAGAGTTGGACGTGGACGGCCAGGTATCAGGTAGAAGATAAGAGTAGAGATTTGCAGTAAGGAGAGAATCGTGTGAATAGTTAGAGGATTGAAGTCAAGGTAAAGGTAGGGATGTACTTGAAGGGAGAACGTGCGGGTGGTGACACCCGGACGTCACATCTTTATCTTATTCTCTTGATTATCGCTTATCTTATACTATTTTGCTATTTTATTCTATTTCATATTTCATTTTTGTTATATTGTATATCTTGTGCATGCTATCGTAGAAAAGTATCCTGGAATATCCCTAGCGAAAGTAGCCGCGGTTTGCGTTAGGCACCGCGTTACAGCGTAATTTTGTTTAAGTTAAATATCGTATAAATTATTATTTATTGCGTAAATTATATTTTGTTCAGGCAAAGCACTACCGTGTGTTCTATTTCTCATGTTAAAGTAAATTCAGTATCTTAATTATCGTAAAATCCGTATTTTCAATTTAATGCAGTATCTTCGATTAAATTCAGTATCTTTGATGTAATTCAGTTTCTTTAATTTGCTTCCTTATCTTTGATATCGTAAATTCAGTATCTCTAATTTTGGATTCAGTATCTTAACTATCGTTAATTCAGTATTAATTATTGTTCATCGCTAAATTATTTAACACCAATACAGTTTGTTATTGATTTTCTTTCGTGAGATACCTGTCGTAAGTCGCGTTATGATTTAACTTTGCTTTTGGGTACGAAGTATCGCTCTGTGATACCAAGTCTGGAGTATAGTCAATTTGTATTATATCGAGTCACCTCTGACGCCGGCTTATTACTTGTATCGTCTGTAAACTGCGTAAAATCTATTCTTCCTGTCAAATTTCTATCGTAACAAACTTTTATTCTATTTCTGTCATACTGAATGCGTAATTTATCTTACTACTGATAATCTGTTCTTTAATCTTTTCTTCAACATTCCTTGTACCATATCGCTTATATTATCTGATTGTTTCCTGTAATTAATCTGATTATTTTCTTGTAATTATGCTGACTATTTTCTTGCGATTATTTTGTAAACTTGCCTATGGTTGATGTTACCTAATTTTTGATACTATCTTTCGCTAACTAAATAATCTCCTAATAATTGTGCTTTCACATTGCTATCGCTTATAACCTTTGTTAATATATTTCGTTACCATACTTGTTTTAAACAGAATATATGGCCTAACAGGCACATTGAAGGAAATTATATTTGTCTAATGGTGTACCCTGCCCCTCTACTTTAAGTACCGTATGTTATCTGAGCTAGTTGAGTTGTCGATCGTCGCGATCTCGTATGTTTTATGTTTTCTTGAATATCGTATCTTATTTTGTTAATTACTTGACGCACTAGCGTCTGGCGCCCAACATTAGTTTTTGGCTCGTATCTCATCTTAACCACGGGAAAGCGCCGAATTGTGCTGGACCAGGGTTTTTTCCTCCCCGTAGATAGTTCACGTCACAACGTATAATCCGAAAGTAGGACTTTCAATTGTAATAGACAGAAATATTCGGAGAGCGGGGAATGGACGTCAAGAAGATGGTCCGATGACAAACAACATCCGAATATGGACGCGAAGCTGAATTATAAAAGCTGATGACTAACTATCGTACTTTAGGATTTACTGCAACAAAAAAGTCAACCTATAATTACATATAGTTTATACATACCGTGAATAATCCTGGAAAGTTAGCATGCTCAATTCGCTGTGAGCATCAATCCACGTGGCGTCACGCGTGGGCAAATGTTACGATTTCCGGGGCAGTTTTATGCATACCGCATAGGAGTATAGCTGGAAAAATTTTATTTGCAAGTGAGGATCGGTTGTTTTTTTACAAATTATCGTTCATAAGGTAAGTAGAAACCTAGCAGCAGTGATAAAAAGATAATTTAGTGTGATACAGAGAAGCTATAATACCATTTTAATCATTTTCGCATCTGATTTTAGGTTAGGAAGATATTCGCCGCCATATCACGTAGCGACAGTCATGCGCTGAAACCACAATTTCGCGGAGCGAATGCCTTTCTCACCCAAAATCAGATGCGAAAATGATTATAAGGGTATTATAACTCTTCACAAAGTTACAACTCTTATTTCGCGGCGTTACCACCATGGACGCTTCAAAGTATTCTGATATCGCCTCCAGCCTCTTGCTCTAAGCGAATACCGAAGCATCCCGAACGTATGCCTTAGCATATCCAATTTGGCATCAAGAACTAAAACAAAACAAAGGTGCCCCTGGCATCAATGACTTAGTTTCCACCGGTGGGTCAGAGTCGGGTTCGGTTCGAATTTGAGCCAATGAGTAGTGAGATAAGAGAAGACTACCGTAATTTCTTTTAAAAGCATATTTCTCATTGGCTCAAATCTGCACCGAACCCAACTCTGAACCATCGGTGGAAACTAAGTCAATGTGTCACAGCGAGAACAAGACAGCGAAATAATATTGTTTTCTTTGTCTCAGACATCAGTGCGCGTTAAATTCACTTTATCACTGACAAACGGAAACAGATCACTCAAAAACTTCGGAATCTTTTATATAAGCTGCCCAGATATGTACTTTTCCAAAAAATTGTCAAGGCCGTCAACCTGTAGATAACTGTTTTAAATAGAGCGGATAAAATCCAAGATCGTCGGAATCACAAACTAAAGAATATAAAAATTTCAAATCCGTTTTTTCTTTAGGAGTTTTGAAAGTTTGAAACATAATAATATAGGTATGTAATTTCAAATAACGGACGACGTGGCTACGCTGCGCGGTCGTGATCAACACGACGTACGACATAGGTATAGACGTGGCAACAACGCCTATTCTGCATAGAAATTATACTACTTCAAGGTAAATAGCGCCGTTGACTTGACAACATGTTGAGATAAAGCTGTATACATCTTGGTATACATCTATCTTTCTTCGTAACGTCCGTTCGTCTGTTTCCCTCGCCCCGTTGAAAATTCTGTCATTGGTTATTACGTATACCACTCGTCCGACCGATGTGTGTACGATATGATCAATCTAAGTCCCTCAAATACGTCAGAGTTCGGGCACCCGGAACGACATACCGGACCAGATGGGAAATTGGGATAGCATGAAGCGTCAAAAATAACGTGCTGACCGACGTACCTTATTACGTAATTCACGCCGTTTTGACGCTGTACGTATACCAGCATCGTGATTCGGAGTTGCATGTTATATTGTGGGATTAAACAAATAAATTTTCAGAAAATAACAATACAGGTTTCAACAATTGTAGAACCGCCTTTATTTGCTCAACATATTGTTAGTCCACGTCTAGTTTACGTTCATATTTTATAATTGGCTGGGTGCACATACATAACTACTTTAGAAATGAGTGTGTATTACATATACGTATACGTCCAGAAAAGTTACGCGCATGATTTTTGGTGGCGCTGTCATTATGCATGTATACGTTGCACACTGATAATTTTATAGTATTAGTGTTTTCGTGCACCCAGCCAATACTGAGATCAGCTTTCGAAATGAGTATACATAATATACAAAGGTATCTGGGTATATCAAGCATTTGTAATACATTATAAACTATTTCTAAAACATAACGATAGGATTCATCGATCACTGAACATAGTACGAGGCTATGTCTACTTTACTTTAACATCTTGTGATACTTAGACTACCTCTCGCAATGAGTATATATGGGGCATTCCACGCCAACTCGGACACCATTTGGCTTTTGCATCTCTGATTTTTTTCATAATTTTATATGTTATAGTATCGGTTGAGAGAGGCCTCCCTGATTTTTTTCAATTTTTTCCGTCGAGCCGTTTCCGAGATGTCGATTTTTCAAAAAACACGTTACTTTTCTTTTAAATATCCATAACTTTGCGAAAAATGGGCCGATTGGGTAGTTTTTTTTTTTTTGAAATTTCTCTCTTTAAACACACTTTTGGGAAATGAAATTGAAATATTTTTCAAAATCGTATTTCCTCAAAATTTTCAAATCTTTTTCATAAAATGTTGATTTCCAAAAAACACGTATCGATCGATTTCCTTGAAATTTTTTTCGAAAAAACTGTCACTCATTCCGCAACTTTTTAGTCTAGTCTGATAATGGGATAATGATGGGATCTATTTTTTTTCGAATTTTCAAATTTTCATGTTTCAGTCATCAGTACCTAAAGTAGATAATAACTTTTTTTTCAGGCCCCCCAGTAATAGTTATTGTCATCTATGAAATTAAACTGATATAACTTATTCATTTAACGGATAATTACCGTTAATTTTTCGTTAAATATATTAAGACATATGATCACTGTATTAATTTTTATTTGTTTTTTTTTTTTTTTTTTTTTCAATCGATACCTACAAGACAAAACTCTATTTGAATGATGTTCATAAGGTGGCACATTTTGTCATCAATTTCAATCTTTGACCGTAGGCATAATAAACCGTAATATATTCAACTAAAAATTAATGGTAATTATCCGTTATATGATTGAGTTATATCAGTTTAATTTCATAGATGACAATAACTATTACTGGGGGGCCTGAAAAAAAAGTTATGATTTACTTTAGGTACTGATGACTGAAACATGAAAATTTGAAAATTTGAAAATTCGAAAAAAAATAGATCCCATCATTATCCCATTATCAGACTAGACTCAAAAGTTGCGGAATGAGTGACAGTTTTTTCGAAAAAAATTTCAAGGAAATCGATCGATACGTGTTTTTTGGAAATCAACATTTCATGAAAAAAATTTGAAAATTTTGAGGAAATACGATTTTGAAAAATGTTTCAATTTCATTTTCCAAAAGTGTGTTTAAAGAGAGAAATTTCAAAAAAAAAAAAACTATCCAATCGGCCCATTTTTCGCAAAGTTATGGATATTTAAAAAAAAAAGTAACGTGTTTTTTGAAAAATCGACAGCTCGGAAACGGCTCGACGGAATAAATTGAAAAAAAATCAGGGAGGCCTCTCTCAACCGATACTATAACATAAAAAATTATGAAAAAAATCGGAGATGCAAAAGCCAAATGGTGTCCGAGTTGGCGTGGAATGCCCCATATATATTATACAAAAGTCTGTAGGGGTTTTTCGAACTTTCGTAATAATTAAACTGTCGACAGTTGGAGGAAAACTGGCAAAAGAAAAGAACCAAAGAATATTTCTCCTACGGTGTCGAGGCAAGGTTCTGAAGATGGTTAGCCATGAACTAACCGAAACATTAACTAAACAAAAAGATTAATTTCTGTAGAATTTGACCGTATACCCGAGATCTCTTATTCCCACTGTAATGATTAAAGGTATGCCGAATATATGATAGGATTCATCGATCCATTAACATAGTGGATGAAAGTAACAGACATCGATTCATTCGCAAAAAAATTATCAAAAACTCGTTCAGAATATCTTGAATTAACGCGAAGCGTCTCATCCGGCAAAGAAACAAGCATCGAATACACATTAGGAGATTCTATCTTGACGTGGAAAAGGGTTCCATGGAAATATGGCATGATAGGCGTGGCCCCCAAGCCGCTAGAATAAGTCTTTTCAGAGCTGTTAAACGGTCTTTTACTGCGCCACGAGAAGCTGTAAAAAACAGTGGATAGAATAAACAAAGAAATCGAAGATTTCTCTTTTTCTATATAAAAGTTCAATTTCTTATCATGTTTTTTTTTAAATATGAGGTCATCAGCAGTTTCAAAATCAGAATTTCTACATCCATCGTAACAACGAAATCTTCATAGGAAGAATCCTGAATATTAATATCGACGTGGCAAGCATCACATTGGACACGGCGATGTGCAGGCTGCAATCATCCATGAAAGCACCGCATTCCGAACACGTGCCACAAAGCTTCGTACAGCCTTTCGGATAAAATAGTTTGTCCATCAAATACCCATTGTCGCAGAGCAACAGTTCGGGAAACATACTATTAATCATTGAAATAAATCGTTTGATTACTGAACGATAGCGCATGGACAAGTACGAATTTTAAAAGCTTCAGTACTATTTCTTCTAAACTTTTGTTGGAAGGCATAGTGATACGTTTTCTGAAAGCTTCCTGGTCGATCGCATCTCGGAGAGAAGTGAAACATCCCATACGCGCGTCATCAGCGGTACTAGCTCCGGTCCCTGGATCGTTACCGTCTGCTGGATTCGTTTCAAAAAGAAGGCTGTCATCGATGATTTCACTGCAGCAATGAAATTCGGAATGTCTTCCTCTGGTACCTACATTGACAATCACACGTACATGTATATATGAGGCATTCCACGCCGAACCGACCTACGTCTGACCCTCACCATCGGCGATTTTTTTCATTTTTGAGTATTGTGTAGAGTATACGAAAAAAACATCTTTCACCAAGTTGTAGATTTTTTGGACCACGGGTTTGATTCCCACTGCTCCCGAAAACCCAAAATTTCGACGAAAAGATAGCCCGAATCGATTCGCTTCAAATTTTTATCATAAATTCTTTGTTGGGAAACAAACATTTTGATACCAATATGAAAGTGGGCAAGCTTTTGGTTCGGAAGCTACAGGCGAAACAAGTTATTGAATAAATAAGAAAAATCGAATTAAATATGAGGTATTCCATGCGAAGTGAACCAATCGTTGACCCTCACCTCTTCAAAAACTGACGCCGATTTTTCTGGTGATGAAGGAGTATAAAAAAATATGTTGGTCGCGTTGGCGTGGAATGCCCACATACAATAAATAAATAATAATAAACAAATCCCATCTCGTTAGATTATATATCACTATTTAAATTCTCATATTTACGAATTGTAGCGTAACAAATACTGTCTGGTAGAGGATGATAGGGGAGTACCAAAAATAGTCTCACTAAGAAGTCTAAATGTCAAAAACAAAAATGATAATTGGGAACCTGTGGACGAGAAGTATTTATTGAAATGCAAAGGAGAGGGTGTATTTCTCAAGTATCCTGATGGGTCACGCAAGCCAATCACCAACGTATCGCAGATCGGTGGGTATTATAACAGTGCATAAGCCAAATGTTATGAAATGCGCCAACAGTAATATATTTCATACACTTGTAATAAATTTTACAGGCGATATCGCAACGCTAAAAAAAATTAGTAACTCCGAGAAGCGAGTGGGGATTATGAAATCTTTAAGCTTCTCTCCCCATAATAAGCTGTCAAAAAAGGAGGAGGCGGCCAAAAGATTAAAAGCTTTGGAGGCGCAGACCGCTGATGAAAGAGTAAGCTAATTCAGATTCTATAACGTTATTATATCACATTAAGTATCAGGTGTGGGTAGGATGCATCTTCTATGCATTTTGCAAAAGAAAATTCCATTGTGTTCTCCTGAATACGTTTTCGTTATTGCTACAGAAAACTGTGAGGCGATGTATTGACCGGAACCGAAACATAGCAGACAAATTGTATGACGACACAGCTTCGACGGAACCAATCACACTACAAGACATCACCAACACGAAAAGACGTAAGCAGCAGCTCGACCAGGATAAGAGTGCTGGACAAGCACTAAAAATTAGTGAAACACGTGTCAAACAGAAACGGAAAAATGTTGACTCGCAGATGGCTGAAGACCTGCAGTCACATGTAAGTGTTAACTAATACCTCTATAAGAAGAACAAAATACGGCAGTTATAATTGTTTACACTTTAGTATAATGGAATACTCCAATTCATCAGCTGCAAATAGAGCTTGGGTTTTACTAGTTGACAGACATTATTTTTGCTTACATTCAAATACGTGTATATTGCAATGTATAGTATATCGTATTATTGGAACTTTATTATCATCCTCTCATACATATTGCTGAAAACGTACCTTTCCTACAGATTTCAAGCCAAAATACGTGCACACGTGATGCCAACGAAAACTTCGATTCAGACACCACTCCAATCCTAGACACAAACGAAGTCGCAGCTGACACACCAAGCCCGGAAATTCGAAATTCTACTCCTTTACCGGATAATACAGAGCCGGTAATGTATTACTTACATATATGGCGTGCGGCGATGCATTTGAAGTATTATAATTGTTTCATATTATTACAGATCATGGATCACGATGATTCCAGCTTCGGTGCGGATTCACCGTCTGCGGTGCAATTTTCACCCCTATCGCAAAATCGGAGACAACGAAGTCCGCAAAGATACGCTCGAGCCATGACATTACACGATGTGAGTAATAGTATATAGGTATGGAGTTTTCCATGCTAACTCAAACAACTGTGGAAGTTGAAATTTTTGATATAGCTTCAACTTGGCTACCTTTTTTTCGTTCTATGAAAATGGGTTCCTTAATTCTTATCAATTTTTTTTGTCAAACCGTTCCTGAGATATGAATTTTCGAAAATTCAGTTTTTGTTTGTTTTCAAATGCCTCTCAATTCTTCACAAATACATCAAATCCAATGTATTTTTGTAATGGAATTGTGTGTTTTTGAAGGTACTTTTCGAAAATGCAACGCAAAGCAATATGAAAAGCGTTCTTGATGTTTTCTCAATTCATGGAACAAAATCTTTTTTGCAAACGGAGTGTCTCTTTCGATTTTTCATTCAAAAATTAACCAAAACACTACTGTCTATTTCACACATTTGAAGCCTGCTAAAGATACACTCCGTTCACAAAAGAGATTTCGTTCCATAAATTAAAGAAACATCAAGAACGCTTTTCATATTGTTTTGCGTTGCATTTTCGAAAAATACTTTAAAAAACCCAATTTGATGGAAAAATACATTTGAATTGATGTATTTTTGAAGGAGATAGGCGTACGTTCAAAAAACAAGCTTGATATTCTCGAAGATTCCCATCGTCAATGCGCTTGTAAAATATAGTTATTGGTCATAAGTTTATTCCGCAAGTACAACGACAACTAATTTCACTTGGATGTACACAATGGATGTGCGATGGAATGTTATCAATGCTCTTCTATTAAAGAATAATATTCGTTTACAGCTCACAGAAGCATTTAGCCCGACACCTGAAATTGACGAATTACCGCAAGATGTAGTTGTTCATACTGAAAGAACTTGCAAGGTCTTCAAAGCCTTGTTGGCTGAGCTCTTGAAGCTCAGAACAGACATTATGTATTTGAAAAATAACATGATTAGTAAACAATACCTAGACGATGCTCTAGAGCTCCTCGTTGAACGGTTTCATCAATTGGCAGAAGAACAGACCCAGCAAAGCAGCGTACATAGTGGTTTCCGCGATTTGATAAGTACAAGTACATCGGATGGATCACAATTGGACCCGGACAGGGACGGTAACGTACAGCTACTTCCAGGTCTTGAGGTCAAGTACGACAGCTGTATGGGCGCATTACTCGCCAAATCCTATCGCAAACGTGCGAACGAGGTGATGGCCTTACTATGGAAAACTGCAGACGCAAGGTGTCGTTTGTTCACGCGTATTCGAAGACCACAGACAAATGGTTCGGTAATCCTTGGCGCGAAAGAATATTCACGGATAATCAGTGAGTTTGCTTATAAATTCAATACGCTTGTTATCACATGGATATGCGATTACATGGATTACAATATTTAACTTGATTTTTCACTGACAATGCTATTGTCGTTTTTCAGAAATCTGCCGCCGGATGCAGGATATCCGACGTATTCCTGTAAATAGCGATTTGGATAAGGTAGAACTGAATATCAAACAGTGGGCCAGCGACTGGTTAAAAAATCAAAGAGCACGCAGGAGGATGATCGACAGATCAAGCTGTGGCCGATCATAGTGCCATACCTCGTACTCATCTTTGAAACGACTACGTTTAATGTATAAGCAGCATCGAACGATGCTTGACCTAGTATAAGAAGACTTAGTTTTGTAAGATATAACTCATTTGATAAGGTAACTTGGGTGGATCTTTTTGGAAAAGTTTAATGTATCACCTGCAACGATTGATGATGTTAATGTGATATAACGAGACTTGGTTTTGTAAGTTTTAGCTAGACACGCTGTTTTGTACTGTTCATATTTTAAGCAACCTTTGTTTGATATTTTTTGAAAACTTCAATGTTTAATCTGCGTCGAATGATGCTTGTCCTAGTGTAAAAAAATCTAGTTTCGTAAGTTTCAGCTGAATGCGCTGTTTTGTACTGGTCATATCTTAAGCTACCTTTGTTTGATACATTTTCAAAAGTTTAATGTTTAAACTGCGTCTAATGATACTTGTCCTAGTGTAAAAAGACTTAGTTTTGTAAGTTTCAGCTAAATGCGCTGTTTTGTACTGGTCATATCTTAAGTTACCTTTGTTTGATACTTTTCAAGACCTTAGTGTTTAAACTCGTCGAATAATGCTTGTTCTAGTGAAAAAAGACTTAGTTTCGTAAGTTTCAGCCAAATGCGCTGTGTTCTCATATTTTAAGCTAACTTTGTTGGATACTTTTTGAAAACCTTAATGTTTAAACTGCGTCGAATGATGCTTGTCCTAATGTAAAAAGACTTAGTTTTGTAAGTTTCAGCTATTCGCGCTGTTTTGTGCTGGTCATATCTCAAGTTACCTTTGTTTGATACTTTTCAAAACCTTAATGTTTTAACTGCGTCGAATGATGCTCGTTCTAGTGAAAAAAGACTCAGTTTCGTAAGTTTCAGCCAAATGCGCTGTGTTCTCATATTTTAAGCTAACTTTGTTTAATAGTTTTTCAAAACCTCGATGTTTTGACCTAGTACATGTTCCAAATAGATTTATGATTTTGCAACAAATGTTATCACAAGTTCTTTCTTTTCACATTTCCTTCACATGTGTATAAATGTATAGACGCCTTATTGGAAGAACATTGTTTGGATTTCATATCAAAATCATGTTACCTCCTATAAAAAAGGTATATGAGTTAACATTATTTTCAAATTAAATCCAACAAATGTTATTCCAATGAGGCGTTGATATGATTACGTTTATGTACTCATATGTCAGAGTTTATTTCGTGTACAATTAATTTTCTAGATTGTGTTGACACGGTATGAATACGGTATAAATATAATCTTCACGCGGTATAGCCACGGTGTTGGCACGGATATTGTGAGCTGTGTGGTCTCGCTACATTAATTTACCCCATTTTTATACCTCAACTACTGTTCATAAACTGCATACATATACGATATGCGCATGGTCTGCTTTGGGCGCAAATATACCATAAGGATACGTATGATCACCGTATTATTATCTAGGTATAACTAGCGTTAAGAGCGTAGTCATACGTTGTCTTATGGTATGTGTTAGATTTTTTAGTTTATAAAAATTAATACGTAACAAAAATTAAACTTATAAATATTTCTATTTTGTATTTTCCTTCTTTGTATACAGAACACTTCAAACTGAACGAAGATTCTGAGAGGCTTCTGGTATAATGTTTATGCTCTCTTTTGCTTAGACTAAACAAAGTTGCATAGGCAGGACCTATTGAGTGTGAGTCACTAAGGGCCTAGAGTGCAGTATTTCTTTATTAGTTAGTTAGTTCCTCTAAGGAATTGATACAGAGCGGATGTGTCTTTCGAGCGTATATAATAAAGAAAATCTTTTCACTTATTTGCCAATATGATTATTTAAAATACCCCATAATCCAATAGGTTATGGGCCCAGTTACCGCAGTACGCGAATTAATTATTTTTAGTTTTGTGTATTTAGTGTAAATAAGTGAAATAGAATTTAGTATAAATTTAAGTAACCGTGAAGAAGTGAAGTGATGGAGGAAATAAAAATCAGTAAAGAGTTCAAGCAATTCAATGGCGAAAAATACAGTGTCTGGAAGTTCAGAATCCGTGAATTACTGATTGGACTTGACGTAATCAGAGTCATCGACTCAGAGCCTGAAATTCCTGAGGCTAGAAAATGGCGAAAAGCTGAACGTATTGCAAGAAAGGCGGTTGTTCAGCATCTTGCAGATGCATATCTGGGTTTTGCCAAACCTGGTCTCACAGCAAAACAAATCCTCGAAAGTCTGGACACAATCTACGAACGCAAAAGTCTCCCCAGTCAACATTCCGTGCGAAAGAAAATACATTCATTAAAACTCCAAGGAGATACACCAATGATCAGTCATCTCACAGAATTTGATGATCTGGTTACAGAATTTATTGGTGCAGGTGGAAAAATGGATGAAGCGGACAAAGTGTCACTTTTATTCTTAACGATGCCCGACTCTTACGAAACTGTTATTACTGCCCTTGAGACAATTAATGAAGACCAGTTGACACTTGAATATGTCAAGAAACGTCTTTTGGATTATGAAATAAAATTAAAAGCTAAAAGTAGTGAGACAAGTGCCAAAGTGTTGCATGTCGTGAGTAACAAGAAAAAGGACAAAGACCATAAGACATCGCACTTTGGAAATGGAAATCTGAAGCGACGGAATTCTCATCGTGGATTCAAAAGGTTCAATCCCAAAAACAGAGGTTTCAAGGGAAAGTATTTTCATTGTGGCAAACCAGGACACATAAAGAGTGAGTGCAGACACTTCCTGAGGGCTCTAATGGAAGAAAAGAAAAGAGCAGGACAGCAAAATGGAGAAGGATCAGGACAAGAGAGACAGAGAGCACCGAAGACTGTGCAGACTGCTCAACACGTGCGGTCCGGCAGTGATGCAGATGGTTTCTGTTTCATGGTTGGGAGCTACCTGTATCAAGCAGAAGACAAAAATAGAATCACATTCATTTTGGACTCAGGTGCATCTGATCACTTGATTAATCGGTGTGATTTGACGGATAACTTTATAAATTTGGAAACACCTATTAAGATTTCTGTCGCAAAAATGGCCAGTACATAAGTGCAACGAAAAAGGGCGTACTAAATCTGACCACCGATAAGGGAATAGCAGGGACCCTGGAGGACGTTCTTTACAGCCCCGAGATTCCGCACAACCTGCTGTCGGTCACGAGGATGCGAGAGGCTGGCTTGACGATTATATTTGATGAGAAGGGAGTACAGATAAGTAAAAATGGTAGAACCTTGATAGAAGGTAAGCAGAAAAATAATTTATTTACCGTTGACTTCAAAGTCGGTTCGAGAAAAGTAAACAGTGCTGCCCATGTTAGTGTAAAAGATAATTATGAACTATGGCACCGACGATTAGGCCATATAGGGAAATCTAAATTCCTTCAAATGAAAACGAAAGAAATGGTTAAAGATTCTGAGTTAATAGAAAAGGTTATACCTAATGATAGTCTTTGCGAATCATGTATATTCGGCAAGCAGGCGTGTTTACCGTTCGGGAAAGAAAAAGATAGAGATCATGTAAAACGGCCATTGTTCATTGTACATTCGGATGTAGCAGGGCCGATCACTCCTCCTTCGGTAAATGGCAAAAATTATTTTGTATTGTTTGTTGATCAGAGAACCCATTATTGCGTTACATATCTTTTGACATATAAATCCGAGGTATTTTCAGCTTTTAAAGACTTTGTAGCTAAAAGTGAGAGTCATTTTAATTTGAGAGTCGTGAATTTATATAGCGATAATGGACGTGAATATCTATCAAATGAGATGAAAGAGTATTGTACGGAAAGAGGTATTAGTTACCATTTAACGGTTCCACGAACTCCCCAATTGAATGGTGTTTCAGAGCGTATCGTTCAAACCATAACAAATAAGGCTAGGTCAATGATAGCAGATGCGAAGTTGTCGCAAGTTTTCTGGGGTGATGCAGTTCTGACTGCCACTTATTTGATAAACATATCCCCAACAAAAGCTCTAGAGGAGGATAAGACTCCATATGAAATGTGGCACGATAAGAAACCTCAAATTAAATATTTGAAAGTATTCGGTTCGACAGTATACGTTCATAACAAAACCAGAAAATCAAAATTCGAAGTAAAGTCCTGGAAAGGAATCCTGGTTGGGTACGAACCGAATGGCTACAGAGTTTGGGATGTGGAAACCGAAAAATATGTTGTCGTGAGGGACGTCATTGTAGACGAGACGAATGCCCCACACTCGAGGCCTGTGCTCAGGCTAGAGGGGGATGAAGGGGCCCATGGTCGGGGTGCCCGGATTGAAACTGAGTTCTTTGACGATAAGTCGAAATCAGTAACGTCTCGTGCATCTGATAATATAAAATCAGATGAAAGAAAGGGAATAAATAAGTCCAATGATTGTAATGATCAGGGTGGACCAAGCAAAATTCCAAAAATAAACAATGAGCGTGAAACGACAACAGGCGTTAGTAAAAGTACAAAGGACTCTTCATCTGTTATTGATAATGAAATAGATAAGCCAAGGAGAAGTGATCGGATAAAAGATTTAGCCCCTGTATCCTATAAAGAAAAGGATGATATTAATGATTATATCTTATGCGCTCAGTCCGTAGTATGTAAAGTCCCGCAGTCGTTTGCGGAGATAAAAGGGAGAGAAGATAGGGTTCATTGGGAACGAGCTATCCAAGAAGAAATAAATTCTCTTCTCGTAAATAAAACTTGGACATTAGTTACAAGGCCGGATGGTGTAAATATTGTAGATTGTAAATGGGTATTTACAACAAAGAATGATGAATTTGGAAAACCATTCAAACATAAAGCTCGGTTAGTAGCAAAAGGGTTTAGCCAGGAATGGTTGGTTGATTATAATGAAACATTTGCTCCTGTAGCTAGGATCACAAGCTTTCGGTTTATAATTGCCTTTGCAAATGAGCATAACTTGTTAATACATCATATGGATGTTAAGACAGCCTTTTTAAATGGTGAATTAAAAGAAGAAATTTATATGAGGGTACCAGAGGGAATAGACTCTGATGAAAATCAGGTGTGTCGACTGAATAAAGCCCTTTACGGGTTAAAGCAAGCAGCTCGGTGCTGGTTCGAAGTTTTTGAGAGAACTCTTAAAGAGAGAGACTTCCAAAATTCCTCAGTCGACAGATGTATTTATATTTTAGACAGAGGGAATATTTTGAAAAATATTTATGTAGTTTTGTACGTTGATGATCTCGTAATAGTTACTGCTAATATTGAGACAATGAATAAATTCAAAGAATATCTGATGAATAAATTCTCAATGGTAGATTTGAAAGAAATTAAGCTTTTCTTGGGAATAAGAGTTAATCGAGATAAAGATAAAATAACATTAGATCAAAGTGCTTACATCAGAACAGTACTTGCTAAATTTAGAATGAATGAGTGTAATGCAGTGAGTACACCTCTTGAGAGCAAAATTAACTTTGTAGCACTAAATTCCGATAATAAGTATGAAGCACCTTGTCGAAACTTAATCGGTTGTTTAATGTACATTATGGTTTGCACTAGACCAGATTTAAGTGCTGCAATAAGTATTTTGAGTAGATTCACAAATAAAAATAATGAGGAATTGTGGAGATGCCTCAAAAGGGTACTGAGATATTTAAAGGGCACGATTGATCTAAAATAGACGTATACTAGGAGTAACTCGAAAAACATTTTATGTGGCTATGTAGATTCAGATTGGGGCAGTGACGAGACTGATAGAAAAAGTACAACAGGTTTTTTGTTCAAGATGTATGAAAATAGTACAATTTGCTGGAATACCAAAAAGCAATTATCAGTAGCAGCTTCATCGACTGAAGCAGAGTATATGGCTCTCTATGAAGCAGTAAAAGAAGCATTGTGGTTGAGGTCGTTGGCAAATAGTATTAAAATTAATATTAATGGGCCAATAATAATTTGTGAAGACAACGCGGGTTGTATTAGTATCGCAAATAATCCAACGAACCACAAGAGAACGAAACATATTGATATTAAATATCATTTATGTAGAGAACGAATTGCAGAAGGTCTAATTGAATTAAAATTTGTTCCGACAGGTAAACAATTGGCAGACACTCTGACAAAGTCACTTCCAACAGTAAAATTTGTCGAACTGAGAGGACAAATTGGTTTGGAATAATCAACAAGCATAAAGGATACCTTGTTTTGCATTCGATGAACTATAAGAGAAAGTGTTTGTGGTATTATTAAAAATGTAATAGATTATAAGAAGTTAGTAGTGGTCTGGTTAGGTTTTTCTGGGTTTTCCCTAACTCTGCGCAACGAATGTTGGACCACAGTAAGTTTTCCCAAGATAAGAAAACGCGAGGAAGGCACATCAATAATTAGTTGAGTGAATGATTTAAATACATAGACAAAATGTACAATTGTGTGATGAAGCATGAAAAGAAGCCATGTATCGAGAAGTGTATGACTGAGAAAGACCCGATTAATTTTTGAGGGGGCGTGTTAGATTTTTTAGTTTATAAAAATTAATACGTAACAAAAATTAAACTTATAAATATTTCTATTTTGTATTTTCCTTCTTTGTATACAGAACACTTCAAACTGAACGAAGATTCTGAGAGGTTTCTGGTATAATGTTTATGCTCTCTTTTGCTTAGACTAAACAAAGTTGCATAGGCAGGACCTATTGAGTGTGAGTCACTAAGGGCCTAGAGTGCAGTATTTCTTTATTAGTTAGTTAGTTCCTCTAAGGAATTGATACAGAGCGGATGTGTCTTTCGAGCGTATATAATAAAGAAAATCTTTTCACTTATTTGCCAATATGATTATTTAAAATACCCCATAATCCAATAGTATGTTTAGCGTATATGAGAACTCGCTAGGGTAGCGAATCTCAGGTATGCATTTTTCGTACGGAGCAAAATAACTCTTTTCCAAGCATGGTTTTGATCATCGACAGTTTTTTTTTTGAATTCAGCGGGTCAGAATACACTGAAAAACTACTGCCAAAGTTCAATATCGATTCTGGAACGAGAGAATCTCTTGTATGCATTTTTCATACGGAGCGAAACAACTTCTTTCCACGCATAGTTTTGACCATCGACAGTATTTTTTTTGTATTCAGCGGGTCAAAATACACTGGAAAACAGACCTACCATAGTTTTATATCGATTCTGAAAGACGAGAATTTCGGGCATACGTTTTCGTACGGAAAAACACGATTTTTTTCGGTAGGTTTTTGATTCCACACAGTACATTTCTTGGATTCAGCAGGTCAAAATACACTGAAAAATATTACTGCCAAAGTTCAATATCGATTCTGGAACTAGAGAATCTCATGTATGCATTTTTCGTACCGAGCAAAATAATTTTTTTCCATTCATACACAGAAAAAAAAGGTTATTTGAATCAAGATAGATATACTTGATCCAGGAAAATTTTGTAGTACAGGGAAGGAAAATCAAAATTCTCTTAGACGGATTATAAAATTTCCTTGAATTTTCAATCTTGAATCAAAAAAAAATTTCTCAAGTCAACACATATTTCACGGTTATATCAAAACTATAATGACTTATTCAAAAAGTTTTACATCCTCGATGTGAGTAATATTTTTTCCAAGCGAGATGTGTCATTCGTTTATATTAACATTTTACTCATTTATTTGAAGATGGTAAAATTTTTTGAGACGAGTCACATTTTTTCCAAGCAATAAAGATTACTTACTGAAACCAAAAAGAAAACTATTTCATTCAAGAAAATTATATTCTTGATTTCAGTAGTGTATTTTTTCGAAACGACAAATGTTACCTGCTCAAACTGAAAATGAAGCTATTCGATTCAAGAAAATTATATACTTGATTTTAGTAGTATATTTTTTCTAAACGACGAATGACACTGCTCGAACTAAAAGTAGAACTATTAGATTCAAAAAAATTATATTCTTGATTTCAGTAGTATATTTCTTATAAACAAAGAATGCCACCTACTTAAACTAAAAGTGAAACTATTAGATTCAAGAAAATTAAATTCTTGATTTCAGTAGTGTTTTTTTTTTTGGCCAACCAGTCATCAAATATCGAACCAAGAATACAACGGTACAATTCAAGAAATTTTGTGTCGTGAATTGATTTAAGCCAGTGCTTGGTAATTATTCGCAAATATGTTTTTACCTAAAAAAAAATTCTGTAGTCGAAAATAACTATTCTATGTTCAAAATGGGATTGGGTTAAAAAAAATATCTGAATATGTACTCATAATAATTTGATTTTATTGATTATTTATTTATTCATAGATAAATAATAAAGTTAACATAATTTCATAATCGTTTTCTTAGATTGAAAGTCACATTAAAAAATTGAACTGTCATTAACGCATATACGTATAAAACTTATTACAACTACTTAGTTCTTCAAATTCGTTTCCAGCACAATGATGTACTATTTATAGTACTTTAGTTTCTAAGTGATATATTTCACGCAGTTTTTTCAAATACTTCCACTATGTCAGTAATACACGATGGAAGATGGTCGAATTTAGTTTTTACTTGGTATACACATCTTTGAATTAAAAGGTGCAAATGCAAAGCGGCTCTTGGATATTTCGCGTGGAATACGTGATAAATTTTGAATAAACAATCAAATGCGTCAATCGTTGATTCAAATTCATATCTTATTTTATCGACCACTAATAGAATTTGATCACAGTCCCCAATTGATCCCTGAATAATAATATACGGTTGTACAGTATCCTTTCTTCGATAAGCTTCGTCTTGTTGCTTAACTATTACAGAATCGATCTCACTTGCATCCTAGAACCAGGTAAATTGTTCAAGAATCGAATCAGGACAAGTAGATAGGCTAGGCCGGTTCTGGACCAACGCGTGTTAGTGCACACGTACACGCACACACACATGCATGCCTCCGCCGTGTCCGTGTGAGGGTGGTGGAGGGGGTTGATAGGATGACGTCATGCTCGCTGATGCCTGCTGGCTTGTTCAGACCTGTCAAAATGACGTCACGCACCCTTAATATGACGTCACACACCCTTGAAAATGGCGGCACACTCCCTCAATATGACGTCACACACCCTTAATTTGACGGCACCTACCCTTAATTTGACGGCACATACCCTTGATTTGATGGCACATACCTATGATATGACGTCACGCGCCCTGATTCTAACCCTTGCTTCCAGAAGCTTCCTCAAGGCCAAGTTCCTGGAATTTTTCGGCACCCTGTGAGATTTGATACCCCTGCGCAAAAACCTGCAGATGCAAGTCCTAGCT
The DNA here is from genome assembly GCA_949628255.1 of Macrophya alboannulata. Taxonomy (NCBI): domain Eukaryota; kingdom Metazoa; phylum Arthropoda; class Insecta; order Hymenoptera; family Tenthredinidae; genus Macrophya; species Macrophya alboannulata. The sequence goes on along the minus strand of OX451210.1, from coordinate 8,411,903 downwards.
AATGATTCGTGGAAACAAACGGTTCTCGGAATTTTTCGGCACCCTGTTGGAAGTTTTTGAGGGATCGAGTTACTTTGCAAAAATATGATAAGCCTTCTCAGAAAATTAGTTCTCAGAATAATCTTCAAGTCGTGACACGCGCAAAAATCTTTTAGAATGTTCTAGAAATTGGCTCACCCTTTTTTGATGAGGTCATATGTGGAGTCTCGAAGACGTTTCTGGTAGCTTCCTGACCTTGAACGTCATCTAATGCGTAGTATCCTAAGTTCTCAAGCGGAGTATTGAGTTAAACCTCAGATGGAATGCAAACATTGAAAAGAGATGCAAGACTATAATTGGAGATTGTTGATAATACAGCTTAATCACTGTGTTTCTTTTACTGCTAATAGTATATCTATGTGGTAATGAATAAGAAGACGTATATATATATATATATATATATATATATATATATATATATATATATATATATATATATATATATATATATATATATATATATATATATATATATATATATATATATATATATATATATATATATATATATATATATATATATATATATATATATATATATATATATATATATATATATATATATATATATATATTGTAACGTGCCGCGGTATTGGCGGGTTAAAGAATTAGCCAATGCCGACGTCCGCGTGAGTTCTTTGTCTAATCATTGCTTTTAGTTAGTGATTTTGAATATTAGTGATTTTTGGGACTCCTCTTTTAAGAATGTTTGTTGGTGGGGAAATAATGGGTCTGCCATTCAAAGCCACCTAGCGTGTTGTTAGTTTTATTAGCTGCTATACGGACACGGGAAAAACCAATGCCGTCTCTAGACTACGGACCCGGGGTAAACTTCCCAAGGCCGCCTTCCCTCCACAGAGCCGGGCGAACCAAGCCTGTCGTGCCTGTTATCCCTATCTTTTTGAATCGCTACCTCAGATCCGGGAATGCGATGATTCCAAGACTGTCTGCCAGATTCGGGATTGCAGCTTGGCCCTCGGACACGGGTAAACCAATGCCGTCCGCACTATGCAATGCGCTCCCTAATCTGTTCCCTAATAATTGGCTTGTTGGCAGTTAATTAGGTCAGACGAAATCTCAAATGAACAGAATCTGGGTTAATCTTAGATTATCTGATTTAATAATACGAATTTACCAGAAAGTTACAAAATAAAGAAAATAAATCAAGTGTTGACAGTGATCCTTAAATCTATTCTTATTCTATGTTGGCCTTTAAACCTTTGTGTTATTGAGTATTAGCTATCTTAGCCCTTTCTGTTCCGTATGTTCGAGCGACACAATACTATTTGATATCTTTGAAATAAGTTTAAAGCGCTTTGCTTTTAAATTTATATGCTTTTTCTTTTCTATGATCAAATTGCTATAATTTGTCTAGTCTTTGATTCTATCTCGTTACTATTCCATTGCGTTTCTAATTAAATGTGACTCTATATCTTCTGACTCGAATAAATGAATTTATGTAGGTACTGACTCTGACGCTTCAATACCTTTAGACAAGTGAAGTTATGTTAGATAAATTAGACAGCAAGTGAGTCGATCAGGTGCTTTACCGTGAATCGCTCCAAGAGAAATTAATTTGTGAGTCGATCAGGTGCTATACCGTGAATCGCTCCAAGAGAAATTAGATAATGAGTCGATCAGGTGCTATACCGTGAATCGCTGCCGCTGCTGGCAGAAGATTCCTTATATTGCGTTTATCCCCTCCATTTTCGCGTCTAACGTAGCTAGGGGATTAGCTTAATCCCTCGACCTATTGTCGTGTGATTGAGCTTGAATTTTTTTTTGTCTTAACCAGCCAGCCTGAACCGTTACATTGCCCCCTTCCATCAATCGAAACTTCAGGTCATCTGATTTTTTCTTCGGATGCAGTAAGTCTTCGTGTTGATGGACCTTGATGTCGGTTGTCCTTAGGCTTGGATGGTGTTCGTTACCACTTTTTTTTTTTTAAATCAGAGCTGTTTTTCTTTTTATAATTTCTTCAGTCCGAGCGGATCAGTCGGATCCCAGTGTTTTACGTAATCCGGTGTTGGTGGTGGTTCAAACGGTCTCAATGTGATCCTTGGTACAGTCGCCTTGTTCGAACCAGGTCTTCGGAGTGCCGCAGGTAAGTCCGGCCTATTTTTATTTATTGACCTTTTTACCCGATTTCTATAGGTCTCCCTTTCTTTCCTTGTTCTTTCAGGTAGCTCAATTCTTTTCAGTACCCATGGTAAGGTTAAATCCACGTTTTTGATTTCACCGACTTCCTTGTTGGTGAAGTATTTTGATGGATCAGTCACTTTTCGTTTGATTGGCTCCATCTGCATCAACACTTCCAACTTCGGCGTTAAAGAATCCCATCCTGATCTGTATCGCCCAAAACCACGGATGAATCTTCCAGATGCGTACTTCACTTTTCCCTTGTCATCTTCGGCTGTTTGCACCCCTTTATCCTGAACACTGATATAGCCGTACATCTTTGCGAGTCAGAATGTCAACCGATTAGGCATCCAGCTAATTACCTTGACGAGGCCGACCCGTTCCACGAACTTTGTTTTGGTGAGTCTTCTTCTGTTTCTTTTTCCCTACCTAGCATAACTGGCCGATTTCTGTTTACAAGCTAATTATCCTAGTCTTTGGTTTAAATTGCCAACGTTTACCTCTAACTTATATATTACGTTACATAGTGCTTAAACATATTAACATGGAACCTTCCTCGCTCTCTTTGAGTTTCGGGGTTTACCAACACATAAGTTGCATCGGCTATTTTCCTTTCGATTTTATAAGGCCCTTCATATAAAGTAAAGAACTTAGCCATCTTTTTATTGACAGTGTCAGAGACATTTAATGCTCTAACCAATACTAAATCGCCTATTTTGAACTCTGTCATCTTATGCGTTTCGTTAAATCTTTTAGCCCTAGCACTACCTTTTTTCTTAATATTACTTTTAGCTAAAACTAACTTATAGTCATGCGCGACTCGAAATTGATTATGAATAACCCATTGATCCCAAAATCTTTTCGGTCTTTCATTTAGTTGCAATTCACAAGGAGTAAACTGGGTTGTTTCATGATAAACCTCGTTCATGCATGTTTCTATGATTTTTATCCATTTGATCCAGGCAGTGTGTTTATCCGACAAAAATGTTCTAAAGAACCTACCAATTTCACGGTTTACTCTTTCTACAATGTTACCCTGTGGGTGTCTTATTGACGAAAATATCGGAGTTACATTCTCTTCCTGTAATTTGGTTAACCATCTGATGGATGTAAACTGTGTGCCATGATCAAACTGTATCCTTTTAGGTTTTCCGAATTCCGGAATGTACTTCTCAAACACGCAACGGATGGTGGATTTCGCATCAGCAACTTTCAAAGGATATAACTGTACGTATTTGCTAAATGCATCGATTACCACTAGCAACCATTTGTAGTTACCTTGACTTGCCGGTAACGGTCCAAAAAAATCTATCGATATCAAATCCCCCACACCATTAGGTACGATGTTTTGCATGCTTGCGTAACTATAGCGATTCGGCACCTTACATCGCTGGCACCGGTCGCAGCGGGCTACCTCCTTTCTTACCAATTTACCAAACTTCGGGTAGTAAAAGTTCTCATGCAGCATTTTATAACATTTATGAGCTCCTACGTGCCCGTACACTTCGTGACATTCATTTATTAAGGGTCTAACGAGTTTTTCCGGTAAGAAAGCTCGTAGTTTGCCCCCTATTTCCCGTTGGTATAAAATGTCATCGACAACGGAGAAATGTGCGTTATTCTTTGTTATTCCCCTCTTGACCAAATCTGCGATTCGTAAATCTTCTTTTTGCAGCTTGGCAAGTGACCGGAGTCCCTGCACCAATTCTTCGCTGACTATTTTAGCTAATTCAGCTATCACGTTTTCATGACTTTCTGTTGGTTTTTCATCACCAGCATCATGAGGATATCTACTGAGTAAATCCGCTACTATATTATCACTACCTTTAACATATTCGATCTGGAAATCGTACGTTTGCAAATACAACACCCACCGAGCAAGTCGCGAACTTGTCAACCTACATGATAACACGAAGGTCAACGCTTTATGGTCAGTTCGTATTATGAGTTCTGCACCGACTATAAATGTCCTAAATTTTTCTAAAGAATAGACAATAGCCAATAACTCTTTTTCCGTTGTGAAATAATTTATTTCAGCTCCTTTTAATGTTCTACTTGCAAACCCTATTATCCTATGTTCTAAATTATCCTTGTCAATTTGATAGAGAACTCCACCAATCGCGTAACTACTCGCATCGCACTGCAGGTAATACTTCTTTTTCGGATCCGGGTGGTGGATAATCATCGTTTTACAAAACATTTCTTTTACTTTGTTAAATTGCTCGTCGGTTTCGTCCGTCCAAGACCATTTTACATCTTTCCTAAGTAGTTTTAACAGCGGGTATGTCAGATTAGAATAGCTATTTGAAAATTTACTATAGTAGTTCGTTAGGCCGAGAAAGCCTTTTAACTGTTTCGGGTTTCTAGGAGTTGGGAAATTTTTTATTGATTCTATCTTTTCCGGTTGCGGTTGAATACCATCCCGCGTGATTTTGTGTCCTAAAAAGTCAATTTCTTGTCTAAAGAATCTAGACTTTTGGAAATTAATCGTCATATTATGTTTTTGAAAGGTTTCAAAAAGTTTTTCTAAATGTTTGATGTGATTATTTACTGAATCCGATGAACAAAGAATATCATCTACAAAATTGATAGTGAATTCATCCACACTTTGTAATACTATATCTAATGCTCTTATGAGGCTTGCTAAGCTGGTACTTAGACCATAAGGAGTGACTTTAAACTGGTAGGTTTTTCCGCCATACATAAACGCGGTGTACTTTCTGGAATCTACATGCAGTGGTACTTGCCAAAAACTCGCCGTCAAGTCGATGCTAGACATGAATTTTGAATTATTGAATTTTTGAAAAAGCACCTCAGTAGACTGAGCACAATCTCGATCCGGAACTATCAACTTATTGATAAAACGAGCATCGAGGACTAACCTTATGTCTCCTGATTTTTTAGCAACAACCACGATTGGGTTGATATATTCACTGTACGATCTTTCTATAATCCCATATTTTAACATTCTTTCGATTTCTTTATCGACCTTCTCTCTATGCATTATCGGTATCGGGTACGACCTTCGTACGAATGGTCGATCTTCGTAGATTTTAATCTTATGTTCGTAAACCGTGACTTTTCCCGGAATTTTGTTGAAAATAGCTCGATATTTCGTTAATAATTCTATAAACGTCTGTCGATGCTCGTTTTCCAACGATTGACATTCCGCGAGTTTGTCAATGATCTCATCATCGGTTACTTCGTAATTCTCATCATCGCTTTCGACCCTTTTACTTAGCATTTCGTTTGTATCTAGTGTCGCGATTTCGAGTTTATTATTTTTTGAATCTACTATTGTCTGTTTTTCTAACCCGATAGTGTTTTCTTTGTTTTTAGTTTGGATCTTCAAAGTGTTTGACTGCAAATCGATATCCGCTTTCCATCTACCAAGAGTATCTATCCCTATAATGACAGGATGACGAAGTGTAGGAACTACTAGAAACGGAATCTGATCAGTGAACTCTCCGACTTTGATTTTCACAAACATTTGTAATTTTACTTTGACTGGTTTTCCACCGGTAACGCCAACTATTTGGTAATTTACCACTGGTAACTTATCGCAGTTTTCAAATATATCTATTTTTTGTTTGTACCATTCCTCAGATAAACAAGTTATTTGACTACCGGTATCTAACAACGCTGTAATGCTTTGGCTTTCTAAATAAACTTTTATACTTGGACATTGTATATTTTTTGTTTCACTTACTACTTTTTCTTTTATTAGGTAATCTGTGGGGTTTTCAAACGGATTTGATTTTTGAATTTCCTGCTCAATTTCTGCCGCGTTTAGTTCAAATGTGCGCTGTGCCGTATTTTCATGCGGCACGCCTAACACAGCGCAGTCGGGTTTTCCGAATTAGGCTCACCCGTTTCTGCTTTATCGGTCTCACAAATCTCTTCGGTGATCGCGTTTATTTGTTTAGTAGTTGTCCAATTTGTACGTCTGTTTAATTCTTGAGAATTAGCCTTTATTCCACTCTCATGGGAATCGTTCCCATTGTTTTCATCTCGCGACATGCTCGGTTTAGTATTGCCAGTGTGTTGACTCGGACTACTACGCCAAGAGTTTTGTTTTTGTTTTTCGTCGGCGTATCGTGTGTGATTTACAAACCGATTTGGATTATGTGTTGTGTGCGAGTGTTTTGGTGCATTCGACCTGCCCCCTGATTGCATTTGGTCAAGAAAAGTCAACAAATTGTCTATGTCTCGGATGCATCTACTTTTCGCAGCCTCTACTACCGATTCATCGAAGTGACGGATCAGATTACTGATAATCTCCGCTTCTGGTAACGCTGGATTTAGCCCGCATGCAGCCGCAAATTTTCTACTGGCATATTCAGACCATCCTACCTTAGTGTCAGGTAGGTAATATCCAAACTCTAAATCCCGACGTACATCTCGTTGCGTTTCCTCGCCCCAGTACCTCGATAAAAATCGTTTTTTAAATTCTTCCCATGAATGAATTACCTCGCGTCGCGCTATCCACCAATCCTTTGCGTCGTTTGTTAAGCTTTGACCTATCAACCTCAGTCCAATGTCATCACCTACATTTAGAAAACTGAAATATTCTTCTAATTCCCTAATAAAATTGACTGGTTTTTCCCAAGCCTTTCCTGAGTATGTCGGTAATTTTAATTGTTTTGTTATTAAACTAGTGTTGTCAAACACAGCAGTTTGACCACCTCTTTGTTGTCGTATTCTTCTTATGTCAGACTCTAAACCTATTTTCAGACTATCATGTTTATGATTTAACTCGGTAAACATATCCTGACTTGCTTTCTGGTTTTCAATAATTTTACTTTTTAAAACCTCGTAGGTTCCTACTTGTTCGCTACGTAAAATATTTTCGCAGGTCTCGATTTTATTTTTACAGTCTGAAACTTCGTAATTTAATTTGTCTGATACAATTTTTAAATCCGTACCGATTTTGTTTATTTTTGCCTGACTTGTTTCGTTATTTTCTTCTAGCTTTTTATTTATTTTAGACTCAAACTTTGTTTGTGCTTCTATGCTATCTGCCTGTGATCTTAACATGGTTTGTTCCATTTGCTCGAACTTATTATCCATTTTTCTTTCTAGACGTTCAATGGATTCAATTAATCTGGAAATTGGATCTGGATTATCCGTATGGCTACTGTTTGGATTCATCGTGGTTGATTGCAAGGAAGTAACAAAGCTTGTATCCGAAAAACCTGAATCTAATTCACGAAGATTTAAATTGACGACACTGGAACTTTTGGTTTTGTTTACTCTACAAGATTCCTCATCTGACATTTCGTCTGACCGTAAACAAACAACAATCCCAAACCTGGCATACAAGTCTTTGTCAGTCTATTTATCATCTAGAATTTGACTTTATTTTTCCGAAGCTATTGAATGAACGAATTTACTGAATTTACTGAATTTAAAGATTTTAATGATTTTAATGAACTTTTTTATTTCCAAAAAAATTCCTTTTTTGAGGAGCCCCACGTTGGGCGCCAATTGTAACGTGCCGCGGTATTGGCGGGTTAAAGAATTAGCCAATGCCGACGTCCGCGTGAGTTCTTTGTCTAATCATTGCTTTTAGTTAGTGATTTTGAATATTAGTGATTTTTGGGACTCCTCTTTTAAGAATGTTTGTTGGTGGGGAAATAATGGGTCTGCCATTCAAAGCCACCTAGCGTGTTGTGAGTTTTATTAGCTGCTATACGGACACGGGAAAAACCAATGCCGTCTCTAGACTACGGACCCGGGGTAAACTTCCCAAGGCCGCCTTCCCTCCACAGAGCCGGGCGAACCAAGCCTGTCGTGCCTGTTATCCCTATCTTTTTGAATCGCTACCTCAGATCCGGGAATGCGATGATTCCAAGACTGTCTGCCAGATTCGGGATTGCAGCTTGGCCCTCGGACACGGGTAAACCAATGCCGTCCGCACTATGCAATGCGCTCCCTAATCTGTTCCCTAATAATTGGCTTGTTGGCAGTTAATTAGGTCAGACGAAATCTCAAATGAACAGAATCTGGGTTAATCTTAGATTATCTGATTTAATAATACGAATTTACCAGAAAGTTACAAAATAAAGAAAATAAATCAAGTGTTGACAGTGATCCTTAAATCTATTCTTATTCTATGTTGGCCTTTAAACCTTTGTGTTATTGAGTATTAGCTATCTTAGCCCTTTCTGTTCCGTATGTTCGAGCGACACAATACTATTTGATATCTTTGAAATAAGTTTAAAGCGCTTTGCTTTTAAATTTATATGCTTTTTCTTTTCTATGATCAAATTGCTATAATTTGTCTAGTCTTTGATTCTATCTCGTTACTATTCCATTGCGTTTCTAATTAAATGTGACTCTATATCTTCTGACTCGAATAAATGAATTTATGTAGGTACTGACTCTGACGCTTCAATACCTTTAGACAAGTGAAGTTATGTTAGATAAATTAGACAGCAAGTGAGTCGATCAGGTGCTTTACCGTGAATCGCTCCAAGAGAAATTAATTTGTGAGTCGATCAGGTGCTATACCGTGAATCGCTCCAAGAGAAATTAGATAATGAGTCGATCAGGTGCTATACCGTGAATCGCTGCCGCTGCTGGCAGACGATTCCTTATATTGCGTTTATCCCCTCCATTTTCGCGTCTAACGTAGCTAGGGGATTAGCTTAATCCCTCGACCTATTGTCGTGTGATTGAGCTTGAATTTTTTTTTGTCTTAACCAGCCAGCCTGAACCGTTACAATATATATATTGTAACGTTTCCGATACCCCACCACAGACGAAGGTATCGTACGATCGCGAGAACGAATCAGCGTTCAGAATAACACCGCTAATCCTGATTGACGTGTCAACCGCCAGGATTAGGTCCGCGCTCAGGGTATATAAGGAACACCGGAGAAGAGCTCGTCAGCAATCGAAGTATAGCACTCGTTGTTCACAATTAAACTCAAAATCCGAGGAAGTGACCAAAACAGGCGCTTCACTCATTCAGTATATAAAATTTAAACATAGAGCCTTACTAAAGCAGTAGTCTTCTATAATATTCGATAAAATTGCTTAAAGTCAAAATACAACATTTAGAACTTGCAAAGCCAGAAATTGAACTATTTTGATTATTATATTCACATATTAAATTCCACTTCAATAACCTCATATCTAATAGTTCGAATTAAAAGAAAACAAAGATAAACGTAAAAGTCGTGTACCGACACGCAAACCAAACAAACTAGCGTCAGCTAAACACGAGAACACAAACAAACAGTTTATATCGAGTCACAACACATTATTATTTAAACACTTATATAATATATAATTTCGCTGTTGAATCAGAGTTGCAACTCAACTTTAATCTTTTTTGTATTATTTTTGTATTTGATCATATAAATTATTAAACATTATTATTTCATTGTTAAGTCAAAAGAATCGCATCTTGTTCGCCCTTTTGCCTTAACCAATCCATTGTTAGAAATTTCAGCTATAATTTGTATAGTTAGCTATTGACAGCAACGGTGACGGATATCTCAGTCAGCATAGGAAGCGCGAAAGTGCGACCTGTGGCTGGGATATAACCCGAACCCGCGTCTGGAAGGCAGGCTCGGCAGTTAACTCTGACCCAGTTCTGTAGGACGGCTTTGATAGGCGTGGAATACCTATCTTAGTCCGTAATTTAGAAGGTGACTTTGCTGGATGTAAAATACCTAGCCGAGTTCACGAAACAGGGACGAAAGGTTTTTTCCAATTTTTTCCTAAAAGGAGCTCCAAGATTTGTCCTGAGGGACACAGAACTCACCGTACTCGATATTGTCACAATCTCCGATTAGCAACAATACCGCGAACGTTACAAATGGCGCCCAACGTGGGGCTCCTTTAAAATAAAAATTAAATTCAATAGAGTCAGTAAAATCAATTAATTTAAACTAAAAAACTTAACGTAGAATCACTTTCATAACTTAGAATCATTAGCGCAACTTAGATTCCTTTTTGTTCTGTAGAATCATACGATTGATTGAGGCAAGATGGCGAACAAAGGTGCGATTCCAAAGACAGGCAATAAGCCAGTAGGTGATAAGGAACAAACAAAATCAAGTAGAGATACAGGTTTTCATGAGCCAGGACTTTCTCAAGTAGAAGACGCTATGTCGAGAAGTCCAGCTGATAGCAACGATTCAGAGCTCCTCAGAATGCTTGCATCATCGATGGAGAGTCTGAAAAAACAAATCGACAATAAATTCACAGAGCTTGATAATAAAATTGAGCTTTTACAAGTAAAAAATTTAGGAATACACACTGAATTTGAAAAGAGAATCAATGACAAAATAGAAAAGAGAGATTCTGAATACAAAACAAGAATAGAACGCGTAGAGACCAAGTTCCAAATTTTTGCTGAAACATGTGACGAAGGGATTGTAGAATGTGGCAAAAAAGTAAAAGAAGCAGAAAATTTGTTGATAGAAACCACGATAAGCAATCATTCTGAAATTGAGCAAAAAAATCAGGCATTATATGCTGAAACATTAAGTAGAATTGATAATCTAGATCAGGATCACGCACGTCTTAGGATAGGCATAGAATCTGACATGAAAAGATTACGAAGAAAAGCAAATTCACAATTAGAAAGTAACGATAACACTAGGTTAATCGCTAAAACCATTAAACTACCAACATATTCAGGGAAACATTGGGAAAAACCAATAAATTATTTAAGAGAAATTGAGGAATATTTTACCTTTCTAGATGTAAGCGATGAACTGCGCATGAAGTTCCTTAGTCAAAGCTTTACAGGTGATGCTAAAGACTGGTGGGTGGCGCGTCGCGATTCAATGGATACCTGGGAATTATTTAGAGATAAATTTCGTAAAAAAGATTCTGGGGAGAAGAAGTTCAGAGGGAAATTAGAAAAGATTTAGAATTCGGCTATTACCTGTCTGATAAAAGTTTAACGCAGTTGGAAGGTGGTAAACAAAAACCAACCATGGCTGAGTATGCTAATCGCAAATACGCAACGGCATCAGGTCTTCGTCCGAGGATTCCTGAGGACGAAATAGTTCAAAACTTGATAAGACATTTTGATGAACGTATCGTAGAAGCAGCAAAATGTAGAAATATACGAGATATTGATCACTTACTTAACTTTTTAGACGAAATGCGGTCAAATAACAGATCTAATAACCCGAAAATTTATCAGAGTAGAATAAGTTTGAGTAAACAAGGCTCAGCGTGTAGCGGACAACTTGATGAAAACAAGACAAGCTCATGGCGAACCGACAACAAAGACGCAAGAGTAAATACACAGACAATGCGCGACTCAAACAATGTAGCCGATACTCATGAAAATTATAGAAAAGCAAACATGACCAACCATAATAAGTCCACTAACTGGACAACATCCAAAGTCCAGGTATTAACGGAAGATAATGAAATCGAAGCAGACGATAATGAAAATTCGTCGAGTTCGGAAAACTAGAAGGCGCTGTGCCAGATATGCCGCCAAAAACTGCGACGCAGCGAAATTTCAATATATCCATGGCAAAAATAAATACAAACCATTGCGAGATTTTTGAGGATCCAGCCAATTATTTAATAAAAGAAGTAGATGAGTTTTCACAAAGCGAAAAGCCATGTCCTGAAATTTATTTAAATGTCGAGGAGGTTACGATAAAAGGTCTTATAGATACGGGTAGTCAAGTCACGTGTATGTCGCTAGACTGGTATTCGAGAAACAAGGAAAGACTGAGTAAATGCGGAAAGTTACCTGTCGTAAATTTTCAGATAATTGGTGTGACAGGGGGCAGACCTATCAAAGTAAAAGAACAGATATTTGCAAATATTAACATAGGAAAAATCACGGATCAAATTTGTTTCTTGGTTGTTCCAAATCTAAAACAAGATATCATAATCGGTGCAGATACGTTACAAAAATGGAAAGCGGATATAGATTTCAAATCAAATAGACTCGTGATACAAACTGATACACAAAGAGATTCGGTAGAATTATTTAAGAACAACCATATACAGGATTATACGGCTGAAATAGGAGAAATTGAACTTGCAAAAAACGCGACAGCTGATCAGGTCATGTACGATCGGACTGCATATGAAATGACCCATGATGAAATTCGAAGTAAAATATCTGAGTGTCAGGTACTATCAGCTGAGCAATCAAACTCCCTTTTCGCTTTGTTAACTGAATTTAGAGACATATTCTGTAAAATTCCGGGTAGAGTCACAGCTTATCAACATCATATAAAAATATACGAAGATCGCCCATTCATAAGGAGATCTTATCCAGTACCAATGCAGTATAGAGATAAAGTTCGATTGGAAATTCAAAAAATGATAAATATGGGAGTAATCGAAAGAGCGTTCAGTGAATACATAAACCCAATAGTCGTCGTAGCTAAAAAGACAGGCGATATCAGACTACTATCGGGCCGTAAAATCGGGGCGCGTGGGTTTGAAATCCGATAGCTCTTCGTAAAAAAATCGTAGGCTATCATGGCATACAGTTTCTGAAACTCTAGAGACTACCACGTCTAGGTGTAAATTGCAAAAATTTTTAAAAAATGTTCAAATCAGGAATATCGCTATATATATGTGACAAAACGTAGTTTTGACGTACTTGTATCCGTGGCTTAACTTCAACTCATCGCCATTTGACTGATAATACTATTAAAAATTTCAAATAATTCTAACGTTATCCTTGATATCTAAGGCGTACAACGCTTGTTGCAAAATCTCAAAATGTTAACAATTATGGTAGCTATCAATGTTAATCTGCGAAGTGGTCATCTCGGATACTGGTGCCGTCAGCCGAAAGTGTCGTGGTTTGAAATTTTCCAAAAAAAAAACGCAATTCAGATCCGTTGCGTGAAAATCTATCGCACGTACGATTACACCGTAAATGAATTTATTATTTATTCATTTTTACACGCTGATTGACATGGTTCCCCTGCTGGAGTGGGGCGCGCGTCGCAGCCGCTACAACAATTACTAGCCAGAAAATCGAAAAACAATAGAACATCTTTGTTTCTCCCATAGCATTTCTATTAATGCAGCATATGCGTTATATTAGCCATTTCCATTTCGACTGTTTGCGATCTTGGTCAGTTTTCACGTCTCTTTTATTGACCGTTAATAATCTACGATAATTATATAAAATCCATCAGAGTTATTGTGTCTGTGGTTCGGTACACACTTACTCGTTAGTGGTTAGCGATTTGTTTTGCATCATTAATTGTGTAATTGAACCCTTTTAATTTAAAACCTTTTTTTTCGTGCGACATTGAATCCAACTACGGTAGCGGACAATCACAATTATGGCATCCTTCATTACTATTGATCATATAAAATTTAAAATTCAGGATGCAGGTGGTGCAGGAGATTGTTTGTTTAAGGCGATAGCTCTCGCAATCAATCGACGAAGTCAGCATTCAGTACGCCAAGAAATTGTGCAGTATATTGTTAATAATTGGCCGTTATACTCCTTTTGGATAAACTTTAGTTTAAATGTTACGAATAAAAATCAATATCGATCGTATATGGGTAAATCTGGTGTTTACGGTTCAGAAATGGAGTGTCGTGCTGCGTCAGAGCTGTACAGAATAAATTTAATTGTTGTTCGTGTTTTGCCTAATGGTGGTAATTACACGCAACGGAATATCGCCGGAGAATGTGATCCAACCGTTCATTTGTTGTTTACTGGGATGCAACATGAAAATGACAGAGACGGTCACTTCCAACTGCTACTTCCAGTTATTGATGAAGCTCCGAATTCCGATGAGATTTCCGTAGAAAATCAAACAACAACAGCTGCAGATGATACGGAGCATACGGATGTGGCGTCAGAAATATCTGATTTTGCGGACAATTCAGTGACTCATTTCATCGATACGGAAGAGGGTACTGATTGTGAGGAGGAATTAATCAGTGATTTCTCTTGCAACGATGAAAATACTCCTCATCAAATCAAAAAACGGAAATTTCATAAGGAGAATACTATAAAAAGCGTTTCTAGACCTGCTGCTATATCCGTTGCAATGAAAGTTATTATCTGTAGAGTACGGAAATTTTTTCAGGCAGAGAAAGACGGAACCGGTAAATTTAGTATAAATGAAGTCGTCAAAAAAACTGCAGCATGTCTCAAAATTTCAAACAGAAGTGTAGACCGAGTTACGTCTGAAGCCAAACGAGGTGAATTAAAAAAACCGCACCAAAAAAGTGGCAGGCCCGCAGTTGAGTTCGACGATTTTTTACAGGGAATTATTAGGCGGAAGATACTTGACTTTTACATGCAAAAAACCTATCCAACCGTCAAGGAATTACACGAAAAATTAAAACAAGATGTACCGGACCTGCCTGATTTTGAGAGCACCACTTTGAATAAGCTCTTACACACTTTAAATTTTAAATTCAAAAAATTTCAAAAACGGCCGGTATTAATGGAAAGTCAGGTTGTTTCTGGCAAGAGATCTGAGTTTCTCCGATTAATTAAACATTATCGCGAAGACGGGTGGAAAATCTTCTACACAGATGAAACCTGGTGCGGTGCTAATCACTCTCGACAACATGGGTGGGTTGAGTGTACTGTGAATGATCAATCTAATAATTTTGATCAGTATCGGAACTCAATACAAGATATTGCGGGCGTTCGTGGTGGTTTTAAGACCCCATCAGGCAGTGGCAAAAGGATCATCATTTTACATATTGGAAGTAATGAAGGATTTTTAGACGACTGCATGGCATGTTTTATTGGGAAGACAGGAAGTAATGATTACCACGATGAGATGAATGCCCAACACTATGAAGAATGGTTTCGGCATGTGTTAGACGTTATCCCAGATAAATCAGTAATTGTAATAGACCAGGCTCCGTACCATACAATGCTCGACCCCGAATTCAGAAATCCAACGACAGCTTGGCGAAAGCAGGAAATAATCGACTGGATGATACGAAGGGGGGTGCCAATCCCAGAACATGCCTCAACCTATGATTCCCTCACAAAGGTGAATCTTTTGAATCACTGCGTCGCCTATAGGTACCCGAAAAAGTATCTTCTCGAAAAAATAGCGACAGAAGTTAGGGGTGACGGGGTTAAGTTACTGTGGCTGCCGGTAGCTCATTGCGAGTTCAACGCAATTGAGCTAATATGGGCATACGTCAAAAACAAGGTTGCCAAGAAGAATAGTACATTTAAAATTAAAGATGTTCATCAGTTATGTACAGAGATAATGAACACCGTACCCGCATCCTTGTGGCCCCATTGCGTAAGACACGTGGAAACTGTCGAAGAAAAGTACAGAGGAAAGGAGAGTGCGATGGAGAGGGCTGTCGAACCTATGATAATTAATCTTGGAGAAGACTCTGAAACAAGTAGCGACTATCGATCCGACGTCGATAGTGACAGTCAGTATAATGGAGACTAAACGTCTGAATTTTTTTGATTCACACGTAAACTAACCAAAATCATCATACAATGATATTGGCAATATCGCTGAGCGAAAAAAATCGGCACTTTTCAGAGCCATCAAAATATTCTGCACAGAACGAATCAATAATTACTATAGGTAATGCATTTTAGAAATATTGAATAAAATTTTTTGTACCAATCTGGAATTTAAACGTACACTTTGATTGACTTCAATATGACTTCGTAGTTCCATAATTAAAAATTATTTATCAATTATGATTTATGAAGATAGAGAAAATAAATATCGAATGAATATTGTGAATTCGTGATTTTGTGATTTATACTGAAAAAAAATTTTGTCAGAAGCTTAAAATTTGCAAAATACAAAATGCACATTAATGAGAATACATTTTCAAAGATTATTTTATAGCAACCGATCCTTTTAAGACTTATGCACTCATGGGATGCACAAATGAGTTAAATGTAATAAAATTAATACAAGCGGTTTCAAAATTTATGGGTTACGTCAGGCTCGTGGCCCGAAAAAAATGGAATTTTCATGAATTTTTTCTCGGAAAACTTGTGCAGGTTTAAAATTTCTGTTTTTTTTTTGTCACAATAGAGAGTATTGTTTTTATGTATCCGTCACATTTTTTTATATCAAAATATTCATAAATGTGGTAGACACAATAGCTTATGCCGACTGCTGTTTGAAAAACGTCCTTCGCGGTGAACACTACTGCTCGGAAACAAATCATTTGAAATGAAAAAGTCAAAGACATTTAGTTTGGAAAGGACATTATCTAGTGCTTGAAGAAAAGAATTATTTAAATATTGATTTTTGAAAAAATGGCCGCAGTGCAAAGTAAAAGTCGTTGGCTTGGAGGAAGAAGGTGCCGTTTCGTCTTCGCAGTTGAAAAATTTTAACTTAAAACTGTAATAAAAAAACATCGCTTGTGAAATGGTACTTTTTTCACCGCGAAGACGAAACGACACCTTCTTCCTCCCAACCGACGAAGGATCGATTTTCGTTGAAAAAAAACGCTCTATTATTGTTAATAAAAAACAAGCCCTTCAACTTCCCGTTCGTTCTCACGTTAATTTGCGCTTAAAAAATTCGCCATCATAAATTTTGCAAATCTGACTTCAGATTCGTGATCAGCGCCCCAAAGAACCTTGTGGTACCAGTTTTCATTCGAATCCATTCATCCATTCTCAAGACATCATGATTTTAATTTTATTTTTCAGAATTTTGTTGTTTAAATAATTCGAAGCGCATCGATTGAGACAAAGTTGATCAAAATCTGACCACTCGTTCTCGAGATATTGTCGGACAAAAAAATTGATCACATACATACATATACATACATACATACATACATACATACACACTAGGGTGGTCCTTATTTGGGGTGTTGACGAATTTCGACAAGTGCGCCCCCTAGACACGTTCGAAATAAATAAAAAAAAATGTGTGCAAAAACGGAGCGCTGTAGTCCAATTAGAAGACGTGCCTCTAAGCTCGTTTTGTTTCTCATTTGAATAACATGGGATTTTCAGACTACTTTAGTCATTATGTTTTTGAGTTGTCCCCGAGCACGCAAAAAATTCTTTCAAAAATTCGTCCATGTATCGGAACGGAAAAAAAATTAGCGTAGCAGAGTACACCATATGAAAACAGCAAAAAACTGTAGAAAAACGTTTTTATAACTTTTTTTTCAATCACGGAAATACGACAATTACATACGCATAGACTCGCACACACACTCTCGGGACAGAAAACTTCGTGCTCTGGCACTCTGGCAAGCGGCGTCTCGTAAGCAGAAAGCAGGGGTGCTCACGCGCGTCCTGTGTTGTCCACGGGCCTGGTGAAGTTTTGTAACAAAATGTACGCGTAGTTGTACCCATGAACAACAGATTTATGTGAAAAAAGAATTTTTTGCGTGCTCGGGGACAACTCAAAAACATAATGACTAAAGTAGTCTGAAAACCCCACGTTATTCAAATGAGAAACAAAACGAGCTTAGAGGCACGTCTTCTAATTGGACCACAGCGCTCCGTTTTTGCACACATTTTTTTTTATTTATTTCGAACGTGTCTAGGGGGCGCACTTGTCGAAATTCGTCAACACCCTAAATAAGGACCACCCTAATACACACACACAGACGTCCATCTGAAAATGACCGGAGATGATTCTCTAGACTTCAAAACGTCGAGATCTAGTGAAAACTCAACTTTTCGTTTTAGGGGTGAATACAATAACTTCATCTTTTCTCTGATATCAGAGAAACGGGAAGTTAAAAAAAACTATGCATCGAAAAAAAAATTTCTTCGTTCAAGCACTCCTGTTTGATATTTAAAAGAAGCTTGTAAGATTTGAAGTTGATCAGTGCAGTGCTTTTTGAGATAACGTGGTCATTTATGGATTGATATTGGATTCGGACACTGCATAACTCCCCTAATTTTGAACGGATCGACTTGAAATTTTCATAGAGTACTTTTGAAATGCTAATTTAGTGAATCCGTCGAAAACCAAAAATCAAAATTTTAACAAATTTCAACGCTTGAAGTTTCTACCATTTTGACTGTAATTTATTTGGTTTTCGGAATTTCCAGATCCAACCAGGCTCAACATGCGCGGGAAAGACTTGTCTTTCAAAATAAGCAAAAGAAAAAACAAAAATAGATTTTTTCAAGATTCAAGAAGTAGTGTAACCCTTTCAGACAGTTCTTGAGGGTGCACCATTCTATAACATGGCTCCTACATGCAATCCAGTGTTTAGAGTTCGTGAATTGTGTATTTGTATTGGGATTTATTAAAAAAAATTACATGCGTATAAAGTAGGGTTACTTCACGTAATTCGCTAGTATTTTAGATTTCTATACAAAAATAATAATTGAGAATGTTATAGGCAATTTTTCTGGGTTTTTCAAATATAAAGATGATATCGTACGAAAATATATTTAGAGATTACCCACACTACGCGATAAAAAATATTTTGCGCATTTTAATTGAATGTCGAGCGATTTTTTTCGAGTATAATCAGTGGTCGAATGATCGGCTCCGAAGCAAAGCCAACCTATTTTCCGCAACAATATGTGTGAAGAGGGGTAGCGGTGGCGACGCGCGCCCCACTCCGGCAAGGGAACCGTGTCGATCGGCGTGTAAAAATGAATGAATAATAAATTCATTTACGGTGTAACCGTACTTACGATAGATTTTCCCGCAACGGATCTGAATTGCGTTTTTTTTTTGGAAAATTTCAAACCTCGACACTTTCGGCTGACGGCACCAGTATCCGAGATGACCACTTCGCAGATTAACATTGATAGCTACCATAATTGTTAACATTTTGAGATTTTGCAACAAGCGTTGTACGCCTTAGATATCAAGGATAACGTTAGAATTATTTGAAATTTTTAATAGTATTATCAGTCAAATGGCGATGAGTTGAAGTTAAGCCACGGATACAAGTACGTCAAAACTACGTTTTGTCACATATATATAGCGATATTCCTGATTTGAACATTTTTCAAAAATTTTTGCAATTCACACCTAGACCTGGTAGTCTCTAGAGTTTCAGAAACTGTATGCCATGATAGCCTACGATTTTTTTACGAAGAGCTATCGGATTTCAAACCCACGCGCCCCAGTAGTTCTGGATGCAAGATTCATCAACAAACTGATTGTACCTGACCGTGATTGCGCACAATCGACTGAGGTTCTTTTCCAGAAGTGTGGAAATGCTAAATTCATGTCTAGCATAGACCTGACAGCTAGTTTTTGGCAGATACCTTTAGATCCAGAATCAAGAAAATATACAGCATTTATGCATGAGG